>CM061040.1:125712820-126068272 GCA_030762985.1 Adelphocoris suturalis
CATCTCTCAATAAATTAGTACTGGTAAGTAAAATATTAAGTTAGATTGGAATAATGTTGCCACATGACTTGTTGCCCCTGACTGGGAATGAGGATCGAAAAATCAACTTACTTCTATTCCCTTTTCTATCCACCCTCCATCCAGAGTATTAAAACTTCAAGGAAAAGTCCAGTGCGCATCCACCCGTTATCGTCTGTTTCACCCAGCAGTACATTGGCTGTCAATGCTAGTTATTGTGAAGGGATATCTCCCGGAAATAGTTTATAACATATACCGCCACACCATCACATAATAAGTACTAAATAAAAAGTTCCAGTCATGCAGCATGATCGTATGAGCCAACTTTTGTAAATTATCGTGTTCTATATATATATATATATATATATATATATATATATATATATATATATATATATATGGATGTGTGTGTGTGTGTGTGTCATTTCAGATGATAACTCTGTTTAAGTTGAGATAAAAATATGTTTGTTCGCCAGTACTTTTTGAGCACATTAAATTGGACATATTTCAGAAACATTTCCCAAAAAATTGTTAGAAATAACTTAAAACAGCTGAAAATCGTTACTTTAAAATATTTATGTAGAGAAGAACATTAAAATATTTATGCATAAAGTTATGCAGAAAAAATTACTTAACTTGTATTAATATTTGATGAAAAATCGATAAGAACGGCAAAAAGTGCTATAAATCCTAAAACTTTTTTGAAAAGCAAAGTATTATTTAAAACGAGTTTTTTTCCCCCCTTGAAAATGATAGTTAACAATTTATTTGCTCTACTTGTTCTCAAATTTCAAAACAATAAAAAATAATACGACAAAATGCGACATAACGAAAAATGCGACAATTTACGAAAATTCGCTCATACGATCATACTGCATGACCGGATTTTTTTAATGATATACGTTTTTCTTGAATTGGTTGTTATTTTAAAAAGTGGCTTGTTAGATTTAATTAATATTTATTATTTGCGCCGAATGTGATTTGTACATTTTTCTTTTTTTATGGTACTGATAGAATTCCTTCGAGGAGCACAAGTTCTATGAAATTATTCGTCGATGGGCTAAGATTAGTTTAATTATTTATAATTCAACTTTCATTTAAGATTTGGTTTTAATGTACCTATTCATTCTTTTTGAATTTTCTCTAGTAATTTGCCAATAAAGCTTTGAGCCTCGAATCTATAAATTAGAGAGGAAACATTGATACTGGAGACAAAAATGTTTTCATCTTCCGAAAATGCTCAACACTCAAGACTCACGAGCTGAATGAGGAGCTTCTTGTCGATCTTTCCCACCAAAATTCACGGGAGCAAACTTGAGAGAACTAGGTGACTAGATAGGCTACTATGCTGATTTCCACACCTATCAAGTAAAGAACGATTACACTCCGTGTAGTTAATCGTGGGTTCCATCACTTGACTGACAAAGCTCCCACCATACCTCTTATCAGAGCAGTGGTCTTAGTATGCAGCGTTTTTCTCATAGTTGGGATGTTTCATACCACTTTGGATAAATTCCAATAGGTCATTATTTACAAAATAAGATTTTTTGGGGTCTTGAGGTTCAGTCAGTCAAGACCCCAACAAATCTTATTTTGAGCAAAGCAGTCGAGAAACCAAACCTTATTATTTACAAAGCCTTGCCTGTACGACCTTGCTTCAGATGTCCTAAAAAAAACGCTGCTAATTATTTCACAAAGGTTTATTATTTTTTCAATTGAGTTGGCTTGCATACGTCATAAGGCCCGTCCAGACTCCTCGGCGTGTCCTATTTCGAGTTGCCACAACCTATACTTCTATAATTATATACGCATGTTTATATTTCTCGATTTGAGCTCCTATCTATTCAAATAGTTATTGCCTTAATAATATCATTATCTAAGTACGTACGATAAGTCGAGAGGATATGTTATTAAATATGCGTAGGAAAAGCATTGGTACTAACACACAAATATGACGTAGAAAAAAACATATATTCATGCCTCGAAGGAACGCTGTACCCACCTCATGGTGTCGCGGTGTATTATATGGGTATAACACGTAAAAGTAATAAATATCCATTCTCCTACACCCCTCTGCTACGCCCCTGATCACCCCAGACACCACAAGGTGCCGCGGCGCCTCCTCTCACTCCAACCCCCGCTCACCCCCCCTCGCCACCCACCGTGACCCGCTGCCAAGCGTGCCAGGCGTGCGTGCGTGCGTAAGTCTAACACTCAAAGTGTTGAAAAAGACACTTTTTCGCCCGTTTTTGGCCCATAGCATCTATGCGAGTAAAGCGATCGGGATGGTTAAACATTAGGACCAACTAGACCCCAAATGGAGTCTATGTGCGAAAAAACGGGTTTTTTAAGTCAATTCTTAGGCCTTCTATGGCCCGGACGGCGGACAGACATTTCAAATTTGGATTCTACGCACCTTGAAACGTAAAGTGACAAAGTTTGAGGGGGGGTTATAAAAATGTTTTGCTACACGATCAAATAGGCTTATCATTGGAAATAATAAACCAATAAGAAGACCTGCAGACCTCGGGTTGGCAACTCTGGTTTTGGTGCTTGGTAATAATTTTCTTCTATAATAATTTCTGTTACTTTTGGTACTGTTCTGTCTGTGTTGTTACAGTAGTATTCAGTTGAATTCCAGTAGAAATTAGAACCCGAAAATCGAGGAGAAAATAAAGTTTTTATTGTTAGAATTTTCTTATGTAAGGGTTGGCTCTGTAATTAATCATTAGAGATCTTTTCTAATCTACTCAGTTCACCAACTGGATGCCTGCTCGTTCTTTCCAAGTTTCAGTTGGTTTTTGTCAAGTGTGTGGAAATCTTCTCAGTCAATTAGATTTGATTAATTGGTCAACCAGGTTTAGATGGTGAATTATCCGTGGAGTTTCTCTCTGAGAAATAGTATGAGTTTTCATTCTGCTGGTGTATCTAATTTTATCTAATTTAATTTATTGTATTTTTTAGGTGAAGTTTGCCGATGACACTATGGTGGTTCCCAAAGAGAGCTCTTGGTTCGGATTCTACACTCCTGGTCAGGGAAGTAATATCACCAATCTCCAGCAGAGCGCTCTCTACATTGAAGTAAGTAAATAGGTACTACTTTAAATTGTTGTCCTCATTGAACTAGGTTCGTATTCAATCTAAAAATTTGCATTAAGGAAAAAATGATTGATTTCGAAGAATTGTATTCTTAATTACGCATTACCAACCTATTGAAATTCTGACATTTTTGTCCACAAAAGTGCCAAATTTTTGAAAAAGTGTAACATTTAAAAATTCTTAAAACAAGGATAAAAATTCGAAAATAAACTCGCACAGTGTCGTATTCCAATGGCTTTACAATTTTAGAAAATTAAATTTCCGAAAATTTGCATCAAATATAGAGATTTATGTTGAAACATTGTTGAAAAAAAATCTCTTACCACCACAAGGAAAAAGTGAATCATGGATATGCTTTTGTGCTACTAAAATAAGTTAGTGTGGACAAACATAGTTCTAAATCTTCATGCTTCTTTCTAGGTAGCTTCCTAGTTGTTGCTGCCTCAGGTGACAATAGCAGTAATTATTTGTCCGCTAGCAGATTGATTACCTTACAATTTCCCGGATCGGGTTGGTGTTTAGATTTTTAATTTCTTCACTGACCCCCATTTAGGTTCATTTTATAGTGTCAGCTTCACATCTGCTCTGCACCTCGCTGGGGGTAGACCCCAGGACCCCTCTTTGCGGCTACTTAATCTAGCAGCTAAAATTAAGTGGAACATGCTTTTGTCATCTGCTGGCTTTCAATAGCTTTGTTTCCACAACTGCTCCGGAGCTGGTTCAGTTCAGAGCAAGTGCAGAGCAAGGGCACCTCCATGGCTGTTCAGTTCAGATGGCAGCGGAAACGCTCAAGGACATATTCGGTGCAGTAACCATGGATACACGAAGATCCATGAAATGGAGTCACGTTACCGGTACTTTAGCAAAACCATGAGCAAAACCGTGTGTCTCATTCTTATTATTCGATTCTTATTCAACGTCGACATTCTAGTGATTCACTCTCAAATATTTAGTTATTTCTATTTCATTAGTTTATTATTAGAAATGAGGAATATAATAAAGGGATAAACAATTCAAATTTAAAACTTTTAAAAGTTCGAAAATCGTAGAATCACCTGAATAAATACGAATAATTGACTCTAAAATAGGCACTAAATCAAAGGAAACCACAATTTGTAAGGTGTAAGGTTACAGAAGTTTGAGGAAGGATATATCGGGTTATCTCAAGTTCCAAAGAGCACAGGCGCGGAGCAAGCTGCACCTCCTCTTCTGGTGGAGCAGGAAGTTAATGTTCGGATCATGTTCCTTGAGCAGCGGAAACACTGGACATCTTGCACCGAATATGAACCGAGGGACTGCGGAAACGCCATTATCTTACTCCTTCTTCACTGCGCAAGCGCAACTTGACCTGAACCTGGTCAGCAGCGGAAACAAAGCTATTATCTGATCCGGATAAAACCTGCTATTTATTTGTAGATAGGCTCCCAATCACATTTCAACTTCCTAAGGTGAACGCCAGAAAATTTAGCTCACTCTGCTGAATAGGATGAGTTCGTCATTTGATTCGTCTCCTGAAGAGGCTTCCTACCGAATTTCAACCTTTTAGGTCGAACAGGAGAAAATTCATATCACTCAGCTGATCAGCATAGACTAGGACTAGCTCCAGAAGCTAAGAAAGGCAAAAGCGCTCGAGTAAACAAAAGTCTTGAAGGTATGGTTACATTAAGACTGTAATTGACTTGATCTGACCATAACCACAGTACTCCAGGAGACCTGAGGAGGGTGCGACACTTCCAATGCTCATACATGACCAGAGCCACCAGACTTTGGTGGTACTATACATCTTTGGTGCACTTATTCAGTCCAGTTTTAATGCCATCTTCGCAGGAATATGAAATTCAGTAATACGAGTCTGATAATGAAATGAGAATAATATTTGGTTTACAGTGGTGAATAAGTATTCTATATCACCCGTAGATCTTATTACAGTGAATTTCAAACCTTGTTTGCATACTGGAATGTTAAGTTTCATAATTATTTTAAGATGTCAAGTGACAATTTTTATTTGTGTACCCTTGAGGGAATTCGAAATGGCATAATAACATAGGACACAACATTCAGAAGCAGGATATCAAGAGATTATCATTATTATAATAATAATTTTTTATCCTTGAGAGAATTCCAGTATGGCTCTAGAGTTTAGTGAGGTTGAGGGCGATTGAGGAAGAAAAGAGTGATGTAAGGAAGTTCCCCTATAGAATGCCCATGAGTTAAGTTACGAGCCCCTAAGGACGTTGGAGGACCTGTAGAGATGCCGAACTTGAGTATTTTATTGCACGTTTCCCTCACCATACGTCTTGCCATGACATGGGCCATGGTCACAGCCATGACCTTGATATAATTTGCGGCCACTCCTTTTAGCTCAGGTATTGCTTGCTTTAGGTCATTTCTAACATATTATTTATCTTAGCTCACCAAGTCTGCTCTATGTCCATGCTGCCTCTGATAACCTGGACATCCAACTATGTACGATGGATGTGTAGCTTCTGCTGTGGCTCCAATGGAACCTTGGTGATATGAGCATGTGCTCCACCAAGGTCCTCATGGCTGGAGGCAATGGTTGCCTCCCCTGTGAAGTTGATTCCAAGTCAAACCTCCAACACGAATGGGGCAGGGATGGAAGATTGTCCTATGGCAATGAGATTTCCTCATCCACTACCTTCACTTTATGCTGGCAATCAGACGGGACCAAGAGAACCAACTCACACTTATCAGGGTTGACCACTGAACCACACCTGGCTAGCTGCTCAGCAAAGGCTGAAGGTGTGTTGACTTGACATTTGATTAATCTAAATCACTCTCCCTCAGCATACAGGGGCCAAGCGGCTGAGAGATGCTGATGTTCCTTGGCCATCGGGCCGCCAAACAAAAGCACATTCTAGAGTGGCCTCTGGGCCGCTAATGACTCTATGGTTGAGGTGTGGCTTAAATCATTGAATAAGAAAAATAGATTGGCCTCTATCAACTCAACTTTTTGCACCATATGATCATGCTTTGGTTGTCAATCAAATCTTTTCATCTGGGTAGGGCCAGGAGTCAGCTACCAAGGTGTAACAGCTGATCCACAATGAAACTGCTGTTTATAAACAAACATTCACTACTAATGAGCTGCTATTGTGATTACTTCATGTTCTGGCTTTGAACAACTAGTTGCACAGTCTTCCAAATGATGCCGTTTTAACCCTCTGCCTGGCCATTCCCCTATGTGTAGGGTGTATTCTACTGGTGGCTACTCCAATTGCTGTTTGGAACATCTACAATTTCCGCAAAGACCTGATCAGACAGTCTGCATGGAGGCGTCCAAAAAGTGCTGAAAATGAAAGGTGTTTGAGGACTGTAGTTTGAGTCCAAGCTACAACACTACAGGGAAAGGTGATGGTGGAACGAGAATATTCATCTACCACAGTCAATATGTATTTGTTGGGGGTTAAGCCCTTCAGCGTCAGTGTTCAGTTATTTGAATGGAGAGGTGGCTTTAACGAGGGACCCTTTGTGACTTTCATATCGAGGCTTCAGTTCTGACTTGAAACAAATTCGAAAATTTCCTGACTTTCTCAAGCGAGAAGAGGAGTTTATTAGCACATACCCAATGTAACATTCTCGTAATGTCAAGGTGGCAGAGTGAATTTCGGATTTCTAGAAGTTAAGATGGTATCAATGCAGGACACACCCTTGAGAAGACATCTGCTGCAGCATTTTCTTTTCCTGGTCTGTAAGATACGTTGAATGTGAAGTTCACTTGCCAATCATCTGCTGACTGACTGCTTGCCTGGCATCTGCTGCCAGGCTTAATTTTTCATGTTGTATACATGAATAAATAAATTGTATTATGATATTAAATATATTAGAATTTATACTTATACAACTAATCCTATTGTAGTGGATTTAAATATGTTTTACTTGGTGTAGGTAGACCAAGTGGGACATTTATATTCTGATTATGCGGGTTAGTCCCTGGGTTATTCCTGTAAGGAATGTGAGTGAAACCGTCAAGGTCAGCTTGCTTGGCGGGATGAACTGAGAGATAGTTTGTGTCGCAGCCGCGTGGAGCACTGGGCTCGCATAGTGGGTGCTGGGTTCGATCAGTTTGGTACTGAGCCGTTTTGTAATATTCCGGCCTAAGATTTATATCTGTAGGAGGAATATGTTGAGCTTGGTTGAGGTACTGAAAAGTATCCTTTGTTTTTTGTACATTTGGAGTGTATTTGACACTCGGATCGGCCGGGTAGCCTTGTGTCGAATATCGTGGATATTCGGAAATCTTTGTCGAATCATAATGATTGACTTCAGAGCGGGTCTGAAAGGTATCCTCGAACTTTTGTATAGGTGAGGCTTGATCTAACGTTTCCTTCGTGAATACGTTAGGTGAGAAGGCGATCTCGTCGCGAGGATCGAGCCTTGAGCCGTCGCTAGGAACAGCGGACTGGCCGGGCAGTGGGTAGGTAGCGCTGCGTGGGCTAAGAGGCCCGGCCGCGCCGTGTTCTACCTCCCCTTGCATGAGGAAATAGGACGGCCGACGTTCCATCGAAATATAAGAGTTATTAGCTCGTTTTCGATACCTCCATGTATAGAAATAGAGGGTTTAGAAGGTGGACTCGCTTGACAGAGCTTCTTTCCTTTGCTCGTATGTCAGGGTCCTACCTTGTAGTCTTGAAAAAGACTTCCTTGGACGGTAAATTAGAGCGTATGAGCTGAGTAATTTACCGGCGTGCCCACAGCGGTCGGTGACGAGCCTAGTGCTACGAAACCCGGGCGACACGACTAGGAACGTCCCAGCGGGCGTACGATCTAAAGAGAATATCAATAGATGTACCGGGTGGCGTCCTGACAGATGAACTACGTTGGGCAATGAGCAGGATGAATAATCACTGGACTCGTAGATGCCAATGCGAGATCTGTGTGGAGAGAAGGTAGGCCTTGTAGAAAGCAGTAGGAAGCCGTTCTTGAGATGAACTCGGGAGCAGAAGGTTCGTCAGCGTAGAGCGTGTAGAAATCTTCGTACTTCGAGGTGTAGTCGTCGAGAGCGGAGAGTAGAATGAATTTCGGAGGGCTCCGAGCGGGGTATTTATAGGGAGGTGGCCGCCTCCTGCCGCCTCCTGATTGGTCCGCTTAATTTCATTAATTCGACTGTGTAATCTCATTGGCTCGCACATTGTTTTCTCAGTATCTGCGAGTATGATAGCTGAGCTGGTCCTCCGGGGTGGTTTCCCCACGTCCGTCGTTGCGACGGGGTCCCCGGGGGTGGCTTACGAGCGTCCGTCGCGGAGCCGACGACCTTGAGTTTAGACGGGGACCTCGGGTGGTTTCCCTGCGTCCGTTGTTCAGACGGGGTCCCCGAGGTGGCTGCTGGACCAGAGGTGGTTGCTTGCCGCCTCCTGGTTGGTTCGCCTATTGTCTCTCGTGTAATCAGTGTTTCTGATTGGCGAGTAGGCTTGTTTGAATTGTCCTTGTTAGTTTTAGAGGACGTTTGATTTTCTGTTTGAGTTTTCTCATTCAAGGCGACTTGGTTCGAGATACTTGTCGCGTCTCTCTCGCCCAGTAAGTGTCTAGGGAGGTCGCCTTGTATGTTATTAGTTAATATTTCACTTTTGAGAGAGAATTTCGTATTTTCTCTCTGGTGAAATATTTTGTTTGACAGAGTTATAACTCGACGTCTTATAAATATTTTTGTGTTGTGTCTACCTCTTTTTGGTAGCCCTGAAAAGGGCTGTTGACAAGAGGGGGTGGTTTTCACCACAGGCGCCCCCCCAAGACGTCGTGTTATTAACGACGACGCCGGCTGGGGTGTTTTGAGCGCAGTCACCCACCTCTCGTCGAATTTGGTAGAGGGGACGTGCCTTCTGGCAGATTTTCGGGGAGTCTCCTCCTTATTTTCTGCCTGATTTTTGTTTAGTGACACAGCTTCGTCTGTTTTTAGAGTGTAAGCTGGTTTTATTTGCTGTTTGGGAACTTTTTTCGTATGTTCGCCAATTTGCACTGTAACCGAAAACTTATCTCTTTTAACCACTTTGAATGGTCCCGTGTAAGGACATTGCAGAGAGGTGAGCTGTGTGGGCACTCTGATATAGACATGTGTACATGTATCCAAGTTTTTGGGCATGTTGACGGCATACTTCGTATTATTATGTTTAATATGTGTAGGCCGGAAGAAGAGAGGCTCAGAAAGGTTTGTAGAAGTTACGAAAATGTCTCCTGGGAGTGGTACGTCAATTCCGTAAACTTTTTGGAACGGTGTAGTTTCCGTTGCTGGGTCTACTGCCGTACGCATGGCGAGTAGAACTTTTGGAAGGGCGTCGAGCCAATTTTCGTTTTGTGCTTTGAGAGCCTCTTTCAAAGATCTATTTCTGCGTTCTACCATTCCGTTTGTTGACGGTTTGTATGGTAACGTGTGAGTATGTTTTACTCCGAGACGTTCCATAATGGAATTAAATAGATCTGATTCGAATTGTGTGCCTTGATCACTTGTGATGTATTTAGGTACGCCTTTTGAAGCTACCCAAATATTGATAAAGGCGTTTGTGATCGTGGCTGTTTCGATGTTGTTAAGAGGGACTGCCTCTAGCCAACCCGTTGCTCTATCGACCATCATTAGAATGTAACGTTTCCCTCCTTTAGCTAAAGGTAAGGGTCCGGTAATGTCAACGTGTACATGTGAAAATTTGTTAGCCGTTTCAAATTCGGAGTAAGGGAGCTTCACGGAGCGAGTGATTTTTGCTCGTTGGCAAGTCTCGCACGCTCGGACCCAGTTGGAGACATCTGCACGGAGTCCGTGCCAAAAATATCTTTGTTTAACTTTATACACTGTAGAGTGTATACCTGGGTGTCCCAAATTGTGAATTTGGCTGATTATTTCTTGCCTTATTTCGTTTGGAATATAAGGTCTTGGGTGTCCTAGGTCTAGGTTACACCAAATTTCTCCTTGAGGGAATTCAACTCGTGTGAGTTTCAATTTGTCCTCTGCGTTAGGAGGAGAACGAATTTGTGCATTTGAAATGTGCAGTAGAAGATTGCACTCTATTGCAGCCGTAATTTGCGAAATTTCGGCTATGGTTGGACCCTCGTCAGTTTGGGTTGAAATCGATTTTGTTTGAATTTCAACTGGATCGAAGGGTCTGGAGAGTGCGTCGGCGACGACGTTGTTCTCTCCGGGTATATGACGAATGTCACTTGTCATTTGAGAGATGTATGTTAGCCATCTTAATCTCATTTTAGAAAAATGTGCATTTTTCTTAAGCATCGTGCCTAGCAGAGGCTTGTGATCTGAACAAATATGAAAAGATCGGCCGTCCAAGTCATTGTGCCAATGAATGCAAGCTTGGTAAACGGCGAACATCTCTTTGTCGAATGATGCTTTATTCTTCCATTGTTCCGGAATTTCTTTACTGAAAAATCCCAATGGTTGGTAAGATTTCGAGCCGTGTTTGTCTGTAATTTCCTGCTCCAGTGCCGCTCCGATGTGTGTGTCGGATGCGTCGCAGACTATTCTCCACTCTGCTGTAGGGTGTGGATGAGCGATATTATGCAATGTAGCTTTAATCATTGCTTGTTTTAAGCTGTTGAAAGCTTTTTCTCTCTCTGATGTCCATTCGATAGGTGTTTTGTCATTTTTTTTGTTTGACTGAATGGAGTCATACAGAGGTTGTGCCGTGTGAGCGAATTTACTTGAGCAAGCTCGGTAGAAACCACACATACCTAGGAATCTGCGTAGACTTCGTACGTCTATTGGCCTAGGAAATTGTTCTATGGCTTCTATTTTATCTCGTTTAGGAATTATCCCTTCTTTCGAGATAGTGAAACCTAGGAAATCGACGGTAGGTTTTGAAAAAATGCATTTATCAAAACCTACTCGAAGTCCGTGTTCCCCTAGCTTGTCAAAAATTTGTTTGAGGTGGTTCATGTGTTCTTTATAATTTTTAGAAGCCACCAGGATGTCATCTAGGTATACAAATGCGAAATCAAATTTTCGCATGATGCTGTCCATGTATCTTTGCCATGTTTGAGCCGCTCCGGCCAAACCCATGCTCATTTTCTTAAACTCATAAAGACCGAAAGGTGTAATAATTGCAGTTTTATGAGCGTCATCTGGGTGCATCGGAATATGGTAATATGCCGATTTTAAATCTATTGTCGAATAGATTTGTGTATCATGTAAATTCGCTTGGAAAGAGCGAATGTGAGGAGGAGGGTAGGCGTCTTTCTTCGTTTTCGCGTTCAGGAAACGGTAGTCGCCGGTGATCCTCCATGACCCGTCTTTTTTTGGCACACATTGTAACGGGGATGCCCATTCGGAATCTGATTGTGCAATTATGCCTTCTGAAAGCATTTTGTCAAAAGTACTTTTGACTTGAGCCCGTTTTTCGCCCGCCATGGGTCTTGCTCGGAAGTGTACTGGTGTTCCTTCCGTGGTTATACGGTGGTAAACCCCGTTGTTTTTCCACTTCCCTTGAAGTTTGCTCATTTTATCATTGTATTATTCAATGATACAGCGAATGGTTACGTACTCTGTGATTTGCACGTCCTCTGGTTGAGGGCTGTTGTCACGATGAGGGATAGTAGCTGCTATTTGTTCGTCAGTGAATTTTTTGTTCATGACTGCAGCTATTTTTTGATCGGCATAGCTTTTTATTTTATCTTTATAAATGTATTTGTGTTTGACCCGTATTCCGATATCCCAAGACTCGAGGAATGGTATACCGAGGATCGCTAGATCAACTTTCGTGATCATAAAATCGGTGGTCATGTCTCCGAGGCCGATGTTAATTGTCGTGTCAGCCCGCCCTAGTGTGTCTATAGGGGCTCCGTTAGCTGCTGTGAGCTTTACGTTGGACTTACGAATTTTTAAGCCCAATTTTTTTGTGACATTGTGGGGCAGAATGTTCACTTCTGCTCCCGTGTCAATGAGAAATTCAGTGCCATTTAGTTTGCACTTGAAAAAAAGCCTTTTATACTCAGTAGACTGCCGGTGTATAGGCTCAGATACACTGGCAGTTATTCGTTTTCCGAACTCTCTACGTCGGAGGTTGGAACGGTACTTTCTTGTACCGATCTCTGAGTATTTTCGTTTGAAACCCAGGTTTTAGGCTGGCTTATAGTCGCTGCCTTTTTGCTAGTTTTGGAAGCAGTGTTTGCCTTCCAAGTGCAGTGTTCTGGGTCTGCACATTTGCGAGTTTCGCTACCGAAACGTGCGTGGTTTCGACAGACATAGGCCGTCGGTTTCTGAGGCCTACTCTCTACTGGTTGGGATTTGAACTCAGCTTGTTGTGAGAGGGCCTTTTTGAAACCAGTTTTCATGGGTTTCGGAGTAGATTCTACTCCTCGTATGTTGAGAGAGGTATTCTCTGTTTTGTACGCGTGTAGCGTATCAGCTAGGTCGAGCCGGGCGGTCGTGGTAGGCTGAGCTGCGACCATACCTCGTGCTTCGATAGGTAGAGTTTCGATCCACTTTTGAGTGATCAGAGCCTCTGAGAAGTACCCAACAGCTTTAGAGTACATTTCGTGGTACTTGGTGCTGGGTTTTTTGGCGAGAGATGCGGGGTCCTCGAGTGCGAGGAGCCTGTCCTGTAAGGACAACCCGTATTCTCGCTGTAGGCGCTGTTTGGCCTCTTCATAAGGTGCGTGGGGTGCCGTGAGGTAAGCTGAGTCGATAGCTTCCCTCATTTCTTCTGGTACCCACTTGTATATAGCTGAGAAGCATTCGTTCTGCGTTCTCAGTTGTTTTCGCACGCAGTATTGATCGAACTCGGCGAGTGCACGATCGATATTCTTCTTTTGGAAGATTGGTTTTTGATAATCTCCCATCTCCTCTAAAAGTGCTCGAAAGCCACTTTGTGTAGAGGGTTGTTGAGTGAGATGTGGGGCGTAGAGGCCCGGCGGGGGTCGCACGCCCGCAGTGGTTCCCTGAAATCCACTAGCTTCATAAGAGGGAACGAAATGCTCCGTGTTAAGCCTGTTCAAAGGCGGGGTCACCATTTGTAGTGGATTTAAATATGTTTTACTTGGTGTAGGTAGACCAAGTGGGACATTTATATTCTGATTATGCGGGTTAGTCCCTGGGTTATTCCTGTAAGGAATGTGAGTGAAACCGTCAAGGTCAGCTTGCTTGGCGGGATGAACTGAGAGATAGTTCGTGTCGCAGCCGCGTGGAGCACTGGGCTCGCATAGTGGGTGCTGGGTTCGATCAGTTTGGTACTGAGCAG
Organism: Adelphocoris suturalis; assembly: GCA_030762985.1. NCBI lineage: Eukaryota > Metazoa > Arthropoda > Insecta > Hemiptera > Miridae > Adelphocoris > Adelphocoris suturalis. The sequence continues at coordinate 125,726,134 of CM061040.1, forward strand.
TTTTGTAATATTCCGGCCTAAGATTTATATCTGTAGGAGGAATATGTTGAGCTTGGTTGAGGTACTGAAAAGTATCCTTTGTTTTTTGTACATTTGGAGTGTATTTGACACTCGGATCGGCCGGGTAGCCTTGTGTCGAATATCGTGGATATTCGGAAATCTTTGTCGAATCATAATGATTGACTTCAGAGCGGGTCTGAAAGGTATCCTCGAACTTTTGTATAGGTGAGGCTTGATCTAACGTTTCCTTCGTGAATACGTTAGGTGAGAAGGCGATCTCGTCGCGAGGATCGAGCCTTGAGCCGTCGCTAGGAACAGCGGACTGGCCGGGCAGCGGGTAGGTAGCGCTGCGTGGGCTAAGAGGCCCGGCCGCGCCGTGTTCTACCTCCCCTTGCATGAGGAAATAAGACGGCCGACGTTCCATCGAAATATCCGAGTTATTAGCTCGTTTTCGATGCCTCTATGTATAGAAATAGAGGGTTTAGAAGGTGGACTCGCTTGACAGAGCTTCTTTCCTTTGCTCGTATGTCAGGGTCCTACCTTGTAGTCTTGAAAAAGACTTCCTTGGACGGTAAATTAGAGCGTATGAGCTGAGTAATTTACCGGCGTGCCCACAGCGGTCGGTGACGAGCCTAGTGCTACGAAACCCGGGCGACACGACTAGGAACGTCCCAGCGGGCGTACGATCTAAAGAGAATATCAATAGATGTACCGGGTGGCGTCCTGACAGATGAACTACGTTGGGCAATGAGCAGGATGAATAATCACTGGACTCGTAGATGCCAATGCGAGATCTGTGTGGAGAGAAGGTAGGCCTTGTAGAAAGCAGTAGGAAGCCGTTCTTGAGATGAACTCGGGAGCAGAAGGTTCGTCAGCGTAGAGCGTGTAGAAATCTTCGTACTTCGAGGTGTAGTCGTCGAGAGCGGAGAGTAGAATGAATTTCGGAGGGCTCCGAGCGGGGTATTTATAGGGAGGTGGCCGCCTCCTGCCGCCTCCTGATTGGTCCGCTTAATTTCATTAATTCGACTGTGTAATCTCATTGGCTCGCACATTGTTTTCTCAGTATCTGCGAGTATGATAGCTGAGCTGGTCCTCCGGGGTGGTTTCCCCACGTCCGTCGTTGCGACGGGGTCCCCGGGGGTGGCTTACGAGCGTCCGTCGCGGAGCCGACGACCTTGAGTTTAGACGGGGACCTCGGGTGGTTTCCCTGCGTCCGTTGTTCAGACGGGGTCCCCGAGGTGGCTGCTGGACCAGAGGTGGTTGCTTGCCGCCTCCTGGTTGGTTCGCCTATTGTCTCTCGTGTAATCAGTGTTTCTGATTGGCGAGTAGGCTTGTTTGAATTGTCCTTGTTAGTTTTAGAGGACGTTTGATTTTCTGTTTGAGTTTTCTCATTCAAGGCGACTTGGTTCGAGATACTTGTCGCGTCTCTCTCGCCCAGTAAGTGTCTAGGGAGGTCGCCTTGTATGTTATTAGTTAATATTTCACTTTTGAGAGAGAATTTCGTATTTTTTCTCTGGTGAAATATTTTGTTTGACGGAGTTATAACTCGACGTCTTATAAATATTTTTGTGTTGTGTCTACCTCTTTTTGGTAGCCCTGAAAAGGGCTGTTGACAAGAGGGGGTGGTTTTCACCACACCTATTAACTAAACTAATAATGAAGTACTAATATCGATTATCTCTATTATTTATGTAGCTGTACTATATATATATAGTAGGCTGTGAATTGATTACGTCAGAGATCAGAAATATAGTTGTCTTCAGTCAGAGTCATATTGTCTTCATCGTTAATTCATCTATACCTTATAATACTTCCTAAAACAACCACGCTGTTATTTTATTATTTTGTTTGCTACAAGTACTTTGAAAAAAAAGAAAGAAGGCACTGACTTCTGGTCAGTGAGTCCCTGGAATTGCCGCCCAAGAAGTGCATGTCACCATTCTTTGAGTCTGTGAACGACAGTCTTCCTTTTCAACTGAAGAGTGGCTTTTCTCAGATTCCAATAATGTCTTAGGAAACACTGCCGGTTGATAGCACTATGTTAGTGTAGCTCCTTGGGAAGCATCTGTCTCCACCTTAAAAAGCTCATCTGGGATCAGACTTTCAGGATTTGGTGTTTTAGATCCTCAAAAACAGACTGAGCTAGATTATCATTAACGAACCTTTTGGAGGGATACATCGTCACTAGCAAGTCGAGTGCTTTCGATGCAAAGACTTCATCTTCAGGCAGTCGAAACAGTACCTACTCCCCTCATCGAGTACTGTTTCAATGGCCTGATGGTGATGTCTTTCCATTGCAAGCACTCGCCATCGGAACTCAACTTGCTGGTGACGACGGATTCCTCCAAAAGGTACATAAATGATAATTTTACTATTAATACCAGTGGACATTACCCTTTAGATTTAATAGCAGACTGAGCTATGTTCTGAAAGAGGGACGCTTTTTCACTAAAGTAGTGGCTGGTGTTTTTCTGAGTACTTCAGAATCTGGGAATAATAAGCTAATAATCCAAGAGTTTTGGAAGTGCTGCTGTATTCTCTGGAAGTAGCGGATTAACAAGGGGCGTCATGTGATTGCGATCTGGTCGGATAGTATTGCGAGTACTTTCGATTTTGTAACCCAAGATTTGTATGTTTTTGAGATGGAATTTCGATTTCTCCTTGTTAATGGGGAACATTCATGTGTTGAATTTTTTCAGTTTTGACCTCAGATTCAGATTAGGACCTCAGAAATGGAAAAGGACCGTTTAGTTTGGCCAATAAACGAGTTGGAAAATCACACGATAACGTAATATTGCTAGTGAGTGGTTCTCCGCCAGGCAGGTGGGGGCCTTGACGTAATCGTGTAAATGAATTTAACTAGTGACTTGCAGATTTGTCAGGAGGCAGGTCTTCCATTTGAATCCACAAATCTTACCTAATTCGATGCAGGAGGTACACGTACTTTTTTTTTACATAGTCGACAACTTCATTATCCTTCAATGCTTCCTGTACTTTACGAATGGTCGGAAACTCCTTTCGAACCAAAAAACTCGCGAGTTTTATAAGTATGAACGAAGACGTCATTGAACATATCAGTGGCATTTTCTTCCCGTAGGGTTTCGTTCTTTCTTGTAGGAGTGATGAAGGAAGTCTGGGCAGTATTCAGATCATCCGTCGGCCCTCAATAATGATCCAGCGAACTGTTCTTGTGAAAATTCCTGTTACTTCACTCTTCAAGTGACAAATATTCACCTTACTCTTCAGGTTTTTTCAAAAGTAGTTGGCAACATTGAAAACAATCTCCCGAGCTTGACAGAAGCACTGAGCGACAAAGTAAGCCCTGTAGTTGAGGTAACGTTCATAACGAACAGATGAAATTAACTCAAGAACGGAAAGAAAAGAAACGTAAAGGAAATCAATCACAAAGGCAATATTATTTATGACAGCAGACAAATCACCCAAAAAATCAAAATGGTTGCTTGGCTCGAATTCAGATTGGCAGGGCAGCCAACACTCAAATGTGAAATTTCCTTTAGAACACTTCTCAGCTAATTTTACCAATGAAGGCTATCAACCAAAGGTTGTCTCAGCGTGTAGTTCAATGTAGGAATACAGGTTATCTCTGGTCGACCTATAGCAACCTGTGCTGGACATTTTGACCTAGGATGATGATCCCACCCACAAAGAGAGCACTTATGAATTTGCTGCTTTTGAGAAGCATCAGGATACGGTCTCTCAATGCTTTCATAGTGCTGTCATTGCTTTCATATGATCTGGCCTGTTGTAATGCTGACTACTTGCGTTTTGGCTTCATCTAATAAAAAAAGAGCTTTCATTTCTAATAGGGTTGGGCTTCTGAGCGGATTTGGTAATCCAATGTTGAAGGTGTCACTAATATACTGTGAACGGTGTAAATCTGCAGTCAAAGCTGTAAAATGGAAATCCTCACTTATCTTCTGGAAAGCAACTAAATACAGGTCGACCATCTAATTTGAGCATTGCAATGAGCAACTTTGGTGTGTCGGAATTATAAGAATCAGATTCTGTACCCTTGAAAATCTCCTAATGCTAATTTTAAGCTTGAAATTCCAAAAAGTTCGGACAAAAAAGAAACTGAAGCTATTAGCTAGGTACCTATATAGCTTCCCAGATCAGAGCATCTATATGTGGGGCATCAGTTTAAGTATTCATCGATCTTTCTATTGAACCCCGCCTTAATTATTGTTGGTACTTTTGAACTATGAGTGTTGATATAGAATAATTTTGTCATATATTTATAAGTCTGTTTTCTTTTGCAGGACCGCCTCGGTTTGCAGGAGATGGATAAAGATAACAAAATTGACTTTCTTACAAGCCCGGGAGACCACCTTCGTTTCACACGCCAATGGTTTATCAATAACATATACAAGTACCTAGAGTGAACAATAATTTTTGTTCGTTCTCCAATTTTATCTATTATTCAAATATCAGTTATATTTTATTGTATGTATTTCAAAACAATATCGGTTAACCGTTATTTTGTTGTTAGGATTTAGGACTGATTGGTAAATAGGCATTTTTGATGGGAAATGTTCCAATATAAATCCATTTTTAAATGTTTATAAATGGTGCTTGTATGTTATAAGGGCTGTGCATTGGGAAAAATTTGTATGAAATTTGTGATCAACTTTAAGACTGTAATAATGATGTTGTATGGGGCTAAATATAAGTAGTTCAGTTAGTTTTGATGGGCATTTAATTTCAGATTTTTAGTCTTCATTAGCTGTGATTTTTGTTACTTTTGGCTACATGTTGACCCAACATCACGATTTTTTCTTAATATAATGTGCCAAAACGTGAGTTTTTGGAAGTTGTTCTTGCTTATATTACACTAAAGATTAATGACTGAATCTTCTGGAGTAGTTTCAATGTGATAGATTGTGTTCCTCCTTGGTTATCTTGGATTCCCTCCATGACAGCTCATTGGAAACACTTTGACAGCCGCCCCAAAATCTGAGGTGTGTCCCTAGGTGCTAATATGACATTCATGGAAACACAAACTTTTTATACCTATGGTTGAATAGCTAATAAATTATGCCGCTAATGTCCCTTCTGGTTGAGGTGCGGCTTAAATCATTAAAAAAAGCTAATAAAATTCTTGGAAAAAGTTTTGTTTCATTTTTATTTTATTTCTTAATTAATTAATTTTTTTAATAGAAATTTTGAATTTGCACCTCCTTAGTACTCATGAGGTGGCACACAGCGAATAATAAGCTTAATGCTAGCGAGCATTTTCTACTTCCTGCACTGAGTGCCCTCTCCATTACAGTGACGGAGATCAGGGAAATGACAAATCGCAGTTTACTATTTAATAACTGAAAAACGAGAAAGCCATCACAACTCGTAATTAACTTCTAACCTAGAGATGATTCAGAGAAATTTAACTTGAAAATGGAGGCAATTGTACTAAAAACCAAAGAAAATTAGCTCACTTTGATCAGGACAGCGTCTGATTTCTCACTGGTTCAAAACAGTAGTAACAATATATGTAATCTTCCCTTACTCAAAACCCCGCCAAGAATGGTAAATTATAGGCCTCATGGAACAAGTAGAGCATCCGGAAAAATCGTTTGGAGCAAAAATGGCGACAGAAATGCTGTTTGAATGCGCCCCTTGAAAAACACTGCACCTTCGTTACTGTGACAGGCCTGGCACACAGCACAAACTCAAAAGTGTTAGAAAATTACTTAGTGCGTAATGCTAGCTTTGCGTTTACGTAGTTGAGTGGGTACATTACTCTTGGGTGAAGGGACCAGTGTTTGACATGACCCCAATCATTGATACCCCTGAAAAGTGCTAATTATAAGGGATCCCATCTTGATCCTTCTTCAGAAACTCAAAACCTTCTTAATGAGAGTTATAGGCGGAAAATAGTTTCAGAGAGGGAAAGTTTCTTGTTTAAAATAAAATACGTTATTCATCAACAGCTCGTGGAGCAATTTGGAACCCCGCTGTTTCTTGTGTTTTTACTTAGGAATAACTGCTACATTTTGTTTCACTATAAACACTGTGGATTTTCATTGCATTGTCTTCCTAGCCGTTCTAAATCTATTTTCTTGTAGGTGTTCCAGGTTCAGGAGGTGTTCCACTCCTGGTGTTAGGTTTCAGAAATTATTGAAAATAAAGTGTAAATATCCAGCTGCCAATTACTGGATACCTATAGTGCCAACCCCAGTAACTGATAGCTCTGTCAATTACAGGTTCTTCAGCAATTTTGTCCGTAAAAAAAGTCAACACAGTGAAAAATAATCTGCCCAAATAATCCTGAAAAATAATTTCCTGGACCAGTGTATGACCTGGTATGAAATTCATTCAACCACTAGTGCCACACGCAATGCACCAATCTTTGGATTGGGATGAAGTAAGTTTTTGACAGGTACCAAATCTAGCACTTGACATGTTCTGAAGGATTCCTCTTTGGTGTCTGATTTTGTCATATCAACACGTTTATTTTATCCCCCAGTTTATATTACTAAAATGTCCATGAGAAAAGGGAAGAATAAGAAGGGGATATATTCACACTTTTTTATCTATTAGGAACTCATTATCATCATTTACTGTTCTTGATTTTTTCAAAATTATTTTTATATATTTTTTCAACAAAAGAGACGAAAAAAAGATTTAAAAAAACTCAAAATTTGTTAGTTTACATTTAAACCCAAGAAACGAATAAAAAAAAGTCTGCCAAGTTGGATATGGCACATTGCTTTCTCGTTCCCAGGATTTGTGTTATTGCCAAAAAACGAAACCAATCATGCAACATGATCTCGTCTGAGCGAATTATCGTATTATAAATTGATTTCAGGCTTTTAGTCCACAACAATAGCATGTTTCATGAAAAAAAAGAAGTTGAAGACCTAAACAGAAGATCACCCCAAGTCACCCCAAGTCGACCAAATCTACCCTCGGATACAGGTTATATGTTATGATTTTGGATACAGATTATATATTATGAACTCGGATACAGGTTATATATTTGAACTCGGATACAGGTTATAATACATATGAACCCGGATACAGATTCCAAATGAAGCTGAAAGAACACGAAGATCCCATTAAACCCTGTTCCTATAATAGGTACTAAATACTTTTCGAAGATTGTACCTGTATCAGAATCTAAGGAGGTATAATATTGACACGGACTAGTTGTAGGCACCCCCCACCAACTGAAAATCAATCGGATAAAATATAACATCTGAAATAGGTGACAAACATTATAATTAAGGAACTTGATTTTCTTAAGTCAGAATTAAAGTGGAATCATATCAGCTGATACGATCATCATATCATTCATTCAAATGATGACGTTAATTTTTCCTGCCCTAGTTCCAGCCCAGAAAGAACGAACGTACAGCGTTTCGAATGGGCTCATCATCAATTAACCAATAATGAATATTCTTATTTCCCAACTTTTCGAGATCTCGATATTTTAACGGGGGTTTCATGAGCCAGTGGTTTCGACGTTGAATCATCAAAATTCAGGGCACTCGGGATCAAATAAAATAAGGAATAAATCATGTTACATTCAATATAGCAATTTATTGATCTCATATCTGACATGGCTAGAACGAAGTCTTATTTTGTAGGTAGGGGATATAGCATGCCCTAAATCTATTACAGATTTTTTACAAGGATGTTGGAGTGTATCTACCTAGTTGTAGTTTAATGAGAAATGCACTATCGTTGTGGAACCTTTTTTCTCTTGCACGCCACGTATCTTCATGGCTATTTTCCAACGTAGCCCAAAATCCTTTATTAACTCTTGACATTTTGTAAAAGTCCGTGCATGCATAAAGACATAATTTTAGTGTGCATCATACAAATTATAAATTCTTGTACATACCTATCTTTACTATACATTAGAAGTTTTAAAATCACGGAAAGAATAGCGAATAGATGATGATGTTGTGACCATTTTTGAATTCCATACCCTCAACTAGACTGAACATTTTCATAAATACTCTGAACTAAATCTTCAAATCAGTTAGCAATGATCGTCCATGATTTTTTTCTTTCGATTGAGCAATTTTGATCGAAGTCCACTTTTTGATGCCGACAAAGAAAGATGAAAAAGTACGGTTAGTAAAATGTGTCTTCGTACACTTTCGTACAATTTGATTACGCATCTGGCAGCCAAACTGCTGGTGGGAACTCTGGTGGCACTGCATCACAATCTACAATCCACATCTTTTGACAGTCCATCACCACATTGTCAAACAACCTGTAAAAAGTAAACATTTTGATATTAAATGTTCCATTTTAGCGAAATTTTGAAGAAAATGAAGCTATTGCAATGGCTCGGAAAATGTTTTTGAAAATTTTCTTCATTGAAAATTGAAATCCGTTTTGAGGCATTCTGAAAACGATTCCTCCTGAAGTTTACGTTTTTTCTCATGTATATATACATATATATATATATATATATATATATATATATATATATATATATATATATATATATGTGTGTGTGTGTGTGTGTGTGTGTGTGTGTGCGTGCGTGTGTGAGTGTCATTCCAGACGATAACTCTCTTTAGGATTGAGATGAAAATCCCGTTCTTGCGCCAAAAAATCAAGCTTTCCAAACGAAAGGATGAGTTCATTGGCCAACAATTTTTGAGCACATTAGATTGGTCAAATTTCAAGAAATGTACTCAAAAAATCACTAAAAATGACTGAAAACGTCTAAAAATCATGAAATTTATATTTTTATCAGAATTCTCGTCAAAAGAAGTTTATCAGCGATGAACTAAAACATTAAAAAATTCTGGTGAAAAATGCACTTAAAATTTTATTATTATATGGTGAAAAATCGATTCAAAAAACTGAAAAATTGCGTAACGTCCAAAATCTGCTTTTAGTCGTAGAATATGATTCAGAACGAGTTTATTAGCCATAAATTTGGTGGTTAACAATTTATTTGTACTCGAAGTGCTCAGATTTCAAAATAAAGTAGAAAACATGATGATAATCTACAAAAATTCTCTCATACAATCATGCTGCATGACTGGAACTTTTTTTTGGATATGTTTCTGCTCAAAATTATTCGGTTGCTGGTCAGATATACTTTTTACAAATAGGTACCTACTTATAGAAATCAAATTATGTAATGTCGTTCTTTGGATCTTTCTTACCAATCCAATAGACTCCGTATATATATATACAGGGTGTCTCAACTTAAGTAGGCAAGACTTCAGGGATCAATTCTACAAGTAATTTGCAACAAAAAGTGTCTCCTAAAGTGTTATTTTTTAGAGGCTTCGTTTTCGAGTTATTGACGATCTAAGATTTTTTTCGTGTTTTCGACCTTATCTCCTAAAAATGGCTGTGACCCCATCATTCTTTGAGTATTCTCAAACCTGAGGATACCGTTGGAAAGAACGTTAAATTTCCTATCTTTTTGATGCCAAATCATAATTATTCAAGAGAGTTAAGATACCGAAAAAAGAGCTCAAAATACAAACTTTGTAAAATTCTAAAAATTTGGGTTTTTTCAATCTGATTCCTTCTTCCATAAAAAAAATGAACAGTCGTTTGCAAGTACAGTAAAAACTTCAAAATCTTATCAGCTTTCTAACGGTATACCCAAAAAATTGATAAAAGTAACAACAAGGAGAAAAAACGGCTTTTGAATGCGAAAAAACGTGGTATTTTTAACGAAAATCGATGGATTTCAGGAAAAAACGATCTCCCACAACTTTATGATTTAAATGTCGAATTCTACGTAATTTTTCACGCTGAATCGAATGGTGACACTTGCAGACCTCTACGACTAACGAATAAGGGCGAAAGCGCCCTTCTCTGAGTTTCAAGGGTCAAAAGGCACTTTCGCCCTTATTCGTTAGTCGGTGAGGTCTGCAAGTGTCACCATTCGATTCAGCGTGAAAAATTACGTAGAATTCGACATTTAAATCATAAAGTTGTGGGAGATCATTTTTTCCTGAAATCCATCGATTTTCGTTAAAAATACCACGTTTTTTCGCATTCAAAAGCCGTTTTTTCTCCTTGTTGTTACTTTTATCAATTTTTTGGCTATACCGTTAGAAAGCTGATAAGATTTTGAAGTTTTTACTGTACTTGCAAACGACTGTTTATTTTTGTTATGGAGGGAGGAATCAGATTGAAAAAACCCAAATTTTTAGAATTTTACAATGTTTGTATTTTGACCCCTTTTTTCGGTATCTTAACTCTCTTGAATAATTATGATTTGGCATCAAAAAGATAGGAAATGTAACGTTCTTCCCAACGGTATCCTCAGGTTTGAGAATACTCAAAGAATGATGGGGTCACAGCCATTTTTAGGAGATAAGGTCGAAAACACGAACAAAATCTTAGATCGTCAATAACTCGAAAACGAAGCCTCTAAAAAATAACACTTTAAGAGACATTTTTGTTGCAAATTACTTGTAGAATTGATCCCTGAAGTCTTGCCTACTTAAGTTGAGACACCCTGTATATATACATATATATATATATATATATATATATAACCATAAATTATCAATTTATTTTGTTCATCATTTTCGATCAATCTGATTATCAATAATGAACCTTAGTAAAATTGACCAAGAAATTTTTTTGTTAACCCCCCCCCCCCCCCCCCCCCCAATAAATAAGCGAATTCAACACTGTTGGAAAATTCTAGCGATTGTATGTCTGTCGTAGGTAGGTACCAACAAACTTTTGTATTGGGCGAATGATCGGAATTCAAGTCGTTACAAAAGCGAAAATTCGAATTTGCATTTTTAACTAGGTAGATAGGTAGTACTTATATTTTGCAGGAGCAGCTTGTTACGTTTGAAAGGCAAATGTGTTTTTTCGCCCTTTTTACAGATCATGAATTTTACTCTAAATTATTGGCTTCAAAACTGAGGAATACTTTAGTGTAGGTAATGGAGCGATTGGGACACAGAACATGTCACTTGATGAAGACGCAGACATCTGACCTGACTCATGTCTTTAATCAGACATAACTTTGTTTTTTCCTTTGATTACCTAGAAATAATCTCACTTGAAGCTGTTAAGATTATTGAGTGTTGAGTGCTGTTGAGATTATTGAGATAAATAATATTATTGTTGGTTTCGTATGACTATCGGAGAATTAAATTTATTATTTACTCTGGTTATCATGATCGGTGATACGACTATTTACCTACCTCTATTATGTGCAGTTGTATTTGTTTCCTCTTTATTCCTAAGAAGTGTAGATAGGTACTGACATTTTAGCGGGTTTTTGAAACAAAACTAAACTGTTAGGTAGAATAATAAATTGATATCTGAAAACATTGATTGTAGAAGACGAAATGGCATAACTAGGGAGTTAAATACAGAAAATCCATTCTCTCTCTCTCTCTCTCTCTACGTATATATATATATATATATATATATATATATATATATATATATATATCCTTCGCGCCTCGCCGGGTCTTTTCTACTGCGTAGAAAACGAGGATAATTTGCTATGCAATTCTTAGCCTGAAAAAATTTGTAAATGAGAAAATGTTCAAGCCTGGCTGGGATTCGAACCCACGATGCGAAAAAAATTGATTTAAAAAAATTTTGATATAACAAAATTTTCAAGCCTGGCTGGGATTCGAACCCACGAACTCGCGCTTCGCGTCACGGACGTTACAAAAAAAGTTTGGGACGTTACATAAAAAATAATTGGGGGTCGGCCTAAGAATTGCATAGCAATTAATATATATTAATTGCTATGCAATTCTTAGGTCGACCCCCAATAATTTTATATATATATATAATAAGAGAAGAGTGGTGTTTGTCTGTGTCACTTTCTACAGCTCGACCGATTTTCACGGGGAATGGTCCAAAATCGTTGGTGCACTGACGTGATGATGCACGTATTTTTTCTCTTATTTAATACCCGTGCGTCGCAGAGATCAAGGATCACCTCTTGACGACTAGAGGTGATTATAAAAGTGTTGGTAACTAGGATGGTCTCGTGGCAGGGGCAAATTTCTGTGTCCGTTCCAAATGGAACACTACTTGATGAATAGAACATTTTACACTGATTCCATTGGTACCAGAACGATTTCTGGCGGTTAATCCGTTTGAATGATTTACTGTGGAACAGTTTCTCAACAACGACTAATAATATAATGTTTATTCAGTGGTTGCCGTATTACTTGAGCGTGCATATATTATCGTAATTCGAAAATGAAGCTTACAGATTAGCTAAATTGAGAATAATAGAACTCGTGGATCTGCTGAGTCAAAAATTGTGTGATATCAGCTGACAATGAGGTTAAAATAGAAATTGTGGATCCTATTAGCTAAATAAAGCTCATGGATCCGATGAGTCAAGAATAATTCTTGAGAATGATAGGATAAGAATAAATCTCAGTTATTGAGCTTTGATCCCAGCTGGCAATTAATTGAAAATAGAGCTGATGAGTCAAAAATGGAGCTTTGAAATCGGTTTAGTAAAAATTGAAATTATTATCTGCTTTGTCAAATATGGAGCTAAAAAATCTGCTCAGTCAGCAAACTGGTTTTTGAATCTAATTCGAATTTGCAGCTTTCATATTATCTGAATAAATTTCATGGATCCGCTGAGTCAAGAATCGGGCTGAAAATCGAGTTATGTGATCAACTGAGTAGGAGTTGAGCTCTGAAATAGTTTTAGTCAAAAATTGAAACTATGGTCATCTGTGCAGAAAACAGAGCTCACAAATCCTCTCAGTCAGCAAAACGGTTTTTGGATTCTTATTATGAAATGAAGCTTTCAAATCATCTTACTTGCAAATAACAGATCATGGATCCGCTGATTCAAAAATGGAGCACTGAAATCAGTTTAGTAAAAATTGAAATTATGATCAGGTTTGTCAAAAATAGAGCTCAAAATCTGTCAATGAGATGAAAATAAAGCTGCATGATCAACTGACGCAGAAATGGAACTCTCAGATCCATTAAGTAAAAAATAAGGTATTGGTGTTTGAGGGTTGAGATTTTTCAGAGGCGTCTCAAATAATGTAGTTTATTGTGTTCGCTAAGCGCTTTCGCCTTCTAATGGCCTCGTCAGAGCTTGTTGTTTATTGTTACATGTTTAATGGTAGCTTTTTGGGTCCTCTTCAACATCTTAGTAGATACCTTTAAAATTTGGATATTGCGTCAATTTGTTAAAATGGATTATATTTGAAAATCTGTGTGGCTGGATCACTCATTGTCTGGTTGATGGATCTCTCAAATGTGCCCTTATACGTATAGGGTGGTTTTTTGGGTTCAATTTGCATTTTAAATTGAGAAATAATAAGAAATGTTTAGAGGGATGTACATATGTAGTAGATCCGTAAGACGCAATATGTGCGGTATTGACAATCCGGCGCCGTAACTCTAACGCAATGAGTTATGGTGACGCATCCTTCCGTACAGATACGTTAACGGATCGCAATCCGGAAAAAACGTAATCGTCTAAAATAACCTCCTTCCATGGACTCAAATAATCTCCTAGGGATAATTTCCTTCTTCCATGGATTTAGCGTTACAACTAGATCGGTCAAGGACTTGACGTGACTTTGAGGTGCGGTAAATGATTCTCGTTACCGCACTGACCGATCTCTAGGAACTCTCTATTAATAAACCGTTGCAACTTACAAACCTGAAATATTGACCTAGATTCTACATAAAAACTTCTTCAGTTTCATTATTAATTTGGTCTAAGGAGATATCATTGCTATACACTACCAATGAATACCAGTGGTTGAAGAAATTCGCATAGTACCAGAGTACCACATCATCAAATAGTTGAATGTTGAAACATTCAGTTTTGTTTCATGTTCACAATAGCCCGGGCGAAGACCGGGTGGCCCGCTAGTTACTAATATACGAAAAAAAAAAGAGAATAATGCAAAAAAATAAATAAATAATAATAATAATAAAAATAATTAATTAAAAAAGCAAATTGTAAGGGCAGTACTTTGTTTGGTTGATTACAAAGGCTCCTTAGATATTATATCTATTAACTGCAGGACATTGTCTTTGAAGAAAGAAGACTCCGAAGTCAAAAGTTTGGCATAACATAAAAGAGAAACGTCGACCTTGAGTTGTACGTTAGAATGGCTCATTTAACGACACCCGTTTGGGGACCTAAAGGCACATGACACCAGCCTAACCTTCCTGTAAATGTAACACTATTGGTCACCTCAACATATTACTCGAATACAGGTGAAGTAAATAATTTTTTTTGTTATAAGCCACTACTTCTTCGCAGTATTGTTCTTAGTTTGCCTGATCTTTCAGCTGTTTTCACGTGAACATTGCATGAATTGCTGCCTCCACTGATGATCATCAGGTAAAATCCTGGTGCATTGTCATAGAGATGAATACTTTTTCATACTTGTTGATAATTTACCCAACGAAAAACCCAAACATACGAAGTTTATAACAAATAATGACCTATAAGTGCAACTAAACAGCGGTGTTCCCCACTTGAGGCTTACTATCTTTGCGTTAAATCCATGTCCTGTTTAAGAATCGAAAACCTTTGAAGTAAAAGACAGAAATGAGTGGAACAATCAACAAACCCCTGTTGACACTATAGACACCATACATTGCTACACCGATGGTTCTAAGATAGATAGGGGATCTGAACCTTCCTCTGGTGCTGGTGTATTCATTCCCAGCCTTCAAGTGGCACATTCTTACAGCCTCGATAAATATGCAACTGTATTTCAATCAGAAATATATGCTATCAACAAGTGCCTGGTCACCTTACATAACCCAACAAACCTCACTCACCTTACACTTCTAACAAAAACATTCACATTTTTACCGATAGTCAGGCCAGCATCAAAGCACTCCTGAACCCCCTCACGACCCCAAAACTGGTCTGGGAAACAAAGCAACACATTAACAATTTGTTTCTTAGCAACAACAGAATATCCATAAAATGGATCCCTGGTCATGAGAACTACGAAGGCAATGTTAATGCGGACGGCTTAGCGCGAGCTGGCTCGGGACAACAGTTTCTCGGACCATCTCCTGCCATCTGCGTTTCCAAAAATGCCTGTAAAGCAAAAATTAAAAACTGGATCACACAAGACCTCAACATTCTCTGGAGCAGGGAAATAGCTAGATATAGACAAACCAGAATGCTTGTTACGTCTTCTGATCCTAAACGAGCATACTGGCTTCTAAGCAAAAGTAGAAATTCCATTAGAACCATGATTGGGATCCTCACCGGACATTATGATTTCCGCAGGATGCTAAATATTATAGATAACAATATCTCACCTTTGTGCCCTTGAGGACTCGAGGAAGATTCCGCAGAGCACTTTCTTTGTAGATGCGACCGGTACTGGAGATCCAGAACGGAGGCATTTGGGCATCATATACCTAATTGAACGTGCTTCCCTCAGAGATATTGAGTGGAAAAGAATCAAAAAGTTTGCTGATCTAAGCAAAAGGTTTGCTTGCGACGACTCCAACTCGGGGTAACCGGCGGAATCCTCTTTTAAATTAAAGGGGCCTCTTTTTGAGGGAGAGTATAAGCCGTTCATGGTGCCTGAAACTCTTTTCCAATGGTAACCCTGAGCAGTGAGTGAGTGAGAAGAATCGAAAACTAAAAATGAGAAATGAGCCCTTATTTGTACTGAAACTTACATGAAATTCGAATTCAGGATTGAAAATCAGCGTTTCTTATCGAAATAAAGAAATTGATTTGACAACCAGTAGACAACAAGACAGGTGGGGAAAATATCGAGTTGCCTAACCACCGTTAAGGTCACATCAAAATGAAAGCAACCGTGCCCCCGGTTCCATTTGTGTTAGCTTCTTCATTTGCTTCCTCAAGACTATGGTGACAGGTGACGTTAAGTTGAAGTCGCCAAAAACTGAAAAACCCAAAATGCCCAATGCTTCTCCCAGCCTAGATGACCCCGTCATTCGTTAATAATGAACGAAAATTATAAGTATAAATAATTTGCATATAGTTTGTAATATAATATAGATTTGTAAATAATTTTAGTAAATTTATAAATAAATATAAATTTATATATAATTTATAGGTATATTATAAATTATAAGTATACCTACTTACATATACCAGGAGCAAGTAGCGCGAGTGGCCTCACCATCTTTGCACTGGTAGTAGTGCTTGCAGGAATCAGGGTCTGGCAGCTTATGCTCTCCTGTATGCTTGCATTGAGGAGCTGCCCCTTCTGTCATCATCATCACTGCAGTGAACCCAATCACTAGTAGAGCTGCACAAAACCTCATTATGAGTGTTATTGTGTGGCAGTTATGAAGAATTCATTAGAGAGTTTACTTTGCTTGGACTTGAAAATTAATCAGACTTGTGTAAATATGTGCTTAGTTTGCTACCAATAAGTACACTCTAAAGAAATACAATAATTTCTGATCTCCTATTTTTCGAAGTATTGTTTATTTAAGTAGCTACCTACATTCTTACTTTTAAAGAAATACCTGCATGAAACTGATTATGTGAAATGCTTATCGTGAGAAAATATAAAGTTTTTACGGCTGAAATGGTGAAAATATCCTCTTCAATTTTCACTCTGTTCTCACTTTTCCAATAGACTTTAAGTTGTATTACTCAATCAATAAATACATTTTTGAGCACATACGTCTTTTAAGTTGTGGTAAACTTGTAACCTTAGCGCATTATGCTTTATGGGTCCTACAGGGTGCGGCAGAGAGGACGGACGGTTTTAAAAAAATCATAAAATAGTTAATTTTTACTCAAAAACAAATTATTTGATGCAATCAGGTACGCATTTGAGACATTCAAGTGTGAAAAATCACATCAGGCATGTGGTGGCCGAAATAATTGTTGATGCAGTGCTGGAGGTGTTCTTGGAAGTTCGCGTAGACTCTCTCCAACATAGCGCTACTTTGAAATGATCACCAACTTCTTTTTCCCTGAATTACGACGGTGACGTGTTCCACCCTGACGTGTGTGGTTCCAGCAGGATGGGGCGACCGCCCACACAGCTAGAGCATCAATGGACGTTATTCACCCTCTCTTCCCTGGTCGCCTTATTTCCAGGTTTGGCGATGTTCATTGGGCCTCCTCGGTCCCCAGATTTATCCATATTCGATTTTTTCTTATGGGGACACCTCAAGGCTAGAGTATACGAGAACAAGCCCCGAACTCTGGACGAATTGAAGGACGCAATTCGCGTGGAAGTCGACCAAGTTGAGAGAGCTATGTTGGAGAGAACGCCCAAGAACGCCTCCAGCACTGCATCAACAATTTCGGCCACCACATGCCTGATGTGATTTTTCACACTTGACTGTCTCAAATGCTATTTCCTTGCGAACCTGATTGCATCAATAAATTTGTTTTTGAGTAAAAATTCACTATTTTATAATTTGTTTAAAACCGTCCGTCCTCTCTGCCGCACCCTTTATAATAGATAAGGACACGTACCTACCTAATTAACATAAAAATGTTTGAAATAAGCTTTAAGTAAGCTTATTTCAATAAGTTATTTTATTTCAATAAGTAAGCTTGTGAAATAAGCTTGAAATAAGTTTTGGTTCATTATTTTCAATAATGAACCTTTGTAATCGACCAAGAAAAATAAAATTTTTAACACCCCCTGAACATTTTTTGGTTTACGTTTCAAGATCTTCTGTCCAAGATCGCCTTCAGGATTCCTCAATCATCTCGCTCCACTCTGCCCTTTCTGACTCCCTTCTCGACGACGAACTACCTGCTGCCACTGTGCAGGCTTCCTCGCTCGGTAAACTACCTGACGAGTCTAAACCCTGACTTGGACTTCTTCTCCAGCCCGTTCCCTTCATTCAGATCAGCAATATGCCTAATTAAATTCAATTCAGCAACATCCAATTCGTTTCAGTTCCACCCTTACTTTATTTAATTTCATATCAGTTACTAAAATAGATTTTCCCCCTCAGTCGTCACACCACCCAGAACTTTCAGTGCCTCAAATCGAACAGTTATTTTTGTTTCTTTTTTCTCCAGAAGTTTCATTTCTTTTCTTTGGTTTCTTCCGTCAACTTGATTCCTTTGTTTTTTAATGTAATAATGTAATACAACAAATATTTAAATAAATAAGTTGCGTAAAATCCAAAAATCGAAAAAAAAAAATAAATGAATAAAATAAAAAAAAGGAAAAAAAATAAAAAAATAAAAAGATACAAAAAATAAATAAATAAATTAAAAAATATATAAATAAATACAAATCCGTCCTTCCGCCGATCGCGGCTTTTTTCCGAGAATACTAGACCAAACTAGGTACCTCTATGAAACTTGTGTTAAAAATCACATTTGGGGTCTAGACGGTCCTAGAAGCTCGGCATCAATTTTTATCAACCCTAAAAGGTTTGTATTAAAGGGCTAAACAAAAAAAAAAAAAAAAAAAAAATCGAGATTTCAAAAACTTTCTTAGTAACAGTTATAATTTTATGCTTGTCAATGATGAATTTAATCCCAAAGAATCGATTAAAACCACCCGCAACGCTATACGTTGAATAGTTCGCTTTCCCTGAGGACTTGAACATAGAAAAAACCTTCGAATTTCTAAGAGCGATAGATAAGATAGAGAAATCACGCGCTGCTGGCAGATCTATTAAATAGACGATCAAGCTCGAAATTCCATCAAAAATCGCTAGATAGTAATACTGGAATACATAAAAATTGCCTAGTAAATATCAGCTGATATAATGCCAATATTGGAATTATCAGTGATATAGTTCTAATAAAATTTATCATAACGTTGAGAAATCGAGTTATTTAATTGAGACACTTTTAACTTGAGACACAAAACACATATTTCACAGAGGGAAAAATAAGGAATATCTATGTACCGATGTATCTGCTTGTGGTGTAGATACTCAACACCAGTTTAAGGGCTATCTATTACAGAAATAATAAACCGTAGCGTAATAATTTGCAGCGTTTTTTATTGAACTTTTGTAAGCGATTCTAAGTTCAACTCACTTATTGAAGAACGAGGAAACATGGTAAATAATAAATTTCTCGTTGTTCTCCGGCTATTTTCATACTGATCGAAGCCTCAATCCATGAAATAGGTATTGCTTCAATGTAACACTTCAGGCGTCAAGAGTGCTCAACATTTCAATGGATTGCGTAGATTAGGTTGACAGTGGAAAAAGAATCAAGGGCGGAATCATATTTGTGCAACAATTTAATCTCGTGTTTAAAACATTCAGCTCGAGCACCAGAGTCCAATGCAATATTTTTGAATTATTATACTAATTTGATGATTCTCTACGAGATTGCTTTGCCTCCTTATACCAGTGGGTGCTTTAAATTACTTCCAGATCGTTCGAAATAAGTTAAATTGTCCTGGGTATATAGGTAACTAACTACACAATATGTTGTCAAATTATCAGGATAAGGGTCAAGAAACGAATAACAGTCCTTATCGCCGAGCTTTCGGTTTATATAAAACCATCTTCAGGGCCTATAACACAGAATAAAAAACTTTCAGTCTCAGCTCAGAAACAATAATAAAACAATAACAATAGCACAAAATGAACTCAAAGAAAATATATGTATCAGGCCAACATAAAATAAAATAATAACAACAGCCACTAGGTAGGTACTACTTAATTGAGTCCATAGATAGGCAACTTACTCAAGGATCTTTCACGGTGTCAAAATATAGGATACGGTCATGGATTTAAATTTTAGCCTCTAGTTTTTCGGTTTTTTTTTAGTCCTGTTCATGTGCCAACCCTAGTCAGCCTCAACTGCAACCATTTCTTGTTTTTGGTATGTATAGAAATGTTTCATGATAGTTGTTAACATGATTTTAATTGAGAAGGCTGGATGTTGTTGTTATATTGTTGTATCTTGTTATTTTTTAGTTATGACAATTTTGACTTCTAAATCCATGACCGTGTCCTATATTTTGACACCGTGAAAGATCCTTGAGTAAGTTGCCTATCTATGGACTCAATTAAGTAGTACCTACCTAGTGGTTGTTGTTATTATTTTATTTTATGTTGGCCTGATATATATATTTTCTTTGAGTTCATTCTGTGCTATTGTTATTGTTTTATTATTGTTTCTGAGCTGAGACTGAAAGTTTTTTATTCTGTGTTATAGGCCCTGAAGATGGTTTTATATAAACCGAAAGCTCGGCGATAAGGACTGTTATTCGTTTCTTGACCCTTATCCTGATAATTTGACAACATACATATTGTGGGTTGATAATCTCTTTCTCTAACTACACAATATACACCAGTGTTTCCCAAACTCATTGAGCTTTCGGTCCCCCGGTTAGAACCAAGCTGTCCTCGCGGACCCACTATTTATGCCCCCACTCCTCGCCCCATATTCTCAACCCACCCACCACCACACCACACCCAAAAGATCCGTCCACTAGTATTTTTTTATTATTGTACAATGAAACACTGACATACCTACCAATTTTTTTAGCCCTAAAAAAACATGCTTTTTTACTTAGATTCTGTCAGTCTTTAGATTTTAGGAAACTAAATTTTTGCTAATTATCAGAGAGAACTCGCTTAATTTTTTACTTTGTTAGGTACCTACCTAGTTAATCGCAAATCTTAAGTTTTTATCCTGTTAGGTAAAAAAAAGTAATAATAGTTTGAATGTTTATTTTTTAATTTCTTAGTGGAACCCTTGGGGGTCCGCGGACCACACTTTTGGAAACACTGATATACACAACTGTAAGTGGGATATGGTTGAATCAACATTACTTACCTTTACAAGACTAATCCATTTGGATCGTCATGCGTCGCACTCCATGGGCAGAAGAGAAAGAGAAGGAGGAGAGTAGCAGAGAGACACCCTTCATCAACTTCTAGAGCATTGTCTCGTTCATGTTCATACTGTTCATGTCATGGTTGATGTTATCAGCTGCGGAGCTTCACCGTCTTGTAAACCTCTCGATTGATTCATTTTTGTTCGTTATGGTAACTTCATTAATTCGATCAGTCACGTGATCACTGAAATATCCAGAATGACCAATAATCTACTGAAAATATTGATTTGAGATACTTTCGTTACTCATTCTGTATGGTTTTGGAGGTGCCTTTGGAACACTGTCGCTCTTTCCCAACGAAACATCCCATCTTAAGTCCAATTAAGACCCCCCCCCCTCCCTCTTGTTCCCTTATTACAATATGTCGTCAGTTTTGGCTGATTTAGTTATTAAGCCCAGAACAATTCCTTAATTCAATGAACTATCTTCTTATCATGGCCTCTTACTCTTACTTCATAAAGACCACAAAACTTGATGCAATCCATAATTTCAGAAAGTATACATCGATTTCTGTCAACTTGCTCATTGTGTTTCTTGATAGCAAGTTAATGAGCTGAATCTAACTGAATAGCTATGTTAGCTCAGCCAATCAAAGCTAATTCTGTGATGTAATTAAGATATGTTTTATTAGATTCGTGAGATTTAATCCGATCTGTTAGATATTTTATATCAGTCATATCATTCTAAGTCCATAACCCATCTTCGCCTAATATCAAGCAAGGAAAACAAAACAGAGCATTCTTTCTAGGGTACCCGTGATCCATTCGTGTTTGCTATAAATTTCAGGGTTGAATTTACGAGTTCCCTTCCCGTTTTTTGCAACTTGTGTTAATTTCAAGTGAGAGGTGTCGCTCCCCAAACTTTTAATGAACACCCTCTCTTCATAATTACGATCTGTAGAGGATTTTGATTGCAAATTCGCCACAGTGTTTGACTCGGGTGGAAACAACTCTATAAATTAAAGTGGTTAAACTTTTTGTAGAAATGATGTAGGCAAACATGTAGCCAGCTCTTAGTCTATGCCCAACTACCATACGAGGTGGCGGTACAAATGGCTCATCTGGCCCACAGGAAACCTGTGAATCCCTACACAGCGCTCAGGGAAACGTTGATTCAGATGATGTTTTCTGGCATGCACACCTAGTGAGAGCAGAGCCGGCCCGAGCCGTTTTTGTTACCCATGCGGAATTTCTGGTACCTACACATTTTCTGTTAGTGGCGTAATTTGAGGAGGGAAAGTACGGGTAGAGTCCCCGTCCCCCCCATAAACACAGAGAATGTAGGAGTTCATCTTGAAACGGATGCTATGTGGACAATAATAATTTCACTTTACCAACGTCGTTATCAATTTATTACCTTCAATTTGAGGATGCAATCCGGGGTATGGTTGCCTGGCAACTTTGAATGCTCTTCCAAATAGAACGCTACTAGGCTGGTTTGAGGGAGGAAATTTGCCCAATCAAGAAAGTGTCCATTAGAAATCATGCCTGCTTTCCTCTACCGAATCGGATTAAAAACAGATATTACCGACAAGGAAACATATGATTATGATTAGTTACATCGATAATCTGATTTATCTATATTTCGAATTAAGAGTTTAATTTTTTTGTGACAGAAAGGTTCTTGCAAGATTAAAGAGGAAGGATGTTATAGGTGTAAGTCCCGCAGTTCACTTTCTGCACGACTTCAGTGTCACAGGGGTCCCTTTCGACGAGCGCTCTGTACTCTGCGTCCTCTTCCGTGAATAGTTTCTCGTCCTCGTCGTGAATTTTCACCTGTAATTGAGAACAAAATTCTTATAAGATTGAAACTGCTTTCCATCGCCTTCACATTCACCTCTCCCCCCAGCTGTATCTTGAAAACGTGTCTACCTGTATCTTGAAAACGTGTCTACCGTGTCTACGTGTCTAATTGTGATACTGTGCTGCTTCAATTCATCAATTCAGTTGCTACGCATTCTTACCTTGCCATCTCTTTATATTTTTCAATGTTTGCAATTTGTGTTCCATTAGAGGAAGGGAGGGATAGGGGGGAGTTTAAAACTCTATTTCATATCTATGGCACCAGAAATGCCCATAATTTATTACATTCCTACTCCAGGCTGACAGTCTCCACAGACAGCATGAACTGGTGGGCGCTAAAGTTCTTTAATGCTGTATGCTTCTACACTTTTGAGAATTTTTATTCGTATCAGTTGAAGCAACAACATTTAAAATTTTTGACTGTTTAAATCTATTCAGTTCAATTTTATTGTGTTGTAGGTGTTTTTTTAATTTAATAATTTAAGCCGTCTTTATTTCTACAAGCC
Source organism: Adelphocoris suturalis (assembly GCA_030762985.1). Classification (NCBI taxonomy): domain Eukaryota; kingdom Metazoa; phylum Arthropoda; class Insecta; order Hemiptera; family Miridae; genus Adelphocoris; species Adelphocoris suturalis. Next base: position 125,749,225 of record CM061040.1, read on the forward strand.
AATTTATTGCATTGTATTTGAGCAGGTATTTTTGGCGAATTTTCGTAGAAAATGAAGCTATTGCAATGGCTCCAAAAATGTTTGGGATGAAAATGAAATGGGATGAAAGAAAGTGCCCCTATAAAATGGCCACCAGTTGAGGTAAGAGTCCTTAAGGACGCGAGTGGTGATACCATGGAGCACTCTCACTGAGTGCTCTTAAGTAACTCCGAGGCGCTTTCCACGCGCCATGACCTTGATGTTATTGGTCGCCACTCCTTTTACCTCAGATATCGCTTGTCGCAGATCATTCCAATCGTATTTACTTATCTCAGCCCGCCAGGTATGCACCATGCCTACACTGCCACTGACGACTTGGAAATCCAGGATTATGGCAGACCCATCGGGCTTGATGGCAACGATATCTGGCTTCTTTCCCCAGTCACTTAGCATGTGATATATTCTCTCCCTTTCGACATCCCAACCACTAGATGACAAAGCACCTGCTATCTGCTTGGCAACCACATCGTGACGTCAAATGTGGCCAACGTGATTACGAGGACACTGCTGCACCACATGATAAAGATTCTCATTTTTACTCTGACAGGCACAGCAATGGGGCGGGACCTTCCCGCAACTACTCCTTGAACACCTCAATGAGGTGGCTAGTGAAGGCACCCGGACGGCATGAAAACAGCAGTAGTTGCGGGCCCCAGTGCCCTATGAAGCCCATTCCACCCACTGGGTAGAAATGGTGGATTCAGAGCACTGCCAGAGTTCTTTACCATCTACTGAATCACGCAGTGCAGCAGCAAACTCGGCAGATGAGCTGAGTTTTGGAGCAGTTGGTGTTGGTACATTGCGCCACAACAACTGCTGCCAGATTAAGTCCAGGTCAGCAGCAGTGCGGGCAACCTCCCAGCTTGAGCCCCTAAGGACAAGCAGGCGCAGGCAGCCTAATGATGGGATGCTGCCTAAGAGAGAGACGGTACAGAGCCCACCGGCCTTGACTGGTGCATGAATATAGGCACTTGGGACAACAGGTGGGAAGCCTAGCCAAGAGCGCACAGCAGAGCGAACTTCATGATCTAACTCAAGCAGCCTCCCCGCAGTAAGCCTACCAAAGACTAACCCATAGGTTAGCTTTGGCGGTAAGTACGTGTGAAGGAGGAGAAACTTGTGCTGTGGCTTCAATGGAGCCTTGGTGACACAAACTAGAGATCCACCAAGGTCCACACAGTTTGGGGCTATGGTGGCCACACCCATGAAGTCAACTCAAAAGTACCGCCAAACCTTCAGCATGGATCGATGTACAATGACAAAACACTCGTCATCCACCACCTTCACCTGATGCTGGCAACCCGACGGGACCAAGGAGACTGACCCACACTTATCTGGGTTAACCACCATACCACACCTGGAAAACTGCTCAGCAAAGGCATTGAGGGTGATCTGCAAGTCGGCAAAAGGCAAAAGCCAGTGCCGAGATCAACCCTATTTCAGCTGGCAGCTTACCCAAGGTCGTGTCCACGACCAGGTTGATGAGGAGTGGCGACAGAGGATCCCCCTGGTGTACCCCGTGCACAATGGCAACATCCCCTGACATCTTGCCTTGTGCCTTGAGGACCCTCACGCCTTCATGGTACAGGCAAGTAGCATACTCAATTAAACGAGTAGGTGCCACAACACCACGAAGACAATCAGTCAGGGCATCCAGAGTGGCAAGATGGAGTTGACGTTTGTTAATACGAGCCAGCGATATGATAGTTTGGAGAACTGTAAGGTTCTCTGCTGTGCCTTCGGCTGGCCGAAATGCTCTCTGGACGTTACCTATGACACCAGCAGCTTGGAGGCGAGTTGCCAGAATCTTTTGGTAGTGGGGAAAGACTGCAGAAGATATAGATATCGGGCGGTAGCCTCCAGGCCCACTTAATCCTTTTTCTGGGATGAAAACTTGCTCATCCCCAGCCCCTTCCAGTACCTCCGCAGCCACACTAGCTGGATACTTCCTCCACAACTTCTGGACCAGCTGATATTCCCGCCTTCTTGCTTGTTTTGCTGCTCTGTGTCCTCTACGAGGCAACAAATTAGGAGGAACCACCCCCTGATGCCCCGTCACGGTCCCTTCCTCAACCCGTGGGAATATCCTCTATATATAGGCTGCAACCTTGTCCTCCAAGCTTTCTGGCCTTTCAACAGCTCGCTTCGCCAGTTCCTGCAGGTATTCGGAGGTACTAGGGGAGGATTGCTGAACGGCGGGCTGTTGCCCCACGCCTGTAGGAGATGTGGGAGAGGCCCCTCGGCTATTTGCTAGGATCGTATTCTGGACAAGCTGCTTACAGTGGGGCCTCAGGCGATGAGATTGTATGGCAGAAAGCGTGCGCATGGGAAAACGTTGATGCAAAACTATATTAATATGACGTACGCCATTGCGCAGCGCCTCTGCCACCTCTGCTGCCATTCGCTGCAAATCCTCAGAAGCATACCTGGGCCGCTCTCGCTCTATATCAATTGCAGCGTTGGCCTGTATTGGATGCTTCTCCCAGACGTGGGCACTGAGGCCAAGCTTGGAACTGAAGGTTCTCTCACAGTGGGCACACTGGTGGGCATTCGCTGGGGCAGTGGAAGAGGAGGAGGGATAGGATGATGAGGAAGAAGAAGAGGGAGAGGACGGCTGACGCCTCTGCCTGGAGCACCCCCGAGCGCCTCCCCTAGAACCCCACGTGCCAATGGGCCAGCGGGGGTTATGAGGCTCGTCGGTAATTTGATCCATAACAGAGGGAGCGCAGAATAGAAGGGTCGGGAGACTCGTTGACACGAGCCTTCCCCCTAATCACCAGCGGGTCATTTCACCACCCTCTGTTCACCCAGAGGGTGCCCGGGTTGCACGACGGGGACGTATGACCTTGACTTGGGGAGGGATATGAAGGAGCTCCGAAGAGATAAAAACACCAACAGTTACCCTACCCCAGCAACCCACGCACGGGCGCGCACACATACATACATACATAAATTTACACACAAAAAATTGTTAACTCTAGGATTCGTTTCAGAAGGCCTCAAAACGAATTTCAATGAAGAAATTTTTCAAAAACTTTGATTTTTAAGATTTCCGAGCCATTGCAATAGCTTCATTTTTTACAAAAATTCGCTAAAATGTACTTAAATTTCATTAATATTTGCCGAAAAATTGATATTACCTGCAAAAAATACTAAAAATCCAAAATGTTTTTTGAATCGTTGAACGAGTAATATAATGTTATTATTATTTAATTGATAATTGCTGCTGAGGCATTGTATGTATACGGCTAATAAAAACATCATTCATTCATTCATCATACGACGAATCTTCAAGTAGGTCTCTAATCCCTACCTTGTTAGGCATGAGAGTCTCTTTTACTTTCTCAGCTTGCTTCATTGCCAGTTTCTCAGGCACCGTCATTTCAAGCAGCGCGGGCTCCTGAGCCATCCATTTGGACTTGAGTAGGCTGTCCAGAGGAAGGCGTTCCGTAGGATTGGGTTGGAGCAGGAGTTCAGTCACGGTCACCGCTTCGGGTGTCACTGCCGCCCTCACTTCAGGCAGGAACCTAAAATTTTGCTTCACCTAGAAGTAAAAGTTGCCGAAAATAGAATAATTTATCTGTAACCAGAAACAATAGCTAACTTGTAATAATTTGATTGAAAATAGATAAAAATCTTTGATAAGAAATGTAGAAAATGATAAGAGGACTGGAAACCCGAGAAGAAAACTGGTGCATGGTTAGTTTATGATCATTTATGTGAAAACTAGGAGAAAATGAGTATCAAATTTTTGTTGGTGGAAAACTGGCGCAACTCCTGAAATGGAAACCTCTGTTCCGTGTACAGACTGTAACCCAGTCAAATTAGACATAAAAGAGGTAAATATTGGAGATTTGATTTTTTTTGCATCCTTTTGATGTTGGGAATTACAAAGATATCAAAAGTCCCCAAAATCACCAGTAGAGGGGAGGGAGGAGAATTTGGGTCTTTTCTTAACCTTTATTCAGTTTTCCACTTAGGAAAGTATAACTCGAAAAGTTTGCATTTTGGCCTCTGTACAAAATTGAAGTAGACAAAATTTCCTACAATTTCCACTATTAACGTATTTCTGAACAATCGGGTACGCGTTGAAAATGGCCAAGATTTGCCGAAATGTCCGTTTCAATGTGATTCTCCCTTATCATGACTTAATATAACATCCAAATGCTTACGTTATGTTCGCATATGCATCGTTACTTTGTTACATGTTTTCCAAACGTCATTGATGCTCATGTGGCCACTCGAATATGTAGTGGTATGTTGTCATAACGGAACCCAATGACGAAATAGAATTATAGGCTGACAAATTAAAAAGTTCACAATGAGCTATATGTTTTAGTAAGTAATTAGGTAATTAAGAAGTTTGCTTTATATGATGTTTTCCCTAAGCATCCAGTAACTAACCTCAAACTTTACACTGATGTCATTGATGGCAGATTCTCACACGACTCGTACCTACATAAGAGTAAAATGGGGTTCAGGATCAATAATTGTATTCAGCATCAATTGGGTTGGAGTCTTATTGCGACCCATCGTTCTCACAGATGCAGTTAAAGCCTATCGGGAAAATCACAATCGTAATTCACGTTACTTCTGTTTCATTATTTTCAAAAATTCTTTCACGGTGTGGAATACTGGTTAATTTATGTCTACTGCCTAACGGATTTCTTACGGTAGGTACAAAGCAGAAGTAGCAAAAGCACGAGCTTAAACTTTGCTTAGTATTGATGAACTCCTTTCTGACACTTCTAGAACATCAATTTATATGAATACACGATTTCGACAAGATTGGCCATTGCGTTTGGAAGTTACCTACCGCCTCAACGACGCAATATAGAGATTTTTTACATCACTTATTGTTCACAACATGGTCGAAGATTGGAAAACATGAGTATTTCTCGACTTTTTACGAGGGGATGCGAAGTCGCATTTAAACAAGTGTTCTGGGGTTTTCAACGAAATCGATTAACACTCAGTCGCAGCCTGCCGATGTTCAATATGAAGGTAAAGCCTTCACAATCAACGTTATAGAGATAAGTAAATACTACTGTGTGTATCGTATTAATGTGTGACAAGACAAATTACTCTGCTGGGGAACACCCCTAAGTGATTTTTACTGAATGTGTTGTCAATTTTAATTATATCCGCAATATTGTTAGTTCCACGAGGTTTCAGAGAGGGTTTTAAATGTTCGGGAGAATCTCTAGTTACAAAAACCACCAACGGTTTTAGCTCATTTTGACGTAAGGCCTCATTTTTGCCACTCAAGTGCAAATCAAGAAATCTCGTTTTCATGGGTATCAGTAATATCCCTAGTTCGCAGTTCCATTCGGTAGTTCTGCCGTTTCGGAAGCCCAAGTTACCATCTTCCTGACAAGATGACAAATGTCTATTAAGAGTTCAAGACGACCGAATGTATTTGGCGAACATGAGAACAGTTTTGGCCCCCCTAAAATCTACATTTCCATTGGATACATTACGCGAAAAAAATGCGTGTTTACGCAAAAATATGCGAAAACCGTTGTTGGGTTTGAAGAATTGAAATTGTCGCCAACATTTTAGAGATCAAATCTTTTGAGAATCTCCAGGAAACCAGGATTTTTTCTATGGAGCTCTGGAAAATTGGCTACTGTGTGGCGGACAAACGGATTAAGCATTTCTTAAATGAGATAATGTGGACTCTACGTTTTTGAGGCGTAAAGCATCAAAAATAGTCCATAATCAAGAGAAAGTCCCAAGGGCACTGAATCCGATTTGTAAACCGGAATTAAAAATTTCGACATGCAAAAGTTCTCCTTAGCCTTGAACGGCAACCAGACTGCAATAAGATCTGGCTAGCTGGTCATCGATTGAGGTTAGATCGTGTTCTATTTCATTAAGGATATCGAATTTTGCTTGTGCATAAATCATGAAGTTTCGTAACTTCGTGAAGTTAATACAAATTATTACCTGGTCAGTCCAGAGTGCTGCGAGATTTTCAGATTTGAAAGGAAGGCATTTATTAAGCATGACGTAGAGGACGACCCCAAGGGACCAAATGTCCGCCAATTTCCCATCATAAGGCGCTCTGCAATGAAAATGAAATTATAATTTTGAATTTTTGGGGTTCAGCGAAACTTCAGCAATCGCATCTACTTATACCTAGGTGTGTGACCTCAAGTGTCTTAAAATCACACGTGTAGTTATGCTTCTGAACGGAGATCCACTTAGTCCTGTAGCTCAGAGCCAAAAACTTGAATGATTTTACTATTTGGAAAACTGATACATCTCACAACCCCCCCCCCCCCCCCCCCTCGAGGTCATCTCAAACCATTTTGAATGCAAAATGGCAGCCTCACAAGAATGGTTAAAATTGAAATTCTTAATCTCAGACATTTTCATCCACATCAAAGTTTTAGGTAAAGTATTGAGCCCAAGAACTCCATATTATCTCCAAAAATAAGAGTATTACCAACAGTTGAAAGTCGGGTAAGTCCCCCACCCACCCCTACCATACCAAACCCCCAAAATCAAAGATCAGTATCAAGTATGTAGTATGTCGCTGTAATGTATAATATGTGAGTCTTGTCTTGTCGTAAAATATAATCTTGTGTTTAAGCAAGTTGTCAGTGTCCATCTTATTTTTTGCTTCCTGTAATTCTTGTTATTGTTCTGATTAAAGTCAAAACTTATTTTACTCAGGTTAACATACCTACTTTCTAAGGTTTGAATCGAGTATGTTGAACTCATACCTACCTAAGGTTTCTGCATTTTACAAATGTAAGTTCGCAGATACGGTTTATGCTGTAGGTTAAAGGATATAGGTCCCAGTTGAAGCTTGTACGATAAAAACCGTGGGACATATTTATCTTGAATCAAATGAGCTTTAGCAGACCTTAAGCGGGCCAATATTGAGGTCGCTATGTGATTTTGAAGGACAAAAGTCATGGGGGGGATGAGAGGACTCTACCAAAACTAGTCCAATTTTCAATTGCTTGTATCTATATTATTCTAGGAGGGTCAAACCGTTTTGATTTTCGTACTCTACAACTTTGGTGCGCATGTAAATTTCTCTATTAGAATACACGGTTTGGGAATTACCTGTGGAAGAAAATGTTCATTGTATCTGTCGAAATATTGCCACAGCAGAAAACATTAATGCTTCAGGGGGTGAGTTACATCAGTTTTGTACGTTATAAAAATAGGAAAAATCATTCATGTTTTTGGCCCTGGGCTCTTGGAACCTGGACTATCTCTCAACTGAAGAAGGCGAGGCAATGAGACGAAATTATTTGTAGAATGGTTGTAGATGGTTGTTTACTTAACTGAAACTAATGACAATTAATGAGCAAAACTAATAATAGATGAGACCCATATCTTTATTACCTTCCACGTATAATTTCTGGAGGTGCATATGGAAGGGTGCCACAGAAAGTGGAGCACTCAATCGGAGCTCCAAACTCGTTTTCAGTAAAACGCGCGAAGCCAAAATCTGATAGTTTGACGTTGTTGTTAGCCGTTACCAGAATGTTTTCGCATTTTACTCCACGGTGGGCAACCTAAGGGATAAGCTCATTTATTTTGCTCATAATTTGCACCCGTTGCAAAACAATTTATTGAACACTTTATTTGCGTTGTAGAGGTGTTTTACCTACTTCAAGATAATGGAGGTAAGAGAGTGCCAATGCGATTTGTCTCGTCCATATTCTTGCAAACTTCTCCTTGAGGGATCCGTAGGTCTGAAGGAAGTTGCACAGGTTTCCGAACTCGGCGTGTCTGTAGTAATGAAAATAGCTAAATAACTACGAATTTTTGCAAAGACAAAAAACTAGTTTGTTTGAATCCTTATAACAATGAGGATTCCCAAGGGTAAAAGTTTTGTATTTTTGATCTCCAATTCGGATGTGCGCCAAAAATCTGTGAGAGGGGCTGATTACTTTTCTAATCAAATCAAGCGAGGTAACATTTGAAATGGAAGTCATTTCTGAATAATATCTAGGGGCACTAGAGGGTGTTTTATTAGCCATTGTAGTTAGTGGCCTTTGCCATGCGCCGGACAGAGCTGGTTTCAAAGGTATTCGAAAAATCGCGGGACGAGCGCCTTAGGGAGGTCGTACCCGACATTTCGCCCAGCCACATTGGCAGCACTGTCCGTGGCCCTTGTCACTACTTGTTCTTCAGCTCTTGCTGTGACAGTTTCGCTGGGCTTTTCAACTTTTATATGTTGCCTTTTCCAAATTGTTGTTCCGAATTTTCCGCGGAAGTTTATTGATTATTCGTGGGTTGTGTTGTTTTGAGTTTAAGTGATCAGTTTCATTGGTGTTCGGAGATTGTTTCATGCTCAGGGAACCATTCCCTCCCGTGATTTGGGTTTGCTCTCGAAATGGGACGATTTTGATGACGATCCCCGGGAAAGGCGGTTTTCCCGCATGACAGACCAGAAAAGTTGTTTTCCTTCGCATCCGCCCAGACGGGAGTTTGGTCTGCCATCCAGACGAATGCGGGAAACTTTTTCCGAGGTCCTCGCGGACGGGGATTCGGGGCGAGGAGGACCTCACAACGCCTTCTTGCTCAAGCAAAGTGAGCCTGGGATAATTTCCCAGTTTTTGACCCTACGGTTGATTTCTATTCGTGTTCTGAGTCGGAAGTGGATAGGACGGTGTTTTTTGACCTGATCGACCCACGAAATTTGAGGTGGGACATCGGGGATTCATACCTCCAGACCTCGACCCACGAAATTTGAAGTGGGACTTGCGGGATTCATACCTCCAGACCTCGATTTGGCAACCGGCCTGATCGGGCGAATCCGACAGTTTTGCCGGTTTTGACCTCGCCAAAGGTGGTCCAGATGACAATTTGAACCCAGCGTTGGGAACCCCCGGATTCTGCTGCCTCCGGCTTCTCACCCGGGTTAACAGCCTCAGGTGATTTTTTCCTCCCAGGGGCCGTTTACGTTTAATTGTAAATTCCTGACATGGAATTACAGATCAGATATCCAACTTGGTTGAAGAGGGTTTACATTACCCGACCTAATCTGTTGCTACATTCCCAGGATCCCATTTTCATTATCCAAATGTCATAAATAAGCTTGTATCCGACCAGGTTGGGTGTTATTGTCCCACCAGGGAAGATCAAGTCGTTTCTCGAACCTTTTCTGGTAACCAAGTCATCCGGGGGGAATGTTTTGTTTAGAATTTGAAATATTTCAATTCTTTTATGCGCCCCACATTTTAAATTGGAGGTTGTAGTGGATTTAAATATGTTTTACTTGGTGTAGGTAGACCAAGTGGGACATTTATATTCTGATTATGCGGGTTAATCCCTGAGGTATTCCTGTAAGGAATGTGAGCGAAATCGCCAAGGTCAGCTTGCTTGGCGGGATGAACTGAGGGATAGTTCGTGTCGCAGCCGCGTGGAGCACTGGGCTCGCATAGTGGGTGCTGGGTTCGATCAGTTTGGTACTGAGCCGTTTTGTAATATTCCGGCCTAAGATTTATATCTGTAGGAGGAATATGTTGAGCTTGGTTGAGGTACTGAAAAGTATCCTTTGTTTTTTGCACATTTGGAGTGTATTTGACACTCGGATCGGCCGGGTAGCCTTGTGTAGGATATCGTGGATATTCGGAAATCTTTGTCGAATCATAATGATTGACTTCAGAGCGGGTCTGAAAGGTATCCTCGAACTTTTGTGTAGGTGAGGCTTGATCTAACGTTTCCTTCATGAATACGTTAGGTGAGAAGGCGATCTCGTCGCGAGGATCGAGCCTTGGGCCGTCGCTAGGAACAGCGGACTGGTCGAGCGGCTGGTCGGCTGGCCGTGTTCCGCCTCCCCTTGCATGAGGAAATAGGACGGGCGGCGCTCCATCGAAATATCCGAGTTTATTAACTCGTTTTCGATACCTCTATGTATAGAAATAGAGGGTTTGGAAGGTGGACTCGCTTGACAGAGCTTCTTTCCTTTGCTCGGATGTCAGGGTCCTACCTTGTAGTCTTGAAAAAGACTTCCTTGGACGATAAATTAGAGCGGATGAGCTGTGTAATTTATCGGCGTGCCCACAGCGGTCGGTGACGAGCCTAGTGCTACGAAACCCGGGCGACACGTCTCGGAACGTCCCAGCGGGCGTACGATCTAATGAGAATATCAATAGATGTACCGGGTGGCGTCCTGACAGAAGAACTACGTTGGGCAATGAGCAGGATGAATAATCACTGGACTCGTAGATGCCAATGCGAGATCTGTGTGGAGAGAAGGTATGCCTTGTAGAAAGCAGTAGGAAGCCGTTCTTGAGATGAACTCGGGAGCAGAAGGTTCGTCAGCGTAGAGCGTGTAGAAATCTTCGTACTTCGAAGTGTAGTCGTCGAGAGCGGAGAGTGGAATGAATTCGGAGGGCTCCGAGCGGGGTAATTATAGGGAGCTGGCCGCCTCCTGCCGCCTCCTGATTGGTCCGCTTAATTTCGTTAATTCAACTGTGTAATCTCATTGGCTCGCACATTGTTTTCTCAGTATCTGCGAGTATGATAGCTGAGCTGGTCCTCCGGGGTGGTTTCCCCACGTCCGTCGCTGCGACGGGGTCCCCGGGGGTGGCTTACGAGCGTCCGTCGCGGAGCCGACGACCTTGAGTTTAGACGGGGACCTCGGGTGGTTTCCCTGCGTCCGTTGTTCAGACGGGGTCCCCGGGGTGGCTGCTGGACCAGAGGTGGTTGCTTGCCGCCTCCTGGTTGGTTCGCCTATTGTCTCTCGTGTAATCAGTGTTTCTGATTGGCGAGTAGGCTTGTTTGAATTGTCCTTGTTAGTTTTAGAGGACGTTTGATTTTCTGTTTGAGTTTTCTCATTCAAGGCGACTTGGTTCGAGATACTTGTCGCGTCTCTCTCGCCCAGTAAGTGTCTAGGGAGGTCGCCTTGTATGTTATTAGTTAATATTTCACTTTTGAGAGAGAATTTCGTATTTTCTCTCTGGTGAAATATTTTGTTTGACGGAGTTATAACTCGACGTCTTATAAATATTTTTGTGTTGTGTCTACCTCTTTTTGGTAGCCCTGAAAAGGGCTGTTGACAAGAGGGGGTGGTTTTCACCACAGAGGGGTATCACACTATTACGGTGGACCCCACGGATGTGGATTAAATGGTTAGTACGACCTCCCTAAGGCTCTCGTCCCGCAATTTTTTAAATACCTTTGAAACCAGCTCTGTCCGGCGCGTGGCAAAGACCACTACAATGGTTAATAAAACACCCTCTAGTGCCCCTGACATAATTATGAATGAACTTCACTAGGAAGTTTGTTTATTCATCAATTATAGAATACAATTACAAGATATGGAGGCACACTGATCAGCTGAAGGACCACTGTGGCTAATTTTTTTCCTAATCAACCTACAGTGGTGAAATTTGAAAAGGACCGCTTTTGGGCCACTGATAAACCATTTACAAGATTTGAAGGCACACTAATCACCTGAGAAATCACTGAGGTTAATTTCTTTTCCAATAGAACTACGGTGCTGAATATTGAAAGCTGAGCTTCTACGGGATGTTTACTAGAATAGAAGGGCAATGTATGGAGGCGCTTTTGATATGTAGTGGGACCTCAGAGAATAATTTCTGCAAACTTCCTAATTACACACATATATATATATATTAGTGATTTGCGATTTGCGCAGAAGAACTATCAAATACTTATAAAACTTTTGTGAAATAATTTGAACGTTTCAGCTCGTAATAAAATGTATTAATCGCATAAAATTGTTGGCCACAAAGGGAGTGGAAAAAAGCCGTATGGCGACCTCCTACAGAAGGTGCCCAGTTGATCCCATTTGCCTCTATTGGGTACAACACACATTGTACATTTTCGACAAGCTGTAATTCATACCATTCAAGTAAAATAATACTAACTTCAGATTCCCCCCCCCCCCCCCTCAATTATCATTGTCTATTATGTTGAAGTTCATTTTGCCCTTTCATTCAGGTAATGTTACGGAATAACACATGTTTCCACATCTATAGCGGTGTACCGATATCTCGTTATTCAATTTAATCTAATATATAAAATTCTCGTGTCACAGTTTTCGTTGCCATACTCCTCCGAAACGGCTTGACCGATTTTGATGAAATTTTTTGTGCTTATCCGGTGTATGAGAATCGACTAACATCTATTTTTCAACCCCCGAAATGTTAGGGGTAGTCCACCCCTAAATTTTATTTTTATTTTTTAGACAAAATTTTTAATTTCTATTTTAATTAACGTCTGCCAAGTTGGGTGGGCAGTATAACTTCCTCAAGCGAGCGAAGCGAGCAGCATCCCCCACAGAAGTTAAACCTACCCTTAAAGATCTACCGTTTGCGAGCGAAGCGAGCAACATCCCCTACATGTTTCAATTGTAATACATTCCATGTATACAGCCACACTTTGCGAGCGAAGCGAGCAACATTCCCTACATACCACACTTTGCGAGCGAAGCGAGCAACATTCCCTATATGCCACACTTTGCGAGCGAAGCGAGCAATTTAATGGGAGGTCCGGGGGGCTTGCCCCCCGGCTGGACGTGGAGGCGAGCGGAGCGAGCCGGAGCGGCTAGTAACTTATAAAATTTCAAAATTTAAATATAAATTGATTAATTAAACGATGATTTATAATTAATGATGACGATGGACTTGCCTCATGAAAATCATATGGAGATTGGATCGCCGGAGAACGCTGTGAACGTGGATGATGTGGGGGTGGCTGAGGTTGCCCAGGAAATGAATCTGACTGTCCAGGTAGTTCAGCATATCCTCAGGGAGAGCGTCCTTGTCTATCAGTTTGACTGCTAACCTCACCTACGCTGAGCAATAAACATCAGACATGGACCACAGCTAAAATTATTTCGATATGCCTAGAAAAATAATTTTTTTTATTTATTAAATAAAATTTCATTTAAAAAAAGTACCAATAAAAAAAAAGAAAAAAAAACTTGGCACCTTGCGGGGGTTGGTCCCCCTTCGATTCCCTATTGGCTAAACTTCGAAGAACGTGGAACACTCTTTTACCTCTGGTACCTACTGGTAGTAGAGGCTCACCACCAAATTTCAATATCACAAGGTGAAAAGGAATTTAGGAAGAGAATTCAGCTCACTCAGCTGATCAGGAGAGAGTCTCTTAGTTTATTTGTCTCTTGTTATCCAAGAGAGGCTCCTTATCGAATTTAGCATTTAGGGTGAAAAAGAGAGCATTTATAGGTAACTCCTCTACCTAATTCCTCTTTTAATGTTAAAGAGAGTCATTCAATCTAATTTCAACTTCCTAGGATGAACAGGAGAGAATTTAGGTCACTCAGTTGACCAGAATAGAACCCATAATTTCAATAGAGGCTTAATATCACACAGAGACTCCCCATCAAATTTTATCTTACAAAGGTGGTGAACAGGAGAGGTGAATTTAACGTAATAATAGTTATTTATTGGTATTGTGTCATTTTTGTGGCTCATCTCCGGAATTCTTTTGTCCGTTAGGTCCCTTCAAAATCGTGTTACACGCTAAAAAATTGGCGCTTAGCTTTACAATCGTGATGACTCACAGGGCAACTACAAGTTAACAGGTCACCTACCTATCCTCCTGTATAAAAGAGAGAAGTATGTCTGTCTGTCTGTCTAAAAACTTATACTGCGACAATGAGCTCGAGGAAGATTAGTAAGGCGGGTCTCATCCATTCAGAGGGACTTGGTTCAGATGGGGCCATCATGGTGGAGAGAACCAAGAAGCGAAAGAAGCGCCAGGAGAAGCGTTTAACCCAGCATTAGGAGGAGGCGTGGAAGGGGAATCAGAAGAGGCTCACTGAGGGCGGCTGTTGGTGGAGAGGAAGTCGGGACCAAGACCAAAAGGGTTCTCATGTCTCCCAGATCCTTGAGGAAAGACCTCAATCAGAATGTTGATATGAGCAAACTTGGCTCTCTGCAAGCCAGCTGGTGGTTTCCCTGTCACAGCCTTAGGAATCCTTACCGAATTCAAACTGGTAGTGAATCGGGTACCTTCTCCCGTCCTCAAGCACTCATAATGGTTGAGCTGTGGGACTCCTCAGGTGAGGGCAAAGCAGTAGGCGCAGAGACATCTTCTCTATGGCGGGGTAGCAACCATTCTGGCCTTAAAGGAGAGGTGCTGCATGACGCAATCTCCAGTAAATGGTACCGCAGGCAGGGGGAGCCCCAGGCTACAGGTGCACAGACTTTGTCGAAGCACCACCTGCCTGCCCCCCAGTTGAGGTTGGATTGACGGGGACAGTGGTTTCATGACCCCTAACATGCAGTCCATTGCTGCAGATGTGGGGTAGAGGTCCGTGGGAGTTGACTCACGGAGGTGGATCTCCTTCCGCAGATCTCGGCATTTCGAGTTATGTGGATTTCCATAAACTCAGACACCAACCTGCTTAGTTGGTTATGTGACGTAGAACGCATGCTTCAACCCGAGGTTAAAACGGGTACTTGACATCTGTCAAGGACATTGACTGTGTGAACAGTCTCCTCTAAGGAGGATCTTCCTTCTTAGAGGGCACAAGGCATGATTGCCTAAGGACTCCTACACACGACTTCCATTTTTTGGAAGGAGATATTGGATTCTTCTGTCTGTCTGTCTAAGGTCGATTCAAGTCCAAACGGCTTGACCGATTTTGATGGGGTTTTTAAAAAAAATTATTGCAAAGTTCCAGATCAACATTTAGGCTATAGCAAACTCCTCCGAACCTCCTCCTTCGTCGTCAGCTCGAACTTCCCTATAACGAATTCGCCCCGGCTAACAAGTTCATAAATAGGTAAGGAAAACCCTGATAGGCGGAACTACTTTACACGTCAAACAAGAGGTTGGGATTGGATCCGGTAGATATAACTTACTATTACTAATCCAAATATACCATAACTATTTTTGTGAGTTGAACCGTTCAGTTGTAGTTGACAAAGTCAGAATATCAGCCTGAACTTCAAGGCCTGGATTGATGTTCTAACTTGCCACATAAAAAAATGAGTACCTAATGTGTCATAACAATTATTGTAGTTTCTTGGCAATTTGTTGACTGCCAACTAAAATAATATTACAGAGGAAAAAAAGTGCGCTTGATTGAAGTTTTTTACGGGTAGAAAATGCCTCGAATAGCGTTTTAGCGTGGAACACGCTTTTACCAGGACACAGTGTGCTTTTCGTTACAAAATATTGTCACGAAAAAAACGAAAAAGTAGCGGCGCGGTAGATCCAATTTCTTTGCTATTCAACCAATGAAACTGCAATTTGGAATCGAGGCCCTTTCCTTACCTATAGATTTTTTTTTCTTTACGTTTACTGTGAAACGTAAAATTGCGGGGTCTTGGAACTGTAAACCCTGTGCGTACCCTGGAACTGTGAGAACATGTCTCGGAGGGACGATGCACCATGTTCTGATCATATCTTACATACATAGGGTTTAAAAATTATAGACTAATGATCTGCATAGATAGAAGGGATATCTAACAAAGAAATAATAAACTTTTGTGTAATTATTTGCAGCGAATCAGTAAGTATCTGACGCGATGTGGCGGTGTAATCTTTGGTGATGAAACACAAACACAAAACACAGAAATACGTCTTTGTTGAATTGATTAGACGACTTTCAGAACGATCCGATTCGATGCAAAGACAACATTATCGTTAACAATCGTCGACGATATCGGACGACAAAATAAAAAATACGGTGTATCTATTGTAGTGTTCAATGATTTTTGGGACTCTGAATCTAATGGAGAAAACCTGTTCAAAGCTCAGTCTATCATCCTCAACAAACGGTCGGTTTGTTAGTTTTCTTTTTCGGCAATACCACAGGGGACTAAATGGGAGTTAACCCAGAGTCGGGAGTTATCCCTTAAAAAAAGCATTGACATAACTGAGTTAATTCTGGATTAATTCGTGATCCTCCTTGGTGGAACGGGTCAAAATACGTGTACAATATTGTTTGGAGTTATTGGGTTGGAGTTATAGAGCTCCATGTATAGAGCTCCATAATACGTCCATGTATTACAAACATTTAGCTATAGTGGATATAATTATGATACGAAAAAGAATCGAATGGAATTGGGGATACCTGTTGATCTCTTGGAAACTCTCTCTTTTCCGCGTTCCTGAGGCTCGCGTAGACGGCCAGATACACCTTGGAAAAAGATCCTTCCCCCAGCTTCCGGATGATCGAGTACCCCATTGACACCAATTTCTGCTTGTCCCTAGCGTCCAAGTAATCAAGCATTATGGAAAATTTGCAAAGTTTCTTCTCCTTTTATTAATATTTTCGGCCTGCCTTTATTTGTATGCTCCAACTACTTTAACAGCGCAATCATCTCTTTCTTATAAATCAAAACTGGAATATATGGAAACCATTCGGTAGATACTGAGTAACAAAATAGGAAGCCGTATCAACAAGTTGCATTATTGTGGACAAGTAAAGCGTCTAGAAACAAGTTTCTGATGGACCAGTAAAACGTGGTCAAAAATTACTTTTGAAGTCAGGTACCTAGGTACCTATTCTGAGTAATACATTGAGAAAGTTTTTAGCAAATTTTCGTAAAAAATAAAGCTATTGCAATGGCTCCAAAAATTTTAAAATAAACTTCTTTGAAAACTTTAGAGACACAAAAGTTTTATAGTAATTCTGTATTTGATAGCTCTTCTACGCAAATCACTAATGTATATATATACACACATTATGTGTGTGTGTGTGTGTGTGAGTGTGTGTCATTCCTTAGAATTGAGATAAAAATTCCGTTCTTGCGCTAAAAAATCAAGCTTTCCAAAAGAAAGGATGAGTTTTTTGGCCAGCACTTTTTGATCACACTAAATTGGTCACATTTCAAAAAATGTGCTAAAAAATCATTAAAAGACCAGTCATGCAGCATGACCCCATGAGCGAATTTTTGGAGGAATCTTCGACATTTCAGTCGCTATTGATCGTGTAGAGAAATTTTAGTTTATGATTTTGATAGACAAACATGGAATCAAATTATTAAAAATAATTAGGAGGTACTCATACTTTATTATTATTAAACTAATCTTGTAGATTTAAAGACAAATGTAGGTAAATATTCATAGATTTCGATGTCCAATGTGGTCAGTATTGAAGGCAGTTGAAATCTTAACAGTATCCTATCATAACATCATCAAATTTTGACATAAAATTGGTTAAAATTGGTATAAAATTGGTTATACAGGGATACTTCCATAAGAGTAGTTCAATCTGAATTTGGACAATGTTTCATGCAAATATTACCGATTTTTACAACTAGCGAACGGCATTATTTCGATTTTTGACTGATTTTTCAACTTTGAAATTTTTGAAAACTTGATACATATTCTTATAGGAAATTTTACGCTGATTCCTAATATACCACATGTTAGTATGCTGAAAAAATTATTTCGCACAACAAATCGCAAAAAACAGGCTATTTTGAAATTTTTGACTACATTTTTGAAAATTTCAACCCGAAGATGTAATCCGATCATGCTGGCCAACGAACATAAACTTTCGTTTTGTGTCCTTAACATTTTAAAATTTGTTTGAAGTTTCTAGCACAATTCTACGGACAGTTATCGTCTGGAATGACACATACATACATACATATATAAATATATACATACATATATACATACATATATACATATATACATACATAAAAAAATGCGTTAAACTTCAGAATATGATTCAGAATAGCCTGAAACGGATTTCTGCATACATGTTTTTCAAAAATTCACATTCTACAAATTTTGAGGCGAGAGCAATAGCTTAATTTTCTTCAAAAATTCGCTAAAAAAACGGCTTAAAACGGCTAAAAATTATTAAATTTATACTTTATAGCAAGATTTTAGTTGTAAAAAGCCTATCAACAATGAACTAGAACATTGAAAAATTTATGCACAAAATTGTGCTGAAAAATATGCTTAAATTTAATTAATATTTGCTGTTAAATCAATAAAAAACGACCAAAAAAGCTAAAAATTCAAAATCTTTCATGAATGGCAGATTTTTTTATGCAACAAGGTTTTTCGTCATAAAATTGGTAGTAGTAGCACGCTCAATGTGCTCAAATTTCAAAACAATGTAATTCTACAAGTAGGTATATAATAAAACTGCACAGCGAGGATCAAAAAGATCGCCCATTTCGGATCAACAGAACCCTAACATACCCCTTCTGTACTTAAATTCAAGCTCTGAATCTCCTGACTAATGTGTAAAAACCTTAGTTTTCCAAAATTTCGGAACATATTCGTTTAAATTACGAAAGTGTGTCAAAATACGTGGTTAGACGTGGTTGGATCAAAAAACGAAGGGTGGCCCCCTTCGTTTGAAGAGAGGGATTTTCGCGACCTTCTTCTCCGCCCGCCTCCTACTTCCAAGGTGCGGGCGGTATAAATCTGCCAAGGAGGTGGGCAGTATAAATCTGCCAAGGAGGTGGGCAGTATAAATCTGCCAAGGAGGTGGAAAGAATAGGTCTCACCAAGGAGGTGTGAAGTATGAATCTGCCAAAGAGTTGGGCGGAAGGTATCTTGCAAGGAGGTGAGAAGTATAAATATCGCCAATGGGGTGGGCAGTGTAAATTTGATTATGATTAAAAACATTATTGGATTGATGTCAGAGCGCAATGGTCGGGCCTGTCAAGCTGAAATGATCGGCCTGTCAGACCGCAATGGTCAGCCCGCCAGGCCACAATGGCGGGGGTTGGCAGGCAAAGCCAGCAGGGGGGTCCCCGTACTCTTATAATATACCAACGGTAATTTAAGAAAATTCGCTCATATGATCATGCTGCATGACTGGCATTTTTTGTAAATGTAGCAGATTTTAGGGTTAATAGGTAGGTACTATGGGAGTACACCAGTTCCGCGCCAAGCCAAAACATTTTTTAAAGCAGTCTGAATTCGGGACCCGGCGGTCGTTGAAATGACGGCGGAAATTGACAAGGAACTTCTTATTCAGCTCGTGAGTTGTGGGTGTTGAGCACTTTCGGAAGATGAAATCAGTTTTGTCTCCAATAAGTATCAATGTTTTCACTCACATTTTTAAGACTCAAGATTCAAGACTCAAAGCATTATTGGCAAATTTCTAGAGAAAGTTTGAGAAAAAATGGATTAGGTACACGATAAACAAATGTTAAAGAAAGTTGAATTATAAATAATTAAACTAATTTAATCTTAAACTTCGTAGAATATTAAATATTAAACTAATTCTTTCTTTATTTACTGCGGCTCTATAGCTACTTTTGTTCTTATTCAACTTGATGCTGAACTTTGGAATGGGATCTCTCTGGGTGTGGTAGAGTATAATTTCAGCTTAAGGACCAATTCATTCTAATCAGAAGGGTGATACCCTACCTTGTGATACCTACCTCTGTACCCTATTTTGTTCCCATCCGACTTGAGGTGTTGACAGTTGAGGGCTTCTCTGGATGTGGTGGAGTATGAATACATCTTGAATGGAGTTTCTCTGGGTGTGGTAGAGTATAATATTACAACTTGAGAAACCACGCTGTTTAAACATAATGAACATTTATCTGCAATGAAAAACACATTTAAACCTAATGAACTTTTCTTGGTTTCACATATTAGTTTTATAAGATTTAATTTTTATTTGCCGTTCCCTTGGGATTGTATTGAAAGCAATTTCCAACAGAAAAAAAGTCTACCCAGTTTGGTGGGCAGCATTTTGATTCTTACAATTATACAATTCATGTAAGATAAGATTTATTTTTATATAAGGTTTTTTTTTTCGTATATGTATATTTTGAGCAATGTTCCCAGCCTGTTTTATTCTGAATAAACGAACACTTAATTTATTCAGAGCGAAAATTGTCACAGTGATTTCATTCTTTCGATTTCATTCGGTATCTACCTAATAGTAGAAATGGTGTTGATATGTTCTTAAAACTAAACTTTTCGTAGTTCCACATAATCTTTCGTGGTCCCTCTTGAAAACCATCGCTGAAGGTGACGCGTTTGAAAGACATTTCCAAAAAAAAAAAAAAAAAAAAAAAAAGTCATCCGAGTTGGGTGGGCAGTATAGCTTCCTCACATATTGTAACATGGACGTATACAATTATTGGGTCGCCCTTCTACGCAGATAAATGGGCTGTCTTTATTAAACCTAATGAACTTTTCATGGTTCCACATAGCAATTTTATAAGATTTAATTCACTTGGGATTATCAATGGAAAGGGATTGTAAGCAATTTTCACCCCCCCCCCCCCCCGAACCATGGGCTGTAGTTCTCGATGGTATGGGGACTGCACTCCTAATAGCGAGCGAAGCGAGCAACATCTCCTACACATTTCAAGTCACCTTTCCAATCATTCTACATTCCCACTTAACAGTGAATATAGTCGCATCTATACAGCCATAACGAGAGAGCGAAGCGAGCGAGAAAACTAGGCTAGTTAGAATTATTTTCTTCCTTTGGGTTCATTCAATGCATGACTCTAATTTTACAGATATTACGTAGACTATCTAATTGGTCTGCATCATTCCTGTTTTTGCCCCAAACGGTTACGGTTACTAATGCAGTTGCAACCATTACAACGACACAAACTCAAACAAAAACTCTTTATTTAACGGCCAATGCGTAGGTCAAAATTACCTAAGATGTACACACGCTAGTGATGCGAGAAACTACTGAAGCAATCAGTGTTAAGTTAGTGTCTACATCAGAATGCCCAGATCCGTCCAGATTATGAGTATCGTGGTGGAGCAAGCTTCAGCATAACCCAGACGCTCAGTGGCTTTGTAATCATATGCATTGTAAGATGCACAGCCAGATTATACCTAGATAGCGCAATGCATCGAGCTTGCAAAACCTAAATTAACTTCATTCTGTCTTGATCGTGAGTGCAATTGATTATTGACTATTTACATCCTACGAGACACAATGCATCAATCTGGGTCTGGGCAGTCTGATGAAGCGTATTGGGGAATCGCAATAAACTAACTGTAATGCATGCGTATCATATGGATGGTTAAAGAGTTCGTCGAAAAGAAAGAGAATCGTCAGGAATGGATGACGCAACCGAAAAAACCATACAGGAATGCGTTGAGCCCCTTGGATATAAATTTATTAAAAAAATCGGAGAAGGTTAGTATTTGAATGTGGAAGCAATAGTAACGAAATTGAAAATAATGCAGTAGTTATGAATAATATGTGCCTATCGAATTATTAACAAAGAGTTATGCCAATGTTACGTACTTTCTTAGTTAGTTCGGTACACACAAATTGTAACCATATATATATATATGCGTAAGAATAAGCGTTAAACTCTTTGAGAATGCCTCGAAACAGTTTTCAATGAAAAAATCATTCAGAAATTTTGATTTAAACATTTTTGGTGCCATTACAATTTATAGCTTCATTTTCTACGGAACTTCGCTAGAAGCAAGTTACACGGAAGGGATAATCTAGATGTAAGCAATACAGAAAAATATGAATAGTAATTAATTAATACAGAAAAAACGCTGCAAATCGTTACCGAAAGGATCATTATTTCTATTTTAGATAACCCTTCTTTGCAGATCACTGGTCAGTAACTATTAAATATTGGGAATCCGAATGAGTTATTGAATGTACAATGAAAGCAACCAGTTGCACATAATTGTGAGTATTTAAACTGTTATTCTAGTCTTGTAGGTAGAGTCGAGCAGTTTCGGTACCTGGGTATGAATGTTGATAACTGCCTGTCATGGAAGAATCATATAGATTTCCTGCATAAAAGATGAGACAATTTATGTACGAATTTAATAATATACGGAGTGTTTTCAAGCGAGATAAACTTCGTACACTATATATAGCATTGGTCCGATCCGCATTACAATACGGTATTGTGGTATGGGGAGGTGCTTACCCAACTCATATAAAAAATTACCTAATGTGATTCAAAAGTCTGTAATTAAAACTATTTTGCATAAACCGTACTCTCATGATTTAGTGTATGCAAAATTTAGTGTACACACACACCCCGTCAGTTAGGTATTTATTAAATCCCTATTACTCATATTTCATAAAAACCCGGATATCATTGAGAGGTTTAGATTAGATTAGTTGGATGCTTATTTCCAGACCTACTACAACCAGAAGTCCATAATATTTGACATATATCATCCATCGTGCATTAGATACGACCCTTAAATCACCTTTTGTATACTGGATCGATGAACGTACAAAAAATTAAAGTAGAAGTTTCAAGATTAATTTAGAATTTTAATGCTTCTACTTGCAATGAATTTGTATTTAGTAATTCGGTAGTTGATGTATTTAGGTAGGTTTGGATGACAACTCCTATTGGGCTACACGGACTATTGGTCCTATGCCCATAATAATGTTTAATTTGTAACTAATTACGATTTCTTTGTTGTATATTGAACATGGAAAAAATTAAATAAATTTAAAAATGAAAAAAAAAAAAAAAAAAAAAAAAAATTAAAACATTTTGTGGCAAAAAAAAAAAAACTTTTTCTAAATAATATTCTGCTATACATACAATAATTATGCTGAGTACGAAACCTACAAAGTGAATTTCTTATCTTTCTCGTTAATGAAATACCTCTTTTATGTTTCTTTACTTGGAAGACGTTGTTATTCTTTTCCGGATTTAGGATGTTGAGGGAAGTTTAGTGTATTTTCATACGGCAGTGCGTCATGCGTCAGCCACACACGCAGATCAAACTTCGATCAAGATTAATATACTTATATAGATAAATGTTATCCTAATCTGAGCATATGTGTTGATTGAAGAACATTATTTTTCAACCGCCAGGTTCTTACGCCAATGTGTATTCTACAAAATACACCGGGAAAGACGGGGTGGTCATTCCGATGGCTTGTAAAATCCTGCGAACCGAAAAACTTGGAAACGACGATCACGCCTTGAAATTCGTAACACGGGAGCTCAACATCACCCTCAACGTCTACCATCCGGACATCATTCACACGTTTTCCGTATTTCAAAGAAGCGCAATTTTCATGATATTCATGAGGCACGTATCCCTTATTGATTATTTGTATACATTTTAGTTGTACATATATGAATCGATGCAACGCTAAATTTAAAAACTCTGCAAATTATTACAAAGGGTTTATTATTTCTGTATTAGATAGCCCTTCTACGCAGATCATTGGTCTAGTCTAGTGTCATTGTTTGAGTTGACATCAGTTGGTGCTCTATTTCAAATTTAATACTCCATATTCGAGCTAAAGATGCATATTTGTGCATATTCGGGGAGAATTTCTTGGTACAGCATAATTTAGAGATAAAAAAGTTACAAAATTGGGTATAAACGCACCTTGACCTTTTTCAGAGACTGGGAGGAAGTAAAAAATAATGTAGATACGAACAATGAGTGTTACTGTGTGAGAAAGAAAAACGTTGGGAAAGAAACCTGCGGTCAAAGTGTTCCACGAATAAAGGGCCATCTTCCCATCAAAAGGAAACTTCATCATGTTTCCAATGCTCGAAATTCATGCTCGAACTTTTGAACTATGAAATGAACCGCTTTCTGACATTTCCAACAAAAATTTTATTGATCCTATGAGTACGTGAATTTCGGAGATCGAGAGGACGTGAGTAAATTGACTGAGCTTACAGACTCAGTAATCTTGAGTTAACAATTTGAAATTTGCTCCGATAACTTCAGTTGATGTGGAGCGTTCATTTCCCATCTATAAGAATATCCTCTCTGATCGCAGTCACAACTTTGTTCAAGACAACCTGGAAATGTATATTTTTATAAGCGTACCCAAACTACGAAAACCTGGCGTGTATTCCGTAAGGGAAACAGGTGTTTGCATTGAGCTGTTAATTATTGAGCTTTTCGTAAAACCCATGTACTTACCTAATATTAAGCAATATTCATTCAAAATTATAATCGTTCAAATTTTTTCTTTTCAAGTCTTGATTTTATCTCCCGTATTTTACTTGTTTTTGATGTGTATGTGTAGCATATTTCATTGCTTTTTACTGCATATCCTATGGCATATTTGGAAGTGTTTCCGGTCTCTAGTAATAACCAATGCCTGTTTTGTTGGAGGCTTTCAATTGCAAATACTGAACATTTTAATATGATTCTTTTTGTAAAGTGTGCAAAGAACTCTACGATTATTAATTATACAAATCACAAATAAGTTCGTCAGAATTATTCAAGTCAATTCTTCCAACTGAACTTCTGAGCATTAACATTTTCAAAGTTTTATTGTAGTGCTTTTGTATTTCCTCCTAATTTTGATACTAATGTAGTGATTGGAAAACAGTTGCAATATTGATAAATGCAAAAAGTTGGATGGTGAACTTTGAAGATTTGGAGTGTTGAGACACCCCACTGTGCAGGATCTGAATAGGTAAACTGCTGTGTTGTTCTAAGATTTATTTAGCAGAGTAGACATTGGACGGTTCCATGATTCATTTATTGTGCATTTATCGTGCATTTTATCGTAACAGGAATGCCGAGTATGGTAACGTGACGAATTTCCTGATCAAGCACGGGCCCGTTAAAGAGAAAGTCGCTCGATTTTGGATTCACCAAGCAGCATCGGCTGTCTTGTACCTTCACGAGCTGGATCTTGTACACAGGTAGAGTTGCTTTCACAGTATGTGAAAAAAAGAGTTTTTTAATATCTGCAATTTAGAGAGAATGATAGTGCACAGCCCCCTCCCCCCTCCCAAAAATGTACCTACTTACAATCACTCAAATACAAATATGATTTATCTTAATCCTCCTCCGCTCCTTAAACAATTTTCAAAGGCTTGGGATCCGCTAATAGTATGCCTTATTTAATTAATCATAACACCAATTACTTACATCAGTTTTTTTTAGAATACTACCCGGCACGGTGCGCTTCGCTGCACTCAATAAAAATACAATAGTAAAGACAATTCAAATCAATCTGTTCTGTGGAATTTTTGTTTCTATTAATTTATTTATTATTAAATCGATCACACAGATTGAAGAGAAAATAGATAGAAGAGAGATTAGAGCGACCTTGGAAAATACCTTTCAAAATCGAAATTCACCGGTGAAATATGATTTATTCTACCAAAAGAGATTCATTAAGGTTAAACTGCGAGAACATACCGACGGATTTCCCTGGAATACACTCCACGGTAAGCTGTTGAATGGCTCTCAGCCGAACAAAACCTGGTTTATATAGCCCCGATCCCTTCTCGGTGCTGGCCACAACAACGCGGCTTCGAAACAATAAAATCAAACAGATTTGGTCCAGTAAACCCTATGACCACGCCACGAAAATACCTTTCAATATTTAAATTCACCGATAAAATACGGTTTATTGGACCAAAAGGGCCTCAGTGGCTCTCAGCCGGACAAAACCTACTTTATATTGCCCCGATCCCTTTTCGGTGCCAGCCACAACACACCTTATTTGCACAAAATGCTTATCTTATGAACGGCTGGACCGATTACGTACAAATTTCTTAAAACCCATCTACAGTGCATCCCAAACATTCGCACTCAATTCGGTGCCAAACACTCCACTGGTTTTTAAGTAGTGAATAAATACGATTTATTCGACCGCAAGGGACTCAGCGGCTCTCAGCCGGACAAAACCTACTTTATGTAGCCCCGATCCCTTCTCGGTGCTGGCCACAACACACCGCATTTGCACACAATATCATATGAACGGCTGGACAGATTTCGTACAAACTTCTCAAAAAGCATCCAGAGTGCATCCCAAACATTCTCACACAATTTGGTGCCAAACACTCCACTGGTTTTTAAGTAGTGAGTCCTTAAACAGATTTGGTAGTCATTGTTTATGTATATAGATATTGTGAAAGTAGTGTGAAGTCTCACTTATCCGTGTATCTCAACAGACTAGTGTATAGGATACTGGAGAGTGAAGAATGTGGATTTGAAAGGGTTGTAGTGAAGTTTGTGCAATAAATGCATAGAACGAAAACTCTAGACCTAGTTCAAAAACAAAGAAAAGAACAGTATGGGTTCAGTCACTGCTACAGCTAATTTAGGAGGTATTAAGAATAATTCTGTACATTAGGGTTGTATCTTAACCAAATGGTTATAGGACCTATGATTGCAAACTGTCTCATGTATTCAAAGAATAGAATAATAATAATAGAAGAATAGAATAATATGAAGAATATTAAAAAAATATACATATATTGAATCAAAATGTTGAAAAGATCTTCATGTCGAAAGAATTCAAATTGAAAAGACTCGGTTGGATCGAACTGCTTGATTGCCTGCACTGAATTCTAGCGAGGGAAGTTGTAAGCAGACACATCCAAACACTTTTGATTGCCATTAGGGGTTGCCATCAGTACGGTAATTACTGTAAACATACGGTAATTTTGATGCACGTACGGTGTACGGTTGTAATCTCATTACCGTACGCGAAAATACGGTAAAATGGAAAACCTAGATAAATGTATTATTAATCTATATATAATTTTAGCATGAATCATAGCTAAAGGTTACCTTTAATAGGTTTGGCAGAAGGAGGATCGCAACCCTTTTGTTCTCGCCTACTATCTAGGTAGAGTGCAAAATGAATGAAAACTCTTTCTGTAATTTGAGTTGAACCTATTTGCCCTCCCTCATTCAAATGCACAATGCGAGAGGATTTTTAGCAAAGTTAATCTTATAACAACCAAACCATGAAATGAATAAGTGCATGCCCGTTGCTGGAGTCATTTGAACTTAATTTCGACCTGTGATGTGGTATCAAGATGATTGTATATTCTTCCACTTTCAACGATTAACATTCCAAGATCGAACCCCAAGCCTGAGAAATCAATCGAAGATGCATTTTTCTTCAAGTTTTTTCGTTTTTCGTATGAAGTTGTATAGAAAAAGTTTTGTTTTGTTAATTGATTCAAAAATATACCTTGTAGGTTCCGTAATTTTGGACTAAATTCATATGATGAACATATAATTCTTGTTTATGTATGGGTGCGGTGGAAAATACGGTAGGTTTTAGGATGGATGTACGAGAATGTTTGGTAATTTGGAAGAGATTGATTGGTACGGTAATGGATGACCATGAGTTGGCAACCCTGTTGCTATTATGGTTGGAGCGTTGAAGCAGTTGAACAAGCTATGGCTAGTATGTACTTACGACATGTGCACATGAAGCGCTTGGTATGTGTCACATGATGGGTCACATCTTCATAGCAACTCAAGCAGTCATCTTATAATGGTCATAATCGTAAATATGTCGTAATAAATTTAATTTACAGAGACATGAAATGCGACAATCTTCTCATCACTGTGAATCACAACATAAAAGTGGCGGACTTTGGTTTCGCGAGGTTCACCCTCGACATGAGTGGCAAGGCTTGTAAATGCACCACCTACTGCGGTTCGATACCGTACACGGCGCCAGAGATTCTCAAAGGTTAGTTTGATCAAGTTTACACAAAAGGTAGCCTATAGTGGCTCCTACTCACGATTGTACTTAACAGGACCAGATTGTTCTGAATCTCAGAGTGGTAACAGCCTCTGAGAGATAACAATCTATATGGCTTTTCTATGTGGTAAACAGTTCTATTAGGCTTTGTAGAGGTAAAAAGTTTATAGAACAGGTTAATTTTTGGCTAATTCAATATTGTGTAGTGAACAAGTGTATGCTGATACTTAATGACAATCCATGAAGGTCCTAACTTATTTTTGAACCATTAAAAATAGGCCCATTTCAGGTTAAGTTCATGATGCATACAAAGGGATCTATGTTTATCATATTTTACTGGACCAAAGAGTAAGTAAAGTGACTATGATGGTCGGAGATGCCATATCAATAGTGGGTGGTCGAGGGTGAAGAATGTGAGAATTCTTCAATTTTATATCAAATTCCTACTA
Source organism: Adelphocoris suturalis (assembly GCA_030762985.1). NCBI lineage: Eukaryota > Metazoa > Arthropoda > Insecta > Hemiptera > Miridae > Adelphocoris > Adelphocoris suturalis. The sequence continues at coordinate 125,777,083 of CM061040.1, forward strand.
ATTTCGCCTCATTTTTGACTGGATGGTGAAGTAATTGTAGGTAATCATAGATTAGAAGGTGTATGTTTCTCACTATGAAGTGGCAAGTAATGAGTGATAGGATACATATTTCCCATATCAAAGTCATGGTTACTTTAAAAAATCTAGAATGAATGTTTAAATATAACAGAGGAATAAACATTTCCAGAAGTCAGCTGGCTACATTCATTCCCTGATGATGCCTAAATTATGCGAAACTACTAGGAATCTGACATCAAATAAAGTTGAAGAAACCAAATTCTTACATTCTTCACCCTCAACCATCCAAGGTGACAATTGTTTTTCAAAATTTCAAGTAAATCAGATATGGCATTGCAAAGATGAAGATGGACATGGAATTTATAATACAGTTTGCACAGAAAAGTTTGATGCCTCCGAGGTGGATTTTTCAAGTTCTTTGTCATTGAAGGATCCTCACTATTGCTTCCGAGTCTACCTAAAGGTAGCGGAAGCATTTTTTTCACTTTCGGAAGAAAAAAAATTTTGGAATCCAAAATCAAAATTTCCACTCCCATTTTACGTTTTAGACCATTCTGAACAACTTTGGTTCCGTGTCTGTCTGTCTGTGTGTGTGTGTGTGTGTCCGCCAATCCTTGTAACAAGCTTATTTCCCACAGTTTTCATCCAATTTGGATGAAATTTCCAGGGAATGTGCGGGCTAGGGGGTAGACGGTCCCCTGTCAGTTTCATTGTTGCCAAATAAATACTCCACTCTGCGCATGAACAAACATTAATTCCATTATGCTCTATTTTTTACGCCCTAGTCGTCCGATCTCGCTCAAATTTGGATGATAGTTGATCATCCCCTATCAATTTCAACACGATTGTCTCATTAATAGCTACTGCGCATGAGCGTATGTGAAATCCTTGTAACGACCTTAATTTCCACTGTTTTCATCCGATTTCAATATGTCCAGTATGACAATAATATGCCAATTTGACGGGTTTAGACAGGAGACTCTGCAGCCTCTTGAATCTGCGTAGACTTATATTTTTGTAATGGCTGGGAGAAACGTCATTCCTTATTCCAAATCCTTATTCAAATTCTGGTTAAGTTTTGTGGTCCAAATACTTCTGACACGTTCTCAACCCAAAGAAAACGAGAAATTTTGATGTTGTCTCTAAGAAAGTGATGATGCGCGTTTTTGTATTAATTGATGTATTTTTGTTTTCACGTTATTTTATTTCATTTTTTATCAGCTGAGTCAGCTAGGAAGTCTCCTACACAACTTATGTTGGTGAAATCTGAACCGAAGCCTTTTGGGACTGCGATTCTGTTTTGTTCATTGAGTGATGAGTGTTTTCACCAAAATAAGGAAACACTAACTCATCGAGATCACTGCTAAGGGGAAAACATACAAAAGGTTGTTGGTTTGTCGGGGTTTTGCATCAAACAGCCAATGAAATCACACGTCGGATGCTGGTGGTTTTGGATATTGTTTTGATCATCAGATGATGATCTGAGATATCAACGTTTATATCAGGTGCAAAAATCAAAATGTCAATAGAATGGCAAAATGTCAAAATGGCAATTGAATATTGGTACCTGATAAACATTTCCACCTGCTAAATTAGTTAATATGTTCCCAACCCAAATTCATATTATTTTGGAGAAAATTGCAGAAGTGGCAAACGTGCAGTTAGTGGCTCATGGGAAATTGCGGATGGACGAATGTTTTGTTCTGTTTTCAATTTTGTTTAGGAATCTGTGAAATTTTGAATCGATAACCACAAATGTTGAAGGAGGGAGTAAAAATTGTATTTTTCTGGGTTAATTACATGTTATTATTAGTTAGGACAATAAATCGAAACTAATATCAAAATTCGTCAAATTAAATTCGCTAACAATAAATTCGAATAATTTTGTAGCTGATCAATGTTATTTGGTTTCGTTAGGAGTACCTTACGACGGGAAACCGACTGATGTCTGGTCTTTGGGCTGCATACTGTTTGTCATGCTCAACAAGAAACTGCCGTTTAAATCCAACAACAACTACACCAAACTCTACCAGGAGCAGAACTCGAGGAAGTACATTTGGGTGGAAAAGGCCCTCGAAGTGACTTCCAAAGAATGCGTGGATGTCATGGCAAGGCTCTTGGATCCTGTCGCAAAGACCCGCTTAACTTGTGATGAATTCCTCAACTCCAACTGGATTAAGATGGACCCTAAGCTCGTCAAAAACACAGAAGCGGAGAGGCAGGCGTTGGAGAAGGCGTATGAGAAAAAAAGCGAGATCAAACCATACAAAATGGTGAAAATCAACGCTGATACAAAAAACCAGCTGAAGATCCTCTCGCAGGACAACAAGCAGTGGCCGAGTATGAAGGACCTGCAGCAGGTGATGGTGAATGCCTTTGATGAAGAACAAAAAGCCCCGAAAGAATCAAATAGCCATATGATGAGCGCCTCGAAACAGACAACGCCAAGAAAAACCAGTCAGAAGTCAAATACCACGGGTAGATCTCCACAACGAGCAGCGTAAATAAATCTGTATTGCAAGAGTGAAGACTCTTACTTAGAACAATAAAGAAGCCATACAGTCCAAATGTTGAGGATTCTAAAGGTTAAAAAGTGATTGAAAAGTACTTACTCCAAAATTGTCATGCAAAAAGTCCCAGTCATGCAGCATGATCGTATGAGCGAATTTTCTTAAATTATCGTATTATGTTACATTGTTTTGAAAATGCAGGACTTTGAGTGATATGAAATTGTTAACGTTCTACCAATTTGGTGGGGGAAAAAAACTCGTTCTTGATAATTATTCTTCGATTCCAAAATGGTTTTGGATTTTTATCTTTTTTTTTCGATTTTATCTTAATTTTATTCAAATTTGTGTACATTATTCAGCATCGATTTGTGCATACATTTTTTAACGGTCAAGTTCATCGTTAATGAACTTCTTTCGACTAAAATTCTGCAAAAAAATAAAAATCAAACTATTTTTTTTTTGCCGTTTTCAGCCATTTTTAGTGATTTTTTTATGCAAATTTTTTGAAATTTGACCAATTTAATGTGCTCCAGAATTGCTGGCCAAAAAATACATCCTTTTGTTTGGAAAGCTTGATTTTTTCCCGGAAGAACTGAATTTTTATCTCAATCCTGAGGAGAGTTATCGTCTGGAAGGACATATATATATATATATATATATATATATGGGACCATTGCAATAGCTTCACTTTCTACGAAAATTCACTAAATGGAAACATTTTCTCCATTTCGTCGAATTTTTCACGGTATTGTGTTGAATTTCGTCTAGAGGAAGCAACTGCAGAACTGCTCGTATTTTCGACTCGAATTTTTTCACGTTAACTCGAATAACCAAATGCTACCGTCACGCTGAAGTCCCTCCAGCATTTCAATGTAAAGACTTCGAGTAGAAGTTTGAATTCATTTTACTGTCTGCTTCATTTGCTACTTACATTGGCATAGATTTGAGTAAATTGTTATAACAGACCAACGTAAAGATATTATTTATCACTCAATTTTTCATCTATCTACTCCAAGTTTACTTAATCAGGCCTTGTGAAATAGTTCCGTTTCGAGTGCCTTCCCTACGTCATCAAATCGTCATTTCCAAGATCAGAGTAGGTAGGTACAAAGAACCAACAATTAAATTGGTATAGAACTGACCGCACATTTATATACAGACTTATAATTTAAATATAAACCTGCTCGTTGTTTAAATCTTATCAAGTTGGTAGATAAAACTTTGTTGTACGAAGTGTATCCTCGAATGCCTACGAAGAATACAATAATAATAAGTATCTGCTGCTACGCATGCGCGAACCTCAAATCCTTGTAACATTGGTGGTGATAAGATACCTCTCTAGGAGTGTCCACCACCACAAATAACAAGCATGCCTTTTACATTTTTATTAGATTTCAATTAAATTTGCAATATTCTGTTCATTCTAGATAAGGACATTTATAAGGAAGATATGAGCCACACCCGACATGACAGACTTTTTTAAATATAGGTACACCTATATAATTTTATTTTATTGTTATATATTATGAGTCTTGAGTTTCAGTCTAAAAAGTTTCACGAGTTTTCTAGACCAACGTTTCGGTCATTTGTCATCCTCAGGTATGGATGAGGGTGCGGAGTTTAACCTCAATCACATAGGTAGTGCAGTAGAATGCATGTGCATCAGTTTTAACTTGGATCAACTTTAACAAGATTTTTGCAGACTGACAATTTTAACTATAGAATAACATCAATTAGACTACTGCAGAAAAGATTTTCAAAATTGAATGGAAAACAAGTGAAACTGAATAGAGAGAAGCACGAATAAGTCAAAATCTGGTAATAAGTATCCTATATTTATGATATCCTAAGGCGAATAGAAGAGTATTTAGCTCACTATGCTGATCAGAATGGAGCCCTGCATTTCATTCGTCTCTTGTAGTCCCAAAGAGGCTTTGTAACAATATTTTCAACTTTTCAAGGCGAAAAGCACAGATCAGCTGATTAGGAATGGCTGTGTAAGACCTGTCATTTCATTCCCCGTCACCTTCTCTTCATCTCTCTTGATGTCTCGGAGGTGATGTCTATAAAGTTCAACTTCCCAAGATGAACTGAGAATTTAGCTCACTCTTATATAAATTTCCACTTCTTTTGGGGTCAAAAATTTGTTTCAATATCCAGTAACATTTTCGCGCATTTAGGTCATAGCTACGATATCCCATGATAAAAATATCACTGGTTCTCTTTTCTTCAATCAAAATCAAAACCGTTCGAATAACAATGTGAGTTGGATGTCGAGCTTCCTAACAAAGCTTCAGATGAGACCATTTATTTTGCGTTGGCTTTCGATTAATTTTGTGGGAAGAGCATTTCGAGGAAACGGCATTTATCTCAGGGGGCCGGAAACAATCTCTTCCGAGGGTCAAACGATTTGTATCCTCAAGACGTCAAGGCGGACGGGCTAGTGATTTTTCATTGGTTTTTCATTGTTTGTTTACTCAAGCATTCAAGAAATAAACCATCAACTTGATCCGCGTTGAGGTTCAGTGATCAGAGGCTGATTCCGTTATATGAGATTCAGTTGGGAAGTGGTTGAGATGGACGAGGGATTGGATATCATCGTTAGTGGAATTCTATGTCCGAGAGCCTACTCCAGCGCACGATCGAGGAAGAAATATATGATTTTGTATCGTACTTGAATGAAACTTTGACTTTGACATATGGACGTTCGTAACGAAATTATTTACATTTATTCGTGAAGATACATTAGCATAGGATTCATTAATAACAAAATGGCCTTCTCGGCTTTCTAAAATACAATACATTAACTTCAAAAGCAGCAAAAGGACACAATATGAATCAGTGATGTGTTTTGTCGCAAATGAAGATCTCCAGCCTCCCACTTGAAATCGTTTGTCATTGTTGCTTTCGTATATTGGAACTTTATCTCTCTAACAAGTATTAAAAAAATCAACCATTTCTGAATCGTTGACTTTTTTTGTGTCACTCCTTGTTGGTGTGGTGCAAGTGAATTTTACGCTAAACTATTGATTACTTCAAACAGAGGCACATAATTTTTTTCAAACAATGCATGTTTGGTGTGAATCCCGATTAAGACATTTAATTACTCATTACAAACAACGATAATGACACTCAAAATCACCCTGACCGTAGAATGGATACTACAATATAGGTAATATATATAGAGCACGCACCGCTATATCCATGCCACACACCGCGCTCGCTCCCTACCTTTACAACCCGCTAAATCGCCGGAGCCTACAAAGAGAACGGGCCTTCCCTTTCATCTTCAGCCCCATCTTTGGGTGGAAAAATAATCATCCCCCTTTTTTTTTCTCCTTTTACCTATTTTCTCCTCGTAGCAAAAGAATGACAAAGGAAACCTTGTTATGTTAGCAGCTCTCGCGCGCGCGGGGCCCTCAATTATGTTACAGGAGAGAAAACTTTTTTCTTCCTTTTTCCTAATTTCCCGGCCCTTCGTTATCCTTTCCCCCCTCCCCTATTCTGTCGTTTTCTTCCCTCTCTCTTTCTTTCTTTATTTTTTTTTTTCTTCCTGCGCGTCTTTTCTTCTTTCGTTTCCAGTGAGAAGTTTTCGCTGTATTCTTTTCTTGTCTCTTTTTAACTGGAGCTCGCTCATTCGGGTCTTTTTAACTCGAATCGACCTCCTCCAGCCCACTTTTGCTTCCCAATGACGATGGACTTGTTCGTTCTATGCAATCCTACATTTTTACTTTCCGACCCCATGAAGGACTGACGTACAGTTATGAAGTGGACCTGAAAAATGTTTTTGGAACTTTCACAAAATATAGGTCTTGATCTTTGATCTTGATTTTTACGGTCCCGCGTTGCCAAGCCTTCAAAAAACCGACTAGACGTCAATATAACAACGTGATGCGCCGAGATAAGTAACAAAGTAGAACTTCGGCCCAATATTGGTCCTCTCCCGACCTCACCCTATAGGCTCAATCTTAATTTTCTTTGGATATCCTAGGAGGTTCATTGCCCCGAGTTAACTAATGCCAAATTAATACGTAACGGTAGATCTATTCTATATACCTAAGCTAAAATGAGGTGCCAAAAAGCAAGTTTTCGGACTTTCTTCATTTTGGTTTATTATTTTCGAAAATGAACCTTTATAATCGACCAAGAATTTTTTTTTAAAACTCCCCCTTCACAATTATTTGTTAGTTTATGTTTCAAGATTCGTAGAAATCTAAAATCGAAATAAAATAAAAATAAAAATAAAAATAAAAATAAAATAAATAAATAAAATAAAATAGACTGTCCGTCCGCCGTATGCCGTCCAGATAGTAAGTATATGACCAAACTTTAGGAAATTTGGCTCAAAAATTATACTTCTGCCGTGGATGTGCTAGTAACATCGGCATCACTTTTGATGAACCGTGAAGGGTAAAACCCAAGGGCTTAAATATTCAAAAATCAAGATCTCGAAAACCTAATGTAATAAATCAGCTTCATGTATCAGTGAGTTTCATTTATAGATATCCGCCCAAAGATCGAATGAAACCACATCCGGTCGCTGTAAGTTCATCCGTTTGCTTTTCCTAAGGGCTAAAATATTGACTAAAAAAAAAAAAAAAAAAAAAAAAAAAAAAAAAAAAAAAAAAAAAAAAAAAAAAAAAAAAAATCAACAGGGGAGTGAATCGCAACTAGTAAAACATAAATTAATATCAATACTCGCCCTGAAAACTGACGTTTTTATCAGCTGATAGAATTATAATGTAGTTCTGACACTCGACGGTAACGCCACTCTGCCGACACTATGCGCTCTGGCGACAGCCCTACTAACAAAATATTGGCGTGGACGCCGCTCAACTCATATCACTTTTAAATTTGAGGTATTTGGGTCTCTAATCTACCTACCTGGGTACTGTTCTCATTATTGAATGATTTTTGTTTCCTCACTACCGATGGTAGGATAACTTAGTGTTCGTGCGAGAAATCGATGAAATGTTTCCCGTCCAAAATCAGTTTTTCCACTTGCTTTTTGAGTTTCGGAGTTTGCTGATCAATTTTAGTTCCGTTTCTGTGCCGATTTCTCGTCACTAAGTTTTAGCCTGATTTTGATTATTATTTTAGGGATTGTGCGGGTTCTAGATAGCCCTCTATAAAGTTCATTGCCATCGGATTAATAGCGTGTGCGACAACGTAAACTTCTTAAAACATCGATTTTATAATGAACTGTCCGTCCGATTTTATTCAAAAACTCGGGAAGTTGTTAGGTATATAATATTCCATATAAATTTTTCAGCGATTTGGTGAAGTAATGACTTTTGAACATGCGCAAATCTAACACCTACTACTTAGTTGACACGGGCAAAAATTTGAAACCAATGGACATATTCTGATGAAATTTTCAGCCCCTAGACAATCTTCTATCAATCCCATCCCTGTCGGATGAATAATTGAGTGTGAATATGCGCGCACACGTTTATTCCCCCAAAACATTGATTTCTCACGATCTATTGGTCACTTCGTTTAAATTTGGGAGGTAGAGAGTTGGTAGGTATGTTTCCCACAAATTTCATTGCGATTGGGAGTCATCGTTCTCAATTTGAAGATTTCTCATAATGTCCTTCAAAATTTCATCATTGTTCGTTTGTTGGATGATGGCTTCTGAAGTAATCATAGAGCTTGAGATTTGAAGTATGGTTGCTGCACAAATACGGTTAACTTTGTCATTTACCATCATGTCGATCGATCAGAATGTTTGGTTTACTGGTAACCGTTACAAACAGTCCGTATTTTTGTTCTCTTACCCTTTCCTACATTTTTCAGTAAAATTAAAACTTACTAAAATTAAAGCGTACCTCAGTAAACGAGCTGTTGTAATTTTGTGTAGAGCTTGGTTTTGACTCATGATTTTACTGAGGGGCGAATCGTCTGTGACTAGGACAAATGCCTGCCATACAGGTAGTTCAAAAATCGTCCAACGCCAAATACCAACGCTAGCTCTTCTTGGTCCAGTTGGCCATTATTTCGTTCAGCCGATATTAGAGCTCTTGAAGTAAATGCTACAGGTCTTTCTTGTCCATTCACTATATGACTGAAAACTGCGCTTATCCCTACTGGCCTTGCATCAGCTTTCAATACAACAGGCAAATTTGGATCAAACGGCACAAGGATTCGCTCACTACACATTTCTTTCTTCAATTTCAAGAAAGCAGTTTGGCAATCAGTTAACCAGTGAAAACGTCGATTTTTCTGAAGTAACTGTCTGAATGGCTATATAAGAGTAGATAAGTCTACAATGAATCGTGCATAATTGGTGATCATTCCCAAAAATCTTCTGACTTCATCAACATTGCAAGGTCTTGCCATTTCCATTACAGCTCGTATTTTCTTTTGGGACTTCATTATCTTGTTATGTTCTATAACATGTCCCAGGTATTCTATTTTCGTCTGAGAGAACGAACATTTATTTATGCTCAGATGAAGATCATATTTCATTAGTCTTTTTAAACACAGCTGAAGGTTTTTGGTGCATTCGAAGTGAGTGGAACCATGTACGACTATATCGTCAAAATACGCGTCCCACTTGGGCAGTACGCGAAGATTTGAGATAATCCACGTTACGTCTAAATTTAGGGCGAAAAATACGTCTTCTGGTAAAATAGTGAACTTGGCACCGGAGTCAACTTCCATTGTCACTGGTTTATCGTTAATTTAAATGCCAATTATGTATTTACCTTTGCTGGATTCGAGCTCAAAATTGAGCTCAATCAGGTGATCAGGATGGGTTATGTCATTCCATTCGACTCTTGTTGTTCCAGAGAGGCGAATTGGAATGTCCTAGGGCGAAGAGGAGAGCATTTATCTCACTCAGCTGATCAGGAAAGAGCTTATCATGTTATTCATTTGTCGAAGTTACAGAAAGGCTCCTTATCAGATTTAAAATTCCTAGGGTGAATAGGAGAGAATATGCCTAAGTCAGCTGATCTGGTTGGAACCCGTCATTGCATTCGTCTCTTAATGTCTTAGAGAGGTTCCCTGTCATATTTCACATTCCAAGGGTAAAAAAGTCCAGTCATGCAGCATGACCCCATGAGCGAATTTTTGAAGAAATCTCCGACATTTCAGTCGCTATTGATCGTGTTGAGAAATTTTAGTTTATGATTTTGATAGACAAACATGGAATCAAATTATTAACACATGCACAGAGTAAACTCATCAGTTGAGATTACTTTTTTTTTCTTTTTTTTTTCTAAAGCACCTACTACCTACGTTTTAAACAGCATGGTTCTAGGATTAGTTATACAGGGATACTTCCATAAGAGTAGTTCAATCTGAATTTGGACAATGTTTCATGCAAATATTACCGATTTTTACAACTAGCGAACGGCATTATTTCGATTTTTGACTGATTTTTCAACTTTGAAATTTTTGAAAACTTGATACATATTCTTATAGGAAATTTTACGCTGATTCCGAATATACCACATGTTAGTATGCTGAAAAAATTATTTCGCACAACAAATCGCAAAAAACAGGCTATTTTGAAATTTTTGACTACATTTTTGAAAATTTCAACCCGAAGATGTAATCCGATCATGCTGGCCAACGAACTTGAACTTTCGTTTTGTGTCCTTAACATTTTAAAATTTGTTTGAAGTTTCTAGCACAATTCTACGAACAGTTATCGTCTGGAATGACACATACATACATACATACATACATACATATATACATACATACATATATACATACATACATACATACATAAAAAGTCCAGTCATGCAGCATGACCCCATGAGCGAATTTTTGAAGAATATTACCGATTTTTACAACCAGCGAACGGCATTATTTCGATTTTTGACTGATTTTTCAACTTTGAAATTTTTGAAAACTTGATACATATTCTTATAGGAAATTTTACGCTGATTCCGAATATACCACATGTTAGTATGCTGAAAAAATTATTTCGCTCGACAAATCGCAAAAAACAGGCTATTTTGAAATTTTTGACTACATTTTTGAAAATTTCAACCCGAAGATGTAATCCGATCAAGCTGGCCAACGAACTTGAACTTTCGTTTTGTGCCCTTAACATTTTAAAATTTGTTTGAAGTTTCTAGCACAATTCTACGGACAGTTATCGTCTGGAATGACACATACATACATACATACATACATATATACATACATACATACATACATACATATATACATACATAAAAAAATGCGTTAAACTTCAGAATATGATTCAGAATAGCCTGAAACGGATTTCTGCATAATTTTTTTTCAAAAATTCACATTCTACAAATTTTGAGGCGAGAGCAATAGCTTAATTTTCTTCAAAAATTCGCTAAAAATGAGTTAAACTTCAGAATATGATTCAGAATAGCCTGAAACGGATTTCTGCATAAATTTTTTTCAAAAATTCACATTCTACAAATTTTGAGGCGAGAGCAATATCTTAATTTTCTTCAAAAATTCGCTAAAAAGGAGAGAATTTGGCTCACTCAGCTGACCAGGAAAGAGCCCATCATTCTATTCGTTTCTCGATGTCCCAGAGAGGTTCCCTATCAATTTTCGAATTACCAGGGTGATTAGGAGAGAGTATTTAGCTAAGTCAGCAGATCTGGTTAGAACCCGTCATTGCATTGGTCTCATAATGTCCTAGAGAGGCTCTCTGTCAAATTTCACATTCCTAGGGTGAAAAGGAGAGAATATGGCTCACTCAGCTGATCAGGAAAGAGTCCATCATTTTATTAGTCTCTTGATGTCCCAGAGCGTCGTCCTATCAAATGTCAACTCGTTTGGGTGAAGAGGAGGGAATATCTAACTCTCCCCCACCCACCCCCTTTTTGTCGGAAAGACATATCGGTCTCTTTCTTTTAGCATTTGGTATGTACTGGTAAAACCGTGTCCGTTTCTTCAATCTCAATATAACCTTAGCTATATTAAATCTCTTCCCGACCAACATTGCATCACTTAGTAAGATTTCCCAGAGAAGCTCCCTATCAAATTTCAAATTCCAAGGGTAAGTATGAGGGAAATTAGCTAAGTCGGCTTTTCTGATATAAACCCGTCATAGCTTTCGTATCTTAATATTCTAGAGAGGCTCCCTGTCAAATTTCAAATTCCTACATGAAAGAGGAGAGAATATAGCACACTCAGGTGATCAGGGAAGATCCTACGATATTCTTCGTTTCTGGAAGTCCCATTGAGGCTCCCTATCAAATTTCAAATTCTTAGGGTGAATAGGGGAGAATTCAGCTCACTCAGCTGATCAGGAAAGAGCCCATCATTTTATTAGACTCTTGATGTCCCAGAGCGTCACCCTATCAAATTTCAACTCGTTTGGGTGAACAGGAGGGAATATTTAGCTCTCGTTTTTTCGGAAAGAAATATTGGCCTCGTGTTTTTAGCAATAGGTACTGGTAAAAGCGTGTTCGTTTCTTAAACCTCAATCTATCGTTAGCTACGTTAAAACTCTTCCCGACCAACATTGCATCAGTTATTAAGGTGTTTCAATATCAATTTTGATGTTCTATCTTTTCGAATAGAAACCGCTCGACTCAGCCCACCTAAATCGTTTTGGTATCGCTGAATTAGACATCGAAAGTTCTTCACGCTAGGAACCACCCGATCAACATCTGACATAAAAAGATCGACGCTTGTTGGATTTTCTTTAATTACGAAGTTTACCCGGGCGACGTCGGTAGGGAAGTCCAAGTTTACAACGAAGGAGTAAAGCTAGAGGACTGTGATAAAGCCCAAAACCATCACTGGCACTTTCTCGTTTATTTGTAACCACCCGAATGGAAATCGGTGAAGAAATTTTTGAGATCTTGATCCATACATAAGCGAACATAACATTTTTATAGATACAGATTTTAATCGCAAGGGGGAATGGCCAATGAATAACGAAATTAGATCCGCCGCTACTTTAATCTCTTTTTTTGTGAAAATATTTTGTGACATTTTTCACTTAAAGTCCCGGAAAAAGCGTATTATAAGCTAAAAGAGGGTCAGTTGTAGAATTGTTTTAAGAAATGCAATTGAGGCAGTGGATTCCAAAACTGTCTTCATTCATTTTTTGAGAAATTGAGGTGGCAGCGGATTCACAAATTTTATACGCGCTCTTTCAAAAAATGGCATCAGAATCGATCAAAACTGGCTCTTTCCCAGTATATTTGGGCTTGAAACCTTGCAGTTTGTTCCTTAACTTTCTCGTTTCATGGGTCAGTGTAATCCAAAACTGTTTCCTGTTCTGGTGACTACCAGAACTCTTAATGTTCGAATGTGACGTGTACCACGATACCAGCGTGTTTTCTAATATGATTTCACTACCTCTTATTAAGTTTATTCAATAAGTTTATTAGTCCTTCTACTGATGCTTGTTCAGGATGTATACTACTAAATCCCACTTGCTACATCGCAGACCCAAAAACAGGAATACATGGCTCCCTACCGGTCATTTTACAATATGCTCAAACAGGATGAGGAGCCCACAATTTCAATGGAAATTTCAAAATAATCAATTATCATTCGACTGCCAAAAAACTTTGTGTTGCCTCAGGTACCGGATCAAGCTGCTTATTTCAGTCGCCAACAGTATCTTTATAACTTCACTTTTTTTTGTGTGTGTGACACCTAAAAACATAAGGACCACCTCCGAAATACGGATATGACTGGAATAAAATAAATAAAGTTGTTCTTCGATAGGAGTCCATGCCAAAACAAAAAATGTGAAAGTATCGGGAATTTAGAGATTCTTGTTTGAGAGTGTTAATGAAGTTCAATTCAAATAACCCATCGTATAGTCGGGCACTCATTCATCGACTAGACAGAGTGTTTGAGAGAATCTCCATGAACTCTTGGGAGAAAGCCTCATGAATACAAAGACTTGTATGCTTTGTACGGTACTGCGCAAAAATTTAGGTTCTGAAGTGCCTATCTATGACTGGAAAACAGCTGTGGATACTGTTTTGAAAACTCCAGTACAGTTCCATTTCAGTTCTCTAAATGTAAGCATATTATCGTTGAGAAAAATGCTGGGGTGTTATAAGGGTGAAACGAGAAGCGAAACACATGAATAATTTATGTGAACCAAAAATCATATTAAAAAACAAGTTAATGAGCCAAATCGTACCGGAGCCTCTACCTAACATAGTTCCTGTGAAGCCATAGAAGCTTATAGATATAGAGAAGTTTCGAGAGCAAATTTGAATTTCTGGAATATTGCCTCGACCAACTTACTGGCGGAAGATCCGCTAGTAGGAGGAGAAACTCCGGATAATGAGGATCAGATTCTCAACGATGTAAATAAGGACTTGGTAATTTTTTATTTTATTTCTCTTGACTGTCAAGTTTTTAGTGTATGAATCTAAATTTGCGTATAATTTTGTTTTTTAAGTTAAGCGTTCCTAAGAATTAGTTAAAACAATGTATACGTTCTAAAAAATGTCTGTAAAAACGTTTAAAAATTGTGTACTTTGAATTTTATTGTTAGAATAGTTTGTACTTGAAAAATTAAATCATTATTAGTGTTACTGATGCTTGTTGCCGTACCGCCTTTCTTCTCATTTCAATAGATCCAGTTTTTAAACTGTGACTAGTATAACGATCAAAACTGTCTACATCGAAGATGGTTCGAAGCAAAACTCCCTACATTCGTCAGCTTAATCCTAAACTCTCTATACTCATTTTTCAATGTTAATTTACTCGTTCTCTCTCCTTAATTCACTTAGTCAGAATTTCCCCTATCTATTTAATGTTGTGAAATGCATCCAATGCAAAAGAAATCGCGTTCCAACCAACAGTGATTGGTTTGTGGCACGTTTTTCTCATTTCCTGAAAAATTGCAAAACTGGACAGAGACAGTTTTGGAACCCACTGCCTCAATTGGTAGTTTCATTTTCTACTAACATTCGATGGATGAAATTTCGCGGGATAAATCAGCCTGTTTCAGACGCCTGAGTGCTTCGCGTTGATGATCATCTGCACTCCCATACCGAGAAAATAACGGAGTAATCCCTCAATAGGATGTTCAAAACAAACTATCCGTCGTTGAGTTACCCCTTCTGATCTACCCCCTCCCTCCCTCACTTTAACATAACCGAGATTAAAAGGAAAAAAAGAGAGAGAGAGAAATCGACTCACTCAGGCAAGTCTCAGCTGTGTTGCCTTCTGCCTCACCCCTCGGCGTCCCTCGTTATAGATTTTTTTAAGGGTTTCCCACCCCTCAGAGAGAGCATAAAAACGTGATACCCCCGGGGGTTGAGATGGGGTGACTACGAAACAATCATAATCATCAATCGATATTCACCCCCCCCCCCCCAATCCACCCTACATACACCCCTGTTCTTTAACTTGAATTTTTTTCGTTCATTCATTAGAGGTAGAAACTCGACCTAGGCTATTTTTACATCTCAAGTTTTTAGTTTATTGGTTTTCAGGGACATCACCACGTAAGATTATACAGAACTATTATAATCATTATATAGCAGGAAATTCCGTTGTTTGAAATGCAACGGGCGCTAGAATGAGGACACCGTTTAAATTTCTTCTCGAATTAAAATCTCCGCAATATCAGAATATCCGAACGATTGTCAACAACCGTTAGTGTATTGACAGCTGGGTTAACTGCTATATTAGAAGGCATAAAGTATGCGATCAAGAGAGGTTTTGAGTTCCTAAAAATATATCAACTTGAGGTTTGATAACTTCATAAAATCCTTATGCAGGGGTTTTAAGTAAGGATTAAATTTTTTTGTTAAGTTGCTGATATTCTAATCTAGCTCCAATTTCAATTTTAAATTCACTATATTCCAACTTCAAAGTTATCAGGTAAATTTCAGAAGAAAACAGGTAAATTTTTGTTTTAAAATTGTGCCCCCTCCCATGTTTAGTGTTAGACGTTAAGTTTTAATTTTAAGTTTTTTTTTTTTCATGAAGTTCATTTTCTTTAGTTTTGTCTGACTCCTTTTCTTTTTAGATAACAATCACTGTTATCTATTTTTGATTTTCATTCAGAAAAATTTCCCTGCTTTCTGTTTTTTAGAAATTTTTAAATTTCATTTGCCTTGAGCATTCTGATGAATGACTTTGATATAATCTCTTTTTGGTTTGGTCGCCTCACAAACTAGGTAGGTTACGAAGAGGCAACGACAGCATGCTGGAAGGAACTGAACCAAGGATATTTTCGCTATCTTTCTAGGTCTTATTGAGACCTAGAGGGACGTACTGATATATTTCGAGCAACTATTTCCTCTTGAGTATAATTTAGATTTTTTGGAGGCAACCCCACTCAATAAATAGTTGAGAAAAAGTATTGTTCTCACGAATTTTTTCAAAATAGGAAATTCTTTAATAGTACATTTTAGGTATTAGGTCCAGAGTCAGTTTCCTTCCACTTCATGAGGTCAGTTTCTCCTGGTGAGGTGATATAAGAACATCTCGGACAAATTTCATCTATTAAGTTAGGAAGATCTAGAAAAACTAAATGGGATGATAAAAAATTTAAATAAAGAAAGTCTTAAGAAGTAGGAGGAAAGCTTGTGTACTGCCTATTTCCGTCTTGATCTGCAACACTCTTGTGGTTATTGTTTTTGAGAAGAACCCAGCCTAATTTAGCAGCAAAATGGATGTCCACATCTTTTGAAATAATAGCTTGTTGAGTGTGATTAATGACGGCAAATTGCATGTCAAAACCTTTTCAAATTTTACGAGTATACAATTTTTTTTTGCTCACAACCACAAATTGATAAAATGTTTTTCTGGCAAAACTTTAAAATAAAACAGGGGTCTGAACAGGCTGTTAGGTAGTCTCAAGCATTCAAGTACGATTAAAGTGGATTTTAAGTAGTTTCCTATTTCTACACCAAAAAATAGGAGGTGGAACGATGCGCCCCCGATAGCCTAAACCAATATAAAACATTAGGGGCGGAATCCATAGTCGCTCCTCAACGCTGAGGCCGGCCTCAAGGTGGGTTGTTGAGCAAAATTTCACCCCATCGGTATTCATAGTCGCAAATGTAAGGCCGGCCTCCACATTTGAGCTGAGGCCGGCCTTGAGGTGGGTTCATGTCTCCTTAACCTATTCAGAGTCGTTACATTCCGAGGCCGGCCTCCAAGCCTCCTCGAAAACCCCGATTCATAGACGATTTTTGAAGGTGAGATAAGAAATTTCTCGACTCCAGAGGGGTTGAAACCCACCTCCAGCCAAGGAAGGTACAAACCTCCCTCGAAACGTTATTTTTTGCTGTTTCTTGTACGTAATTAGTTTGTTTGAGTTATTATTTGTTTGAGATTTATTAGTTTTTAATTAGTTCACGATGGAGAGTTTGTTTATTTTTGAGTGGGACGATTTGGACGACCGACTCGATGATGAAAATGTTGAACTTGTCACGGTTCCCAGAAGTCAACAATTTACTTACCATAGAGAAATTCCCGGTGCAACTAAATTGATGAGTGATTTCGTCCCAACACTTCTTTTTCTGTACTAAACTTACTGCAACACTTTTCTTACTCTCAACAACGTCTTTGTTGAGAAGTACTAGTGACTTGAAATAATTCTTCTCCTCCGGAGATAATGAAGTTCTCTTTTGGCTCATTTTAAGCAAATACAAATAAACCACACAACAACAAAAAATAATAATAAATCAAGACACTTCTCACTCCTGATGTGATATTTAGTGAGATAGTATGAGATATTTAGGTTTTGGACACCCTGTATGATCTTAGCCTATCATTGAAGGAATTCCAATCTTCGGATTTTTTCATCCGATGGAAATGAAATAACTGTCCCCCACCAATTTCAAATTTCAGCTATCAACCTAGTCGGCAAGTCCCTAAACATTTATTTCTCAGTTAATCATTTCGTGTAGTTTCATTAGGTTAGTATACTTATGTAAGTATACTTATGGTATGCTAGTTAATATTTCTGATAACTAAAATTGTAAAGTAAAAGATCACTTCATGTAACAAACAATTTAATTTTTCAAAATTTTCGCTTACATATGAGTAAATTTGGTACAAAACAATCGGGAATAAAACACAAACGGTGGGTACAGCTTTTGTACAAGTACGCAACCACGAGGGACACAACAAAAAATTATTAATAATAAAACTAAAACAGTAGGCAGGTAGATAGGTACAAGGCGAAAAAGTTAAACGAAAAACGTGTGTCAACTCTCAACTGTCAACTTCTCGATAAAATAACACAACTCACAAATGTTGTCTCATTTTTCTGGCCTCACCAAGGTTGCGTCGAACAAATACCATGGAATTCCAAGCATGGAGTCACCAAGTATCGTGATTTACTAAGCATGGAATGCTCAAAATAGTTGGAAGAACCTCATTTTGCTCGCTCTAGACTCCAACCCTCCTCCAAGCCACCTTGAGAAAAATTACAGCTAAGGCCGGCCTCGACGCCTGCACCTTTTGACTATGGATACCAGTTCACCTCCTCCAGCCAGATGTGACCTTGGCCTGAGTCAAGAAATTTCTTATCTCATGGTGCGACTATGGATTCCGCCCTAGGAATTTCAATAAAAACTTCAACTTGTAAGGTATAAAACAATAACTAACTTCTAGGGATGCGGTGAATTTTCCCCGAAGAATGTTTTCCACCAGGCAAAAGACTTGGTCCTTGATGACTTCGGCGGATCTGCTAACCGGCCTGTTGGGTTTTTCAACTCCAGCAGCCACTTTAAACAAGAATGGTCGGTGATAACTGAGAATTCACTTCCCTCAAGATACTGTCTATTTTTCTCAATCACCAAAAAAGACTCGTATTCAATGCCGAATTTGAATACGTTACTTGACAGTCTCCGACAAGCTGCATATCTATCTAAGCTTGATCTCAAACAAGCTTTCTTACAAGTTCCTCTGGCTGACGAGGAAAGCCGTGATATAACGTCCTTTGTTGTGCCTGGACGAGGTTTGTGCCGATTTCGTACTGATCGAGCTAATTGGAGACAATTGGAGCTAATTTCTTTGCTATTTAACTTCTGAAGCTGAAATTGACGCCACTTGGGACATTAGAAACGAATCATAATGCCTGAAGCCCCCTTACTCAGCTGAGTAAGATCCGGTACTAATTTCTTTGCTATGCAACCTATGAAGCTAAAATTTGAAGTTGGGAACCCTTGGGACGTCTAGAAACGAACCAAAAGTCAAGACCACCCAAGATCAGCTGAATGAGATCCGGATTCAAGTTCCTTGCTATTCAACCTATGAAGTTGAAATTTGAAATGGAGGCCTCTTGGAACATCTAGAATTAATTATAAATTCTGAAGCCTCTTAGATCAGCTGTGTGAGCTCCGGAGCTAATTTATTTACTATTCAGCATATGATACTAAAATTTGGAAAGGAGGCCCTTTAGGACATCTAGAAACGAATCATAAGGTCTTATGTCAATTAGAGCAGCTGACTGATCTCCGGAGCCAATTTCTTCGCTATTCTACCAATGACTATGAAGCCAGGAAGATGATGATGGGTGTTGCGCCAGACATAGAAATGTCTCCTGGGGCCTATTTCATAAAACAAGTTACAAGTGTACAAGTTAACAAGTACAGATGCTTGTAACGCACGGTGTAGTGGATTTAGATATGTTTTACTTGGCGTAGGTAGGCCAAGTCGGACATTTATATTCCGGTTATGCGGGTTAGTCCCCGGGTCATTCCCGTGAGGAATGTGGGCGGATCCGCCAAGGTCAACTGGCTTGGCGGACTGAAATGGGGGATAGTTCGTGTCGCAGCCGCGTGGAGCGCTGGGCTCGCGTAGCAAGTGCTGGGTTCGATCAGTTTGGTACTGAGCTGTTTTGTAATATTCCGGCCTTAGATTTATATCTGAAGGGGGAATATGTTTAGCTTGGTTGAGGTACTGAAAAGTATCCTTCGCTTTTTGTGCATTTGGAGTGTATTTGACACTCGGATCGGCCGGGTAGGCCTGCGTCGAATATCGTGGGTATTCGGACAGCTTGGTCGAATCGTAATGATCGGCTTCAGAGCGAGTCTGAAAGGTATCCTCGATCTTTTGTATAGGCGAGGCTTGATCGAACGTTTCTTGAACGAATACGTCGGGCGAGAAGGCGGTCCGGACGTGAGGATCGCGCCTTGCGCTGTCGCTGGGTTCAGCGGATTCGCCGTGTAGCCGGTAGGGAGCACTACGGGGGCTACTCGGCCCGGCTTCGCCGTCGTCTGCCTCCCCTTGCAAGGGGAAATAGGACGGCCGACGTTCCATCGAAATAACCGAGTTTTTAGCTCGTTTCGATGCCTCTATGTGTGAAAAATAGAGGGTTTGGGAGGTGGACTCGCTTGACAGAGCGTCTTTCCAATGCTCGTATGTCAGGGTCCTACCTCGTAGCCTTGAAAAAGGCTTCCTTAGACGGTAAATTAGAGCGGATGAGCAGAGTAATTTACCAGCGTGCCCACAGCGGTCGGTTACGAGCTTAATGCTACGAAACCCGGGCGACACGGCTCGGAACGTTCCTCGGGCGTACGATCTAAAGAGAATATCGATAGATGTACCGGGTGGCGTCCTGACAGATGAACTACGTTGGGCAATGAGCAGGATGAATAATCACTGGACTCGTAGATGCCAATGCGAGATCTGTGTGGAGAGAAGGTATGGCTTGTAGAAAGCAGTAGGAAGCCGTTCTTGAGATGAACTCGTAATGCAGAAGGTTCGTCAGCGTAGAGCGTGTAGAATTCTTCGTACTTCAGAGGTGTCGTCGTCGAGAGCGGAGAGTGGAATGAATTTCGGAGGGCTCCCAGCGGGGTATTTATAGGGAGGTGGCCGCCTCCTGCCGCCTCCTGGTTGGTCCGCTTAATTTCATAAATTCGACTGTGCAATCTCATTGGTTCGCACATTGTTTTCTCAGTATCTGTGCGTATGATAGCTGAGTTGGTCTTTCGAGGTGGTTTCCCCACGTCCGTCGCTGTGACGGGGTCCCCGGGGGTGGTTGGACGACCTTGAGTTTTCCTGTTTGAGGTTTCTCATTCAAGGCGACTTGTTTCGAGATGTTTGTCGCATCTCTCTCGCCCAGTAAATGTTTGGGGAGGTCGCCTTGTGTGTTATTCTTTAATATTTCACTTTTGAGAGAGAATTTAGTATTTTCTCTCTGGTGAAATATTTTGTTTGACGGAGTTGTAACTCGACGTCTTATAAATATTTTTGTGTTGTGCCTACCTCTTTTTGGTAGCCCTGAAAAGGGCTGTTGAAAAGAGGTGGTGGATTTCACCACAGGGGCCCCCCCAAGACGTCGTGTTATCAACGACGACGCCGATGGGGGAGAACTGGGAGGTCTACACGGAATTCTCCGTAGGAGAACCTCGCCAGTTGGGGCGGAGGCGGAGGTGCAGGCCTCGCGTCCCGCGCCTGTGGTGCGCCCCGGCCTCGTCGGTTTCGACGAGCGCCGCGGGGCGGCCGTGGCCGGCCCGAGCTTTGCCGACGGGAGCCAAACCCGCGAGGGTTTGGCCCGCGGCCGCGGCTGGGCTGTTGCGGAGGTGCTCGTTCTGGCTCCGACCACCCCGCAGTGCTCATCTCCTCCCACCGAGGCACGGGCACGTCGCCCGAGCTGATCCACTTGCGTGGTATCGCTGGGAGCTGGTGAGCGGGTGGAGCCGTAGGTAGTGGTTGGGCGGGTGGAGCTGGTGGCTGGAAAGGCCATGGCCTTGTCCACACTACCTCTCTGGGAGCGCTGTCCGCTTGCTGTGCCTCCCTCGTCGGTGAAGGCGGGAGCGGGCCGAGCGGAGCCGGTAGGTTCTCCTCGGCGAGGAGGAACTCCTCTACTTCCTCTGTCAGCATGTCTGAAGGTTTGGAGGCTGCCATGGTTGAGATTGGTATGATCTCTGGCTGTGGGGTGTTCCATATTTATACCTCCCACTGTTCCTACCCGAGAAAAATGGGCGTGGCTTGTTTTGAGTGCAGTCACCCACTTCTCGTCGAATTTGGTAGAGGGGACGCGCCCTCTGGCGGATTTTCGGGGAGTTTTCTCCTCACTTTCTGCCTGATTTTGTGGTACAGATTGTCCTTGTGATACAGCTTCGTCCGAGTGTAGAGTATAAGCTGGTTTTATTTGCTGTTTGGGAACTTTTTTAGTATGTTCGCCAATTTGCACTGTAACCGAAAACTTATCTCTTTTAACCACTTTGAATGGTCCCGTGTAAGGACATTGCAGAGAGGTGAGCTGTGTGGGCACTCTGATATAGACATGAGTACATGTATCCAAATTTTTGGGCATGTTTACGGCATATTTCGTATTATTATGTTTAATATGCGTAGGCCGGAAGAAAAGAGGTTCCGAAAGGTTCGTAGAAGTTACGAAAATGTCTCCAGGGAGTGGTACGTCAATTCCGTAAACTTTTTGGAAAGGCGTAGTTTCGGTCGCCGGGTCTACTGCCGTACGCATGGCGAGTAGAACTTTGGGAAGTGCGTCGAGCCAATTTTCGTTTTGTGCTTTGAGAGCCTCTTTCAAAGATCTATTTCTGCGTTCTACCATTCCGTTTGTTGATGGTTTGTATGGTAACGTGTGAGTATGTTTTACTCCGAGACGTTCCATAATGGAATTGAACAGATCTGATTCAAATTGAGTGCCCTGATCACTTGTGATGTATTTAGGTACGCCCTTTGAAGCTACCCAAATATTGATAAAGGCGTTTGTGATTGTGGTTGTTTCGATGTTGTTAAGAGGGACTGCCTCTAGCCAACCCGTTGCTCTATCAACCATCATTAAAATGTAACGTTTCCCTCCTTTAGCTAAAGGTAAGGGTCCGGTAATATCAACGTGTACGTGTGAAAATTTGTTTGCCGTTTCAAATTCGGAGTAAGGGAGCTTCACGGAGCGCGTGATTTTTGCTCGTTGGCAAGTTTCGCACGCTCGGACCCAGTTGGAGACATCTGCACGGAGTCCGTGCCAAAAATATCTTTGTTTAACTTTATACACTGTAGAGTGTATACCTGGGTGTCCCAAATTGTGAATTTGGCTTATTATTTCTTCCCTTATTTCGTTTGGAATATAAGGTCTAGGGTGTCCTAGGTCTAGGTTACACCAAATTTCTCCTTGAGAGAATTCAACTCGTGTGAGTTTCAATTTGTCCTCCGCGGTAGGGGGAGAACGAATTTGTGAATTTGAAATGTGCAGTAGAAGATTGCATTCTATTGCAGCCGTAATTTTCGAAATTTCGGCTATGGGTGGACCCTCGTCCGTCTGGGTTGAAATCGATTTCGTTTGAATTTCAACCGGATCGAAGGGTCTGGAGAGTGCGTCGGCGACGACGTTGCTCTCTCCGGAAATATGACGAATGTCACTCGTCATTTGAGAGATGTATGTTAGCCATCTTAATCTCATTTTAGAAAAATGTGCATTTTTCTTAAGCATCGTGCCTAGCAGAGGCTTGTGATCCGAACAAATATGGAAAGATCTGCCGTCCAAGTCATTGTGCCAGTGAATGCACGCTTGGTAAACGGCGAACATTTCTTTGTCGAACGATGCTTTGTTCTTCCATTGTTCTGGAATTTCTTTACTGAAAAATCCCAATGGTTGATAAGATTTCGAGCCATGTTTGTCTGTAATTTCTTGTTCTAGTGCCGCTCCGATGTGTGTGTCGGATGCGTCACAGACTAATCTCCACTCTGCCGTAGGGTGTGGGTGAGCAATGTTATGCAATGTTGCTTTGATCATTGCTTGTTTTAAGCTGTTGAAAGCTTTTTCTCTCTCTGATGTCCATTCGATAGGTGTTCTGTCATTTTTTTTGTTTGACTGAATGGAGTCATACAGAGGTTGTGCCGTGTGAGCGAATTTGCTTGAGCATGCTCGGTAGAAACCACACATACCTAGGAATCTGCGTAGACTTCGTACGTCTATTGGCCTAGGAAATTGTTCTATGGCTTCTATTTTATCTCGTTTAGGAATTATCCCTTCCTTCGAGATAGTGAAACCTAGGAAATCGACGGTAGGTTTTGAAAAAATGCATTTATCAAAACCTACTCGAAGTCCGTGTTCCCCTAGTTTGTCAAAAATTTGTCTGAGGTGGTTCATGTGTTCGTTATAATTTTTAGAAGCCACCAGGATGTCATCTAGGTATACAAATGCGAAATCAAATTTTCGCATGATGCTGTCCATGTATCTTTGCCAAGTTTGAGCCGCTCCGGCCAAACCCATGCTCATTTTCTTAAACTCATAAAGACCGAAAGGTGTAATAATTGCAGTTTTATGAGCGTCATCTGGGTGCATCGGAATATGATAATACGCCGATTTTAAATCTATTGTCGAATAGATTTGCGTATCATGTAAATTCGCTTGGAAAGAGCGAATGTGAGGAGGAGGGTAGGCGTCTTTCTTCGTTTTCGCGTTGAGGAAACGGTAGTCGCCGGTGATTCTCCATGACCCGTCTTTTTTTGGCACACAGTGTAACGGGGATGCCCATTCGGAATCTGATGGTGCAATTATGCCTTCTGAAAGCATTTTGTCAAAAGTACTTTTGACTTGAGCCCGTTTTTCGCCCGCCATGGGTCTTGCTCGGAAGTGTACTGGTGTTCCTTCCGTGGTTATACGGTGGTAAACCCCGTTGTTTTTCCATTTACCTTGAAGTTTGCTCATTTTATCATTGTATTTGTCAATGATAGAGCGAATGTTTTCGTCCTCCGTGATTTGCACGTCCTCTGGTTGAGGGGTATTGTCACGATGAGGGATAGTAGCTGCTATTTGTTCGTCAGTGAACTTTTTGTTCATGACTGCAGCTATTTTTTGATCGGCATAGCTCTTTATTTTATCTTTATAAATGTACTTGTGTTTGACCCGTATTCCGATATCCCAAGACTCGAGGAATGGAATACCTAGGATCGCTAGATCAACTTTCGTGATCATAAAATCGGTGGTCATGTCTCCGAGGCCGATGTTAATTGTTGTGTCAGCTCGCCCTAGTGTGTCTATAGGGGCTCCGTTAGCTGCTGTGAGCTTAACGTTGGACTTAAGAATTTTCAAGCCCAATTTTTTTGTGACATTGTGGGGCAGAATGTTCACTTCTGCACCCGTGTCAATGAGAAATTCAGTGCCATTTAGTTTGCACTTGAAAAAGAGCCTTTTATACTCAGTAGACTGCCGGCGTATAGGCTCAGATACACTGGCAGTTATTCGTTTTCCGAACTCTCTGCGTCGGAGGTTGGAACGGTACTTTCTTGTACCGACCTCTGAGTATTTTCGGTAGAAACCCGGGTTTTAGGCTGGCTTATAGTCGCTGCCTTTCTGCTAGTTTTGGAAGCAGTGTTTGTCTTCCAAGTGCAGTGTTCTGGGTCTGCACATTTGCGAGTTTCGTTACCGAAACGTGCGTGGTTTCGACAGACATAGGCTCGGTTTGTGAGGCTTACTCTCCACTGGTTGGGGTTTGAACTCAGCTTGTTTCGAGAGGGCCTTTTTGAAACCAGTATTTATGGGTTTCGGAGTAGATTCTACTCCTCGTATGTTCAGAGAAGTATTCTCTGTTCTGTACGCGTGTAGCGTATCAGCTAGGTCGAGCCGGGAGGTCGTGGTAGGCTGAGCTGCGACCATACCTCGTGCTTCGATGGGTAGAGTCTCGATCCACTTTTGAGTGATCAGAGCTTCTGAAAAGTACCCAACAGCTTTCGAGTACATTTCGTGGTACTTGGTGCTGGGTTTTTTGGCGAGAGATGCGGGGTCCTCGAGTGCGAGGAGCCTGTCCTGTAAGGACAACCCATATTCTCGCTGGAGGCGCTGTTTGGCCTCTTCGTAGGGTGCGTGGGGTGCTGTGAGGTAAGCTGAGTCGATAGCTTCCCTCATTTCTTCTGGTACCCACTTGTATATAGCTGAGAAGCATTCGTTCTGCGTTCTCAGGTGTTTTCGCACGCAGTATTGATCGAACTCGGCGAGTGCACGATCGATATTCTTCTTTTGGAAGATTGGTTTTTGATAATCTCCCATCTCCTCTAAAAGTGCTTGAAAGCCACTTTGTGTAGAGGGATGTTGCGTGAGATGTGGGGCGTAGAGGCCCGGCGGGGGTCGCACGCCCGCAGTGGTTCCCTGAAATCCACTAGCTTCATAAGAGGGAACGAAATGCTCCGTGTTGAGCCTGTTCAAAGGCGGGGTCACCATTTGTAGTGGATTTAGATATGTTTTACTTGGCGTAGGTAGGCCAAGTCGGACATTTATATTCCGGTTATGCGGGTTAGTCCCCGGGTCATTCCCGTGAGGAATGTGAGCGGATCCGCCAAGGTCAACTGGCTTGGCGGACTGAAATGGGAGATAGTTCGTGTCGCAGCCGCGTGGAGCGCTGGGCTCGCGTAGCAAGTGCTGGGTTCGATCAGTTTGGTACTGAGCCGTTTTGTAATATTCCGGCCTTAGATTTATATCTGAAGGGGGAATATGTTTAGCTTGGTTGAGGTACTGAAAAGTATCCTTCGCTTTTTGTGCATTTGGAGTGTATTTGACACTCGGATCGGCCGGGTAGGCCTGCGTCGAATATCGTGGGTATTCGGACAGCTTGGTCGAATCGTAATGATCGGCTTCAGAGCGAGTCTGAAAGGTATCCTCGATCTTTTGTATAGGCGAGGCTTGATCGAACGTTTCTTGAACGAATACGTCGGGCGAGAAGGCGGTCCAGACGTGAGGATCGCGCCTTGCGCTGTCGCTGGGTTCAGCGGATTCGCCGTGTAGCCGGTAGGGAGCACTACGGGGGCTACTCGGCCCGGCTTCGCCGTCGTCTGCCTCCCCTTGCAAGGGGAAATAGGACGGCCGACGTTCCATCGAAATAACCGAGTTTTTAGCTCGTTTCGATGCCTCTATGTGTGAAAAATAGAGGGTTTGGGAGGTGGACTCGCTTGACAGAGCGTCTTTCCAATGCTCGTATGTCAGGGTCCTACCTCGTAGCCTTGAAAAAGGCTTCCTTAGACGGTAAATTAGAGCGGATGAGCAGAGTAATTTACCGGCGTGCCCACAGCGGTCGGTTACGAGCTTAATGCTACGAAACCCGGGCGACACGGCTCGGAACGTCCCTCGGGCGTACGATCTAAAGAGAATATCGATAGATGTACCGGGTGGCGTCCTGACAGATGAACTACGTTGGGCAATGAGCAGGATGAATAATCACTGGACTCGTAGATGCCAATGCGAGATCTGTGTGGAGAGAAGGTATGGCTTGTAGAAAGCAGTAGGAAGCCGTTCTTGAGATGAACTCGTAATGCAGAAGGTTCGTCAGCGTAGAGCGTGTAGAATTCTTCGTACTTCAGAGGTGTCGTCGTCGAGAGCGGAGAGTGGAATGAATTTCGGAGGGCTCCCAGCGGGGTATTTATAGGGAGGTGGCCGCCTCCTGCCGCCTCCTGGTTGGTCCGCTTAATTTCATAAATTCGACTGTGCAATCTCATTGGTTCGCACATTGTTTTCTCAGTATCTGTGCGTATGATAGCTGAGTTGGTCTTTCGAGGTGGTTTCCCCACGTCCGTCGCTGTGACGGGGTCCCCGGGGGTGGTTGGACGACCTTGAGTTTTCCTGTTTGAGGTTTCTCATTCAAGGCGACTTGTTTCGAGATGTTTGTCGCATCTCTCTCGCCCAGTAAATGTTTGGGGAGGTCGCCTTGTGTGTTATTCTTTAATATTTCACTTTTGAGAGAGAATTTAGTATTTTCTCTCTGGTGAAATATTTTGTTTGACGGAGTTGTAACTCGACGTCTTATAAATATTTTTGTGTTGTGCCTACCTCTTTTTGGTAGCCCTGAAAAGGGCTGTTGAAAAGAGGTGGTGGATTTCACCACACACGGTAAACTAGAACAAGTGTTTCACCAAAACAAAGAGTACAAGTATAGAAAAGTTACACTTGTAGAAGCTAAGTTTACAAGTGTAGCAGAAAAGAAAAATGGCGTGTGGGGAAAAACGAAATGAACAACGTCTAGCGGGATGCCAAATTGAAGTTTTGTCAGCGAATCATAATATAAAAACGGTGTTAAGTACACGATAGGATGTTTATCGTACATGACAAGATGTAATGATTGGAAGACAGACAAATTATAAACAGAAAAGTGGAGAAGGTGTGTATTTGATTTCAACTTATTCTGATGGCTGGCATAATCGGATTTTTCTCCTTCATTCAGCGGAAATGATTAATCAGTTCATCAAGTCTTAATGCTACTGGGTTAGGAATGTCATCTGTAACTTCGAGATGATCTTCACACTTCACTTTGTTTTTCAATGATGGGGAAATCCCCAATACCTGATCAGGAAAAATTGCACAGGGTCACGCACCATTTGAATCTTTCAAAGGTCTCGGAAGACATCCTAAATCCCCCGTTAAACTAAAAAATACCCACGAAATGGGCGTTTATTCGTAGCCGAAAAAAATCTTGAGGGTGTTCTACGCTGAATGCTTTTTTCTTGTGTGTATTCTTCAGCAGAAGATGATTCCCACATACCTATTAAACACCAAAAAATTGTCAACTCACAATGCTGAAAAATAACAAGTTTACAGGTGAATGGATGTGGGTTAAAAATCGGCCATTTTTTACAACTGTAAAATACTGGACTTGTTCAGAATGATGGGGAAACACTTGTAACTTGTCCAAATTTGCCTGTTCACTTGTTAATTTTCACAGTGCATTACAAGTCTACACTTGTACCTTTATGAAACGCTTGCACACTCATTTTTTAGAACTTGTAGATAAAATCGGCTTGTAACTAGTCACTTGCTGCTTTATGAAATAGGCCCCTGGTGGTACGGATATGTCGACAAGCTGTTTTGACAGTTTTTAAATTCGGCGTTTTCACTACAATTCATTCAATTATGCCAATAATAACCCATGAAATCAAACATTTGGGAAAACATTAACCCCTCCCCTCACCTCTCTCAATGTTTTTGTTTTGCGTTCCAAATAATGTATACAGATTTAAAAAAGGGGAAAAAATCCAACCGTTTGCTGTCTTTTATTTATTCACAAACTACGAGTATTACGGTACCAGAGTTTATGACATTTTAATAAAAACTCGTAAATTGTAGGTATCAATTTCTTGCAAATCCGAAAGGGGTACAATTTAAGAGTTGAAATTCATACAATAAATACTTATTTCGACAATTCGTAGAGTAAAAACACCATTTCTGGTTAGATTTGAATAAATTCTAGATCAATCAATTGAATGAGATCACTTGGAAGGATCCACGGTTCGTTCTGTAGGTTTTAAGGGACGGAACAACTTAGAAACCCGTTAACAAAAGTGTGAATGGGAGTAGGTGATACTATCAATGAGCATAGGAATAATGCCTTTTTGAACGCGATGATAACATAATGTTGAAACTACCTTGTCAGGCCATATAATGATTCAATTTACCAATTAATACTGGTGGTCCTCTAAAATTCCTTAAGTTGCACGCTTTGGAAATTACGTTTGCGCACGCAGCTTCTAGGCTTGCTATCTACAAAATTCATGAGGCCGCTATGTAATGGGCTTTATTCCGTATTGTCATAAACAATAGATAGAATACAGGTGATTAGAGTGGTGTTTGATGGCGCGCAGAAATGAATAGGTATGCACACACTTGAACTCATATAAAAGTGTCTTGAATAGTTGAAATTTTGACTTTCTTTTGGCTAATTCATGTTAAGGATGGTAACTTCGTGGCACTTCTTCCGCACCACACGCCGCCGCCGTTCCATGACATTGTCACGGCCATGACCTTGATGTTGTTCTACGCCATCCCTTATGCCTCGGATACTGCTTCCCGCAGGTCATTTCTATCGTAACCAAACACACACGCCCACACACACGCGCGCGCGCAGCGCACGTACACGGACGAACAGATAAACACAGAACAAAAGTTGCTCAGAATGGCCAAAAACTTAAGCTTCGTTCTCAGTGCGCGTTCTGACAGTTCTCGAACTCATCAGAACTGGGACGGAAAACACTGGGGCGTTCCGGAACTTGTGGAACCACGTTCTGCATTGCGAACGATTCCAGAACGGTAATGGTAGAGGGTGCTGTCTTGAATGGGAAACAAACTTTTAGGGCCACTTTCACCAACAACATAAACGAGTTTAAGTTAGAAAAGATTAACAAATAATCGAGATTCCAGCTAATCGTCTTTCACCAGACCACTTTACGAGTTTAAACTCCTAACGAGGTGGCTTGAGGTTAATCTCCCAAGCCCCGGCCAGTTACACTTCCCAATCTCAGATTAGTGATAAAAATGATATCGAGCAACATGGCCGCGCACCAACAGCTGATACCACATACCTCTACAGTTTGGTTCAAAGTTTATTATTATTATAGTTTTTTATTGTTATTCAAGTTTTTGATGATGAATTCACGCGATTTATCGCTCGGATTAATTTGATTCCTCGGATGAGGACGATGTCCCGCAAAGACGCCCAAGGACGATCCGACGGCGCATTCCACATTTTGACGGGTTGGACGACGTCGAATTTCGGCGGAGATTCCGGCTCCCAAAACCGACAGTTTTGAAAGTCCTCGAGCTTATCGACACTCACCTGAAGTTCCCTTCGAACAGGTATAAGTTGGAAAAAGGCTTTTATACCATCAAATCGATGAATTATAATAAGTACGAAATTGATGTAGGATGGTAGGAAAATAAAGTATAATCGATGATGATAGCACGTTATAATACGATGTTGAATTGCTATCCCTTGTACAGTATGTACCTACCTACCTATACCACATAAAATAACTTATGTACATTTAAATAAGGTGATCAACCGTCCTGCTTCCGTCAAATGATGTGTCACACTTTCTTTGTTGGAAGTCAACGAAAAGTTGCGAGTAGATGGTAACTAGGTAACTAGATAAAAACGGCGCGGGTAATAGAGAGTTCCTAGTGCTTTACGGTCACTGTAGATACGGCCCGTATTGTACGATACGGTGGATGTTTCACAATACGGTTCCGTATTCGACCGGATAGATACGGTGGCTGAACGATCCGTTCCAGACGTATTTCAGTCAACCGTATTCTAATGTGACCTACCATTTGGGTAACAGTGTTTCTTCTGTAATTAGGCAATTCGTGTGTTTTCGTTGACTGATATTTTATTCTCCGTGTTCCAATTAAACTGTGATTTATGTTGAATGGTGCCAAAAATATGCTATATTGTAGTTGGTGTTCCAGTTGTTAGCTAACCTGATATTGAATCATATGACTGACTAGACCTACCTAGTAAGTAGGGTGAAAATTGTATACCTACTCGTTTTAGGAACGTGATGTTAAAAAGTAGTAATCTTAACCAAAGACTGTGATATATTTTGTGAATAAAAGTTTAAAGAAAAGATGAATTTGTTAAAACGTATACCTCGCGCACTTTTTAGTTTCCTTACTTAATTCGAAGGGTGAAGGGAAAGTTCTGCAATCAACTTGAAAATAAGTTTCTGAAACTCATGATAGGGTGATGTTTTGTTCAACCTGAACCCATTATTCATTTCATACAAATAGTGTTGTATGTAGGTACTCACGTATTTATATAACTCGTGTACACGGTTGTGATCTTACAGTACGACATTTAAAAATTCCTATTTCGGGGTTGGGTCCCTATACGCAAGAGGTACTGTTGATAAATAAGCTTATGATCATCCTTCGGTTTGCGAAAAAACATCGTTTTCAGCACTTTTTTGTTTTGCCTTTTCTTTAAATGACTTAAGGGATTTTGATGATATTCACAGGAATCACTCTTCTCTGGTTAGAAACGATATCCAATACCGCCTCGTACCTTATTAATTAGCAAAGACCCTTAAACAACAAAAGGAAGGTGAAAAACTTAATTTTTTTGTATTGTCATTAACCAGTACCCCTCATGTCCAAACAATTAAGCTAAGAACTGCTATGGTATGACAAATCGACTGAAAACGTTGAAAAATATTTGAAACTTCTACCTAAATTTGAATAGATTCTAACAGATCAGTGATATGTTTTATTGATTTGGATGCATCTCCCAAGATAAATATCCTAAATCAATCTTTTTATTAACATGTAAGTGACCTGGATGAACACATCAGAGTAAGTGCACCAATGAAGTGGAAAAAAATTGTTTATGGCCCAAGATTAGAACCTAGTACCTACCTTCACTTCAAAGTTTTGTATCATTGCCATGCGCAACACCACTTGTGGCTAGAAATACACTACATTTCACACTTATAGGTTTCAGCCTGATGGCGTAGGTACCAAATGACCACTAGGTCAGTTTGACTTCTGGAAATAGTGTTCAAATCGAACTGAAAAAAATCACGAATGCTCTCTATATCCGATCGGGGATTCAATGCCAATCTAAAAAGTAGCACCCTTATTAATTAAGAAAATAAATAATTAAATTCCCATAGATTCCCACCATTTTCACTACCATGTCCTGGATTTCCTTCAGTTTGTTTGGTTGGTCAATACGAGAATATTGGATTAATGAATGCGAGAATACGGGAATATTTGAAAATAAAATAAAATCCCAAAAACATAATAGATTTGCCGTCTTCTTCATCGTCCTCTCCTGGTAATGTAGGAAAATCAAATCAAATCCAAGTTCAAAAATGGAAAGACCATTCCACTAAAGCTCGATTTTGGGAAGGTCGTTTTGATACAGAACAGGTCGATGACGATTTGACTATATTTTGTTAATTTTCTATAATAAAGAAATTACAATAACTCAAAAGGAAAAAAAGGTTCTAGATAAAAAACTTTCTAGAAGAAACCAGTCGGACCGAATTATCTACAATGTTATGCGTTAAGATTTGATTAGGAAAATTGAAAACAAAATGTAGGGAAACGTAAATACATTTTTATTTGCAGATATTTAGGTAGGATAGAAACGCCATGTTTGTTGACGATAGGAAACAAAGTTCGCATTACTGCGTTAAATATTCTTGCAGAGTGATAGAAATAGTTAATAGAAAAATAATCACTTGACTGGCTACCATATAAACATGTATGACACTTAGTAAGTAACACTGCTACTGTATACATCCCCCCAAGATCTTGTAGCTGCAACTTCTGATTTTTCGAAGAAAAAGACCTTGAAGAAGAAATTCTTCAAGAAAAATCAAGAAAAGACTCCGTATTGCTCACGGAGTTGGCGAGGCGGATTCCTCGAAGTCTCCTGTTCAAGAAAGCCCTCAAAAGCCACGAAAAGGTCAGTAGCAGATAACACACCATTCACGTATAACTCCGCGAAATCTTCGAGGTCGTTCATTGTTGGTTCTTATAAGAACCTTTGAAATAGAAAATAAAGAGAACTGGGTAAAAATTGAACGAAAAAAAGCACGAGAAATAAAGGAAATGAGTGAGCTCGAGAAATTGAAATGGCGATGGATTTAGCGTTACAACTAAATCCGGTGAGGATTTGATGTGACTTTAAGGTGCGGTGAATTTTTCTTAACTGTGGTTAGCATCCAGTCACTCGCCCTAAAGGCCGTATCACACTAGCATTTTTTCCGCATTTTTTCTGCGTTTTTAACGCAAAAACGTGAAGAAGAAGAAGTGCGTTTTTTCAAGGTCAGCTTTTTCGACCATTGCGCATCCTGGCGGAGCGTTTTTAAACTCACTTGGGAAAATTAGAACACGTTCTAATTTTTAACTTGACGCAAGAAAAATGCTAAACATAACCCTTGGGGAGGTTACAATTCAATGAAAAACCCCTAGGAGCCCTAACCTGACAGATTTAATAAAAACGCATTCCGCCAGAATGCGCTGTTTTTGCAGTTATTCCTCTTCAACATTCACTACTGAACTTGAAAAAACGCAGTTTGCCTTCTTCACGTTTCAGCGTTTAAAACGCAGAAAAAATGCGAAAAAAATGCAAGTGTGATACGGCCTTAACCGTTCTCGTTACGGTTCGCCGTATTGAGACCGCCGGATCTACTAGGAACTCTCTTATAATTGGTCGTGGTTGTGATTCACCGCTTTATTGTCTTGATATGTCGGACACATGGCGGGGTTTCTAACTGTCGTTTCAAATTGTCCAATTTTTCATTGGACAGTTTCCGGAATCTCCGTTAGGGAAACTCGATTATTCCAATCTTGGTTTAAACGAATTTTGGATTGGTGAAAGACGCCAAGGTTTGATCCTCGAGATTATATTTAATCGAGTTTGGCCAATCTCCGCTTAATAAGTTGTTGGTGAAAGTGGCCCTTAGTCGTCGAATCTTGACACAATTCCGTCGAAAAAATTCGTGTTTCGTCGATGCAGACGAGATCCAATTACTACTTCAATCTCGTCCTCGTTGTCTACAAACCATGAAACTTCACCAGCATCGTCGAAACTATCGCTTTCCGAACTTGACGAACTACTAGTTGACATTTCGATATGAAGAAATTCAAATGAAGAACAGCGTACAACAGAACAAAGCGAAATTGTACAGGGAAAATTGCAGGGAACACAGGCTACCAAAGCCGAAGAGAGCTTATTGTATACTCCACGAGCTTCGAAAAATTGTCAAATGCGCATACGTGAACAACGTTCTTGTATTCGGGTTCTGACAGTTCCGAAAAATTCGGGGACTGTCAGAACCGTTCGGAACTGGGTTCGTGAAACATGCGAACGCCGAACTCGACAAAACTCGATTGCGCTTGCCCAGAACCGTTCCAAATTGGCAGAACGCACACTGAGAACGAAACTGTAAAGGAATATTACTCAAAGGAAAATAATAAAAAGGCAATTAAAAAAAAAAAAAAAAAAAAAAAAAAAAAAAAAAAAAAAAAAAAAAAAAAAAAAAAAAAAAAAAAAAAAAAACCGTTAAAACTGCACAAAAATGTTTAAAATCTGAAATATTCGTTTGTAAAGAAAATTCAAGTTTTTTGTCAAGAAACTGATAGGTAGTTAACCATTTTCAAATTTCAAAACAAATTAGCAAAAATATAATACGATCATTGAAGAAAATTCGATCATGCTACATGACTGGAATTTTTTAAAATGTAATTTTAGTAAGTTTTTCTGTGAAATTTTGTACACAAAATTCTATTTAATAAGTAGGAGTAGAATAGTATCCCTAGGATATGTACAGCTGTAGGTATGATGAGGTATCAAATTTCATCTAATTCACGTGACACCACTTCATGAGCGTTCTCTTTTTTCACCCCGAGGCAGTCAAATTACTTCTCCTCCCATGAATCTGACGCGCTGGTTTCTAATGATTCAAACTTTATGCCGCAGTGAGACACCACTCCCACCATCTACTTCTCCAAGTTCGTTATAGGGTAACTAAAGTTCTTTTTTTTTTGAGCTTTCGAAAGGAGAAAGAGAGAGGGGGCAAGCTGGTGGTGGAGCTCCACGAAAACTCTGGGGATAAAAAAAAGGTCGGTTGGTTAGTTGGGAGGTGGAGGGGGGCACATTTATCCTGGCCGAAGATACATTCCCGGTCTGGAGGGCCACTTCACCTCTCCTTAAAACCTCATTAAAAGGTACTTCAACTTCTTCCACTTCCTCCACTCAGCATCAGAGAGTCTGACCTGTGGGGGAAAAGCTCGACCTGAGAGACCGAAAACTTTATCCCCACCCACCACTTCCGTCGAATGGCCGGAGAGTAATTTTAATCTTGGAAATCCTCCTTAAGTGCTATATTATTCAGCCTCGGGCTGTTTTCATTTCTCATGACAAACTTCTAGAGAAAATGAAGTTCATTATAAAGCACCTTTGTCTTGCTTAGAGTAGTAGAAAACCTGAGGTTAAACTGCGATTAACTTGCGATTAACGCGATTTCACCGTACATTGCACAGAACAGCATTGCAGAAACACAAGAAAATCAGACACTTTGCAAATTGCCTAGGTGAGAATGTTACAAAGAGTTTAATGCTTTGTGATTGCCTTGACACTCGCAGATCTGTCTGACGTCTCCATGCCGATAACTAAATTAAAGAAATAGTAAATGAGGAAAACTCATTTAAAAAAAGAAAATGACATTTTATGATTTTTCACGAAATATTTAACTTTCTGCACTCTCTCTGTCAGATCATTTTCTGCGGAACAAAGCTTAAATTGGGAAAGGGGCCTTGAGTACTATTGGTCGAGAGGAACCACACTGTGTTGGTTAGGGAAAAATATGAAAAAGAGTTCAATGGCTTCAGAAATTCCACCAAAGATGATAATAACACCTCCAAGTTCCCAAGCATACATTCTGTTAATGGTAAGTTCAAGAAATAAACAATAGTTTTACATGACATAAAAAGCGAGTCACTATGTTGCGGGATTTAAGGGTGCTTCTCGTCAGCCAGCTCTCGTTTTCTGATCACATAACAGCCATCTCCAGCTAGGCAATGAGCATCTTGGGATTCACTGGCGTAAAAGAAGGGATTTCAATTGTATACCCGCTTTAACCATGCTGTTTAAGTCACTTGTTCTCCCTGTAGTAGAGTGTGCCTCAGTGGTGTGGAGTCCTATTATATGTGCTACATCAACTAGCTTTAACGAGTTCACCTTCGGTTTTGCGTTATGCTGCATTCAAGCTTCAATTCCACAAGACTCATTAAACTGTACACAGAACTCAATTAATCCTGCAGATCCCCGAATCCTGTGATCGACGCCAGTTGGCCGATATAATGTTCTAACATAAGGTGGTCTTGGGCATGATAGATTCACCCTCACTGCTAGCTGAGGTTGATTTTTTAGTACCCCGCTCAGGTTTCCGTTCTGCATGCCTTTTTCATGTATCATTTTGTTTTTATCTCTTGTCATCATGCAGACTGCCACATCTTATGAATTAAGCCATGAGCGAATGCTAAGCCATCGACATAATTATTTACTCAGTCACCTGTAGCTCTTCGCACCACATTAAGAACCACATCGATCAACTAGTATTATTATATTAGCCTTTCGTATTATTCAACTGGGTGTCAGTGTTTCTGTGTGCCACTTCTTTATAAACGCAGACGTTACTTTTTTATTATTTGTATGACCCATTACAATTTTTATTGTATTTCATTTTATATATTGGATTGACCGTATTATTGAATAAATAAATATAGTAATGTACATTTGAGACTCCCTCAAAAACTCCCTCCTAGACAAAAGGCGCCCTGGTAAAAAACTCATCTTTTTCAAGTCTGGCGGCTATTTGAAATTATAGGCTTCTTTTGCGTATTTAATTACCTTTCTAAAGCCCCGTTCACACTGACCGTGCATCCTCCGAGCAGCGAGCGCAAGTAAGGGTTACAGACGAGCATTTGGGCGGTGTGAATGGTAGCTCCGAGCCATGAAAGGTTCGCGAGCGGTGTTCGTTCGTTCTCAAAGTTGATCTGCCGGCTCGCGGCTGTCGGTTTTTCGGCAAATCATCAAAGGGGGCTTCAGCCAGGGTTGCCAGGTGGTATAGGGCAAAAAACCGGACACTATGATCAGCAGACTAAAAATACTCATTAAAACATCAAACTCTCATAAGCCATGCATGCACAGTTATTGATATGAATTTTCATATTAGGTATAAATATTTTATTTTTTATTTAGGTCCCTGCCAAAGGTGCTTAATGTTTGTATTATCTAAACGTTCCAAAAATATCACTTGACGACATGATGGGTGGGTTCAGATTTTTTGTTATTTATTTAAGAATTTTGAGTTAAACTAGTTCAAAAATGTAGTAGAACACCGTCATTTTCTATCTCAATACTCAATCATATTCAAGATAATATGATTTTTAAAAGAGTTTTTCAGGGAAACCACTTTCGTTTTGCATTAAAATCATGTTTCCCTACTTCTCTTAACCGAATTTGATTTTCGAGCATTTTTTTAGCGCTGAGTTTTCTAAATTGTGTCTTTTGATTCTCGGAAAATACCATCTAAACATCATACTACCAGCTGAAACATGAACTGTTTTGAAAAATAACTATTTATACAAATCTGTGAAACTTCAATTTGAAAAAAAAAAAAAAAAAAAAAAAAAAAAAAAAAAAAAAAAAAAAAATCCTGAAGATTTTTAAATCTCAACTGCCTGAAGCAATAAGCTTTTGAACGGTTTGGTCAACATTGTGATTTCGTTTCAATTTGTAAGATACATTTTAGCTGTATTTTGAAAAAATGTAGTCTCAGTTGTGACAAGGAGGGTCAAAGAAGTGTTATGATCGCAATCATTTCCAGGTTGACGAGTAGAATCGACATAACGTCCTACTACAGGAGGAGCCTGGTTTAAGAACCAAATAACCGGTCATTTTTCGCTCTTTCAATCAAAACCGGACATTTTGCGCTCGGAGCAATTTTCGCCCGGACATCTTGATAAAAAACGGGACTGTCCGGGCCAAAACCGGACAACTTGCAACCCTGGCTTCAGCTCGCTGCTTGCTCAGTGTAAACACTTCCGCTGGCATTCGGTGAGTCCCAGCTCCAGTCTGTCTCAACTTTTCTTGGTATTCAGATTCCATTCTCTCGTGCCATTTTTTCTTGATTTATATATCAACAGATCATCTAAACGCTAGATATTAGTGTTTAGAATGCAAATGGAGTGGGAGAGTGAAAATTGCGTGACTCACATTTGACTCTATGAGAGCAAGCCAGAGGTGCGGCAGCTCCACCACAAATTATATTCTAATTGCTTTTAAATGATGCCTGGGATGCTGACCCGAGGAGTTGCAAGCAGTAGTTGAAATGGTGAAAACCAAACCAAACGTTTTTGTTTATCCAATTTTTACCTGTAGCAAACGAAGATCATTTTCTGATTTATTATGTTTGTAGTCATTAAGGTGTTCAACTCAAATTACTGAAATATTGGTATGGTTTACTGGTCGAAAGCTTATTAATGTTTCGTCTGAACCCTTTGTGATCTTTTAAATTCATAATTTCTTTGATTTTGTCAAATTCCCTATTACCAATTAAATACTCCCCTATGTACGTCTGGGAGGCTACCTGAGTTTTGGTTAAAAAATCACTCATTTTCTTCAAGGTCGACGGCCCACGATGGATCGAAACCGATAAATCCGCTCAAAACCTCTGATCACTTCATTGTGATTTTTTTTAAAGTACGAGTCAAAAATAAATTCACGTTTGCGCATGCGCTCAGGCTAATATCAATTTATAACAGATTATATTTAGGCTATTTGATTTAAGGGGGAACTGTTCTACTTCAACAGGCTAATATTGATCCGACGGAAATGTAATGTATATGAAGTCATATAGGCGCTAACCCGAACATCCCTGAAAATTTCATCACAATCGGTCCATTAGTCTCACGTGGGTTAACTATCATATGCACGTGGGTCAACCAACTTTAGTTGTGCGCATGCTCAATAGTTATTACTCAACCATAAGGCGTCACCCTGGATGCCCTCCGAAATGAACAAATTCGGACCGGTTGATAATAAACTTTACAAAATTTACTTTTGCGCATGCACACACGCTACTATTGATCCGATAGCAATGAAACATTTCGGGAACCATCTGGGAACTATTCCACACAATCCTTGAGAATTTCATCAGAATCGGACAAAAAATTGGTGCAGTTTTGGGCGTGACAAGGAATTGGCACAGACAGACGCGGAACCGAAATTGGTCTGCAAGCAGAAAGCAAAAGTTCCAGCCATACAGAATGATGGTAAGAGCGAATTTTCTTAAATCACCTATTGTATTATAATCTGTTAAATTCTATTGAAATATGTGCAATTTGAGTACAAAGAAATTGTTAAAACATATTAGTGAGTAATGCATACATGAATGGATTTTATATAAGTGAGAGTTAAAATAAGAGAAAAAAATTCCAGTCATTCATCATGATCGTATGAGCGAATTTTCATAGATGATCTTATTATGTTACTTTGTTTTGAAATTTGAGCACATTGGGTGCAAAGAAAGAAAAAGGAATGGCATTTTTGATAAAGACAATTTTTTTTCTACTTCTTTCACGAACACAAAGCTTCTTTTCCTTCGGTAGTGAAGAAGCAAAAACCGAAAATTTGATTTTTTCGTGTTACATTATAATAAGACGAGCTCGTTTTAGTAAAATACTTTCTAATACTTCGAAGGTAGCAAAAAAGAAGTAATGGGATGATTTCACCCATGAAAATAAAAAGTATAGTTCAATGCATTTATTTCCCCCATAAAAAAATATGATATGTGATACCTATTCAATTTTGAAAGTGCTCCAACATTTGTACAATCCACATCCATCAAATCAATTGTCCTTTCCTCAGAATTACATCGGTTTCTGTTATTGAGGGCAGCATCAAGAAGACACAAGCTCGAATATAAGTTTTAATGGTCTTGATTAACAGATCGCCCCTCGTCACACATGAAAGCTTATGGGTTTTGTTCAGAACATCTATGCAAAGATTTTAAAAACCTTTATTTCGGGGGAGAATGGAGGATAAACCATTGAATAACTATTAAAACAGTCAAAAGATTTATATTTCGTCATTTTTTAGTACTGTCAAAAATATTTTTTCACGGGGCCAAAATATTGATTTCAGATCTTTTAACTAGGAAATAACCCTACGTGTTACACTTGAAATTATCTAGATGGGGGTTTTCGAATGTTTGGGCAGTACTAAATTCAATTTGATGCCAATTCATTACGTTTCTGTGCGGATTAGGCCTTCGCGAATTTTTAAATGACCAAGAAAGTTGGATTTCGACGCTCTATATGTGTACGAACTCAGAAATAATTATCGGATTGTTGGGTTAAAACAGGGTTTGAGAGTAAATAAAGGGTTCCGTTACTCTGTGTGGCGCCAGACCCACAATTGAGTTGTTCTAGGAATTCGCTAGAGGAATTCACATTATGGAGGTAGGAGATCATTGAGCAGATTTCACGAAGTCTGTTGGCTGTTTGAAATTATGTACGCTTCTGAGGCGTATAATTACCATTCTACATAAGACTAAGGCTTATATCGCACAAAACTGTAATGACTCAGCCCATGGCCTCTGTTGATATGTATGGTAGATGTGTTATTTTTTACAAGTGAAATATTACTCTGTGTGTTTTTTATTTATTACATGTTACGTCTGCATATTTTAATATGTATATGCCTTTGTATAATCAATATTTAAAATCCGGAGTTGATACTTTTTTGACCATAATTATGAGAAAAGAAGACAACTCAGCCCAATTTAAACGTTTTGGAAACACAAACAGAGCCCTTGGTTGTAAAGTTAAACCACACAAATATAATAAACACGTTTTATTTGCATGACAATATAACATAGGAACGCCGGGTGATGGTTAACAAAGGAAAGGGTTATTTGACTATTTATGTATTAGAGAGTTTTTGGCGACTTAAACTTAACGTCTTGAGGGAGCAAATTGAGATGCTAACCCAAATGGAACCGGGGACACGGTTGCCTTAATTTTGATGTCACGTTAACGGTGGTTGGGCAGCGCGATATTTTCCTCCAGCTGTCTTGTTGTCTGCTGGTTGTATAATCAACTTCTTTATTTCGATATGGAACTCCGATTTTCAATCCTAAATTCGAATTTCATGTTAGTTTTAGTACAAATATGGGCTAATTTCTTATTTTTAGTTTTCAATTCGTAAACAGGGCATGGATTCAACGCAAAGGTAGTAAACCTCAAGTGGGGAACACCGCGGTTTAGTTGCACTGATAGGTCATTAGTCGTTACGAGCTTCATGTTTTTGGGTTTTCCGTTGGGTAAAT
Source organism: Adelphocoris suturalis (assembly GCA_030762985.1). Taxonomy (NCBI): domain Eukaryota; kingdom Metazoa; phylum Arthropoda; class Insecta; order Hemiptera; family Miridae; genus Adelphocoris; species Adelphocoris suturalis. The sequence continues at coordinate 125,818,137 of CM061040.1, forward strand.
TATCAACAAGTATGAAAAAGTATTTACCTCTATGACAATGAACCAGGATTTTACCTGATAATCATCAGTGGAGGCAGCACTTCACGCATTGTTCAAGAGAAAACAGCTGAAGGATCAGGCAAACTAAGGACAATACTGTGAAGAAGTAGTGTCTTGAAACTCAGGTTTCTCATTTAAAATATGTGAAATAATAATAAAAACAAGGCTCTAATCCGATCGAGTTGAAGACTATTAAAGCTAGGCGGCGGAGGCGGACTTCAGATGGCACATTTGGTTTCTACGCGACTTGAAACTAAAATGACTAAGTTTGAGGGGTGTTCAAGAAACCTACTCGCTACATCAACATAATTTGTAGGTACTGATGGAGAATTTGAAGAAAAACTATTATTATTTACTTCACCAGTATTCGAGTTATTTTGAGGTGACCAGTAGTGTTACATTTACAGGAAGGTTAGGCTGGTGTCGTGTGCCTTTAGGTCCCCAAACGGGTGACATTGAATGAGCCATTCTAACGTTCGACGTTGCTAACGTCCCCTCAAGGTCACGTACTCTTGGGAACGTTAGGGTGACGTAAAGGGCATGTTAGTGGTCACCAAAAACTCTCTATTTTCTGCGTTCCAGCACCATGATACCATTGCTCAACACAATCAACAGTCAACAATGCAGCTTTGTTAAATCACAACTTGGATAAACAGTTTTGTTATTCTTTTGCCGTAGAGCACGGAAGAAGGTGGTTCACAGTCACCGCGGGAGATTGAAAGGTCGCGGCACATGAGGGGGGGGGGGGGGGGGGGGGGGGGGCTGGGTGTGTAGAGAGGTAACATTATGCTGCGTTTCGCGATAGAACGCTGTCCATTTCGACTATGCACGGGACCTATTATAATAAGTGTGATGCAGTGGTGAGAGCTAACCTCGGTCTAGCGGTGCAGTATGGCATTGGTTTTAGCATGAATTTAGCATTGGTATGATTGTATCGGTACTTGCAGAGGTACTGAAGCTGCAAGAAGAGGATTGTAGAGGTCTGTAGGATGTAAGGGTATATTTACTTGAGGTATTGAAGTAGTTGATTGTTTTAATGTCAGCTGCTTGATTGTTGACTACCTGATCTCGAGAAAGGTTGAATTTGACGGGAAAGAAAGAATTTGACATGGAATTGCTATCAAATCTCTATATTTGATACCACACCTCATTGTACTCGTATCATGGTGTAAAGGAAGAAATTTCGAACGCTTCGTTCATTAATGTTTAATTTGAATCACTTGCTAGAGTGGCTGCACTAATCCCTTGAGGGACAAACCACTTGGCGACTTGTCCCCCATCCTCGACGTTTACTGCACCTGAGCTCCCTCGTTGAAAAAAACGAAAGAAAAAACATTTGCATTGACAAGGCAGAAGAGAAGGAAGATGGTGGGACGGTTAGTGAGGGTGGCAGTGACCTTGCCACGGATCAATGCCGTAGTAGGAAGATGTGCAGCCCTCGGAGCTGAAAGAGACTTTTTTATATGCATCCCCACCCCAGGGGACCCGCTGTGCTGCAGGGACTCGTCTGAAGGGGATGCCCATTAAAAAAAATCTATATCCTTCCTCCTCCGTATGGACTCCGGATCCCGAGGTTTCATCAATTGGAGAGTTCTGTTTACCCAGGGCACTTCTGATTATGTTCCTCATGTCCAGGACTAGTTCGACAAAGTAGTTCCACAGACTGATAGGTTTTGTACAACACCTTAAGATGAGGTTGAATCATACATCTGTCTACCGTCGCACAGAGGGACGAAAAATATAATTTACTGCACAAGAGCTTTTCACCAAGATAACCACCCATAAAATTTTTTATATGAACCATCTTCTTTTTTTTTTTGGTTTATATAATTTTCAATAATGAACCTTTGTATCGACCAAGGGGGAATATATATATATATATATATATATATATATATATATATATATACATTATATATATATATATATATATATATATATATATATATATATATATATATGGAGAAAAGCTCTGGACGGCGGACGGACGGATATTTTTTGTACGATTTTTGGATATAATGTATATATATATATATATATATATAGGTATTTCTTTTCTTTTCTCCAAAAATACTTGACCAAACTTTATGAAACTTGTGTCAAAAATCACATTTGGGGTCTAGATGATCCTAAAAGCTCGGCATCAATTTTTATCATCCCCAAAGGGTAGTATTCAAGGGCTAAACATTCAAAAATCGAGATATCGAAAACTTTCAATGTAACAGTAATGCTTTTTTGCATGTCAATGATAAATATAATTCCAAAGAATCGATCAAAACCATCCGCAACGCTATACGTTGAACGGTTCGCTTTCCCCTAGGGCTAGAACTAAAAAAAAAACCATAGAGAAACTATGTGCTGCTAGCGAATCTATTGACTAGCCAATCGACCCTAAATTCCATCAACGATCGCTAGGTAGTGGGACCGGAAGACATAGAAATTGCCGTATAAATATCAGCTGATATAAACCCAATGGAATTATCAGTTGATGCAGTTCCAATAGTTTATTCTAAATTTGCGATATCGTCATTGCCAAATTGTAGAATTGTTTTTACTTTTGAGAGTTAAAAAGTTTGAGAGAGTTTTAAAGTTTGAGAGTTTCAGTTTCCAAAAAAAAAAAAAAAGGTTGTTATATTTTTTACAGTGGTAAAATTTCCACTCGCATTTTACGTTTTAGCTCATTATATAAACAATTTTTGTTCTATGCCTTTCTGTGAAAGTGTCTATGTCTGTGTGTGTGTGACTGTCGTGTATCCTCAAAACCTTGTAGCAAGCTTAATTTCCACCGATTTTGTTGAAATGTTCATGGAATGTGCGGGTTTCGGAGTGATGATCCCGATGAGTTTCGTTGTTTCCGAATCAATACTTCACTCAGCGCATGCGCAAACGTGAATTCCATCAAGCATAATTTTCTCACGCCCCCTTCATTCGATCTCGCTGAAGTTTAGAAGATAGATGGAAGAGATCAATTTGAGTATCCCCTAGTAATTCCAACATAATCTTATCATTAGTAGCTGCTGCGCATGTGCGAATGTGTATCCCTTGTAACAATTCTAATTGCAAATTTTCATCCGATTTTGATGCAATTTTCTGGGAATGTGCGGGTTAGGCTACAAATGGTCCCCAATTAACTTCATACTTCTCAAATCATTACTCCATTCTGCGCATGCGCAAACGTAAATGACTTTAAGCATAATTTTTCCACGCTCTATAGTCGGCCTTTTCTCGCTCAAATTCGGCACATAGTTGGGGGACGACGGTTAAATTATTCCATATCCATTTCAACATGATTGCATCATTAGTCGCCCACACGAATACGCGAAAGTGTAATCCCAGAAACAAGGTTAATTTCTAGATTTCATTCAGATTTTGATGACATTTTTTTGGAATGTGCGGTTTAGACTGTAGATTGTCTCTACCAATTTCATTTTTATCAAATCATTACTCTATTCTGCGCATGCGTTAATGTAAATTACTTCAAGCATCATTTTCCCGTTTCCTAAATGGCCGATTTTGACGTTTTTTGTACCCCTTGATTGATTACATTCAGCTATGGAGTTCGTCATGATTATTGAAACCATTTCAATGATCTATACCTTTATGCTATTTGTAGTTGGTAAATATATCTACTTACCTACTTAAATATCGTTATACTGAGATCAGGTGGACTAAAAAAATGTAGATGTTTTAATTAATTGTATTAATTTTTCCTCTTCATTTGCCTATATCTACGCGCAGGCATATTAATGTCAACCTACGGATCTGCAATTTGAAATGAACCTCTTTTGTAATATCAAGAATTCAATATCAGTGCACATTGATCAGCAAGCCTAATTTGTTTCTTAATCGACTTATGATGCTGAAACCTAAAATGTAGCTCCTTTTTGAAGATATAGAATACAAAATTAGAAAGTATGAAGGGACTCAGATCAGCTTCGGAACCTATGAGGCTAATTTCTTCCTTAATCTCTAATTTCTTTCATTAAACCCGGATTTTGGCTTTTTTGCTCATTCATTATCTACACTTGACTCGTTAATTGCATCCTCTCCTATTTAATTTACTTACTCAACTTTCTCTTATCTTATTGTACTGAGTAGTTTAGATGATCTAGTTCCATATTCTCTTTGTCTACTCATATAATATTGCTATCATCATCATCATCATCTCCTGGAGTATTTCTGTTCCGCCTTGTAATTCAATGAAATGAAATGAAAAAATACTTCATTCCTTATAGAGCAAAAACAAAAACATTAGAAAAGAAAATGTACAGGAGTTGATTAGACCAACGAATCGTGTTGCATATTAATTCTAGTTATTATTTACATGTGATTTTAAATGGGTTGTTATTGATTAATTTTGAAATAATACATATAGATTGTTTTTATTATTACTACTATTTTAGTGGGCACTCACTTACGCTCTATAAATACTGTTAAATAGCATTCTACATTGAAGACGTCCTTGCTCAATCAACCATGTAAATAAGTGTTTTTTATACACTGTATACACTGCCTGTTCAAGGGCTGTTGGAGTTCAGTAGTGGTGTTTCGGAGCAAAAGTGGAAGGTAATGTTTAAATATGCATGAAATTGGGCTCGCTAGTAACTTTACTAATAAATAAAAAATAATCATTGCTAACGGTGCTCCTTTGGGACATCTAAGAAACAATTACGAGGTACGGAGGCGCGTTGATCAGTTGAGGGGCCTCTGAACATATATTCTTTCCTTACCTATCGGGGTCCTGGAACTGTAAAGGTGTGAGCCCTTTTGGGAGGCACGATGCGCCATGTTTTGAATATATAATATATACGGGGTTTAATAATTATAGACCAATGATCTGCGTAGAAGGGCTATCTAATACAGAAATAATAAACCTTTGCGTAATAATTTGCAGTATTTTTCTTCTTCCCTAAATTAAATGGCGAAGCCTGCTTGTCGATGACAATGAAGGAAAAGAAGATGCTTAAAATTAAATTGCATGAAATAGATTTTAAATAATATCTTATGAACCACGTATTTGTTACGGAGTATAGGAAAAGTATCATAGTCAAATCATAAAAAATCGAGTTTGGTATTGTTTTCAATGTTTTTCGTCTCACAGGTGGACTGAAACCAATATAAAAGCTTTAAAAGTTGTCCTTAATGAAGATAGTCGTCAAATGAACCAAAAATCGAGTTTGGTTTCGTTTTCAATAATTTCCGTCACACAGAATCGTGAATAAAAAGCGAAGTAGAGTACATTATACTTGATAACCAGCTTTTCCAACTTCGTGAGGAACCTGGTCAGCGGACCAATTAGTGATTAAGTATCATGCTTGAGCTTATAAAAGTGCTATTTTGTATAACAGACTGAAGTGCGTACTTGCAGTGTTGGGCATAATATTATTGCCAAATACGAATGCGATTGTAATCGCGATAATTATTCGTTGATTCTGAGTCAACTGCGATTATATTAGTATTCGTGTAATCGTATTCTTCTGTCGGCGATTACAAGAATACAACCCATAAAAATGAGTCACGTTCATCAATTTCAATAGGGCGTTCCTCCTATAATATGCGAAGTCTTGCTAATATTACCTAGCTTCAGAGGGACGTCCTTAAAGCGAATTCAACGATTGGAGCCCAGCCTATTTGTCTCAAATCTATTTTAATAGGACGTCCCTCTGAAGCTAGGTAATATTAGCAAGGCTTCACATATGATAGGAGGGACGCCCTATTGAAATTGATGACTGTGACGCATTTTTATGGGCTGTATTTGTGTAATCGCCGACAGACGAATAAGATTACACGAATATGATTACAGGAATACGATTACACGAATACGAGTATAATCGCAGTTGACTCAGGATCAACGAATAATCATTGCGATTACAATCGTATTCGTATTCGACGATAAGATTATACACAACACTGCGTACTTTGAATTCACTAGGTAAACATCCTAAACACCCAGAATCAAATAGGAAGAATGTCGACGAGGAAAGGGGGGGATTTGTTGTGTACAGCCTCCAGCGGTCATTGTCCAGCGGATGACCCCCTGACAGGGGAGGTGTCGAAGCGAACAATCCTATTGCGGTCAGTGTCTCTTTTGTCCACCATTGACCACTCTGAGCCACAGTCACCACACCGCTGGCTCCCACTGCTGCACTTATCGGCTCTAAAGGAGGGGAAGTCGGAAGCTCCATCACAGATATAACAGGTCCGGAAGCCATAATCCTGTTGTCAAGGCTTCCGCTGTCAAACCGCTCTCTGAAGCAACACCCGCTAGTTTATGAATACATTACCCACTTCGTTAGTCTATACTTACATCAGAACAACAAGTTCCAGCCATGCAGCCATGGCCAAATGAGCACATTTTGGTAAATTTTTACATTATTTCATGTGCACATAAGTCGTTCACTATCAGATTGCATGTACTATCAATTTAAGATGCTGAAAATTTGAACAGGCCAGCTCTGCGTACGGTTGAGTATGGGTATGTATGTACGATTCGAGGAACCAATATAATTAGTTGAGTGAGCCCATTAGCTACTTAGCTTTGTTCTCATTCAACATAAGAAGCTAAAAATTGGAACAGAGCCTCTCTGGGTGTGGTAGAGATTAAATAGATGTAGCACTTTCCTGGCAGTACTGATACAATTGATTATAAATGTATATGTCGACGCCTTGACAACAATCAAGCCCCGCCAACGACAGATATATGATGGAACTCTATGATCTACATTTTTTGAGACTTGGAAGACCAAGCAAAAGAGCAGGAATAGTTAGTAATTAAATAAAAATCAAATGATTGATTCCTCCATGAAAGTCACTCGTCGTAATAGTGCTGGTTACAAATTTCAGCAATCAGAGCGTCCTTTTGGGAAAACCATTGAATTAATTTAGGTCCCTGTGATTTTCCTACGAGTTTCTCGGATTTCCTAGTATTTTCTTACTATTTTTTTCATACTCACTAATCTTCTTACCATTTTAGGGAATTCGTTCACTTACAACCACTTTTAATCTAGTTGGTACGCTCACCAGGTTCCTCACGAAGTTTAAAAAACTGGTTATCTAATATAATGTGCTGGACTTCGCTTCTTATTCACGATTCTATTTTATGGAAACTATTGAAAACGATACCAAACTCGATTTTTGGTTGAAGTTAAGGCGATATTTATAAAAAAGGCCTTCTGACCTAAAATTGGTTTTTTAATTAAGCTCCAACGTTTCTACCCAGGATCTGGGGCTTCTTCAGGGAGATCAATATTCAGAAATGTAAAATATCTACTTAATTATAGTTTTCTTTTTGTTGTTGTTAACAATCAAATTTAAAGTTATGAGTTTTTTGAAAATCAAATTTTACAATAAGTAAGAAGATATTTTACATTTTTGAATAATAATCTCCCTGAAGAAGCCCCAGTTCCAGTGGAGAAACGTTGGAGTTTAATTAAAAACCATTTTAAGGACAGAAGGCCTTTTTTATAAAGCATTATAATCTGAACTGTCCGATAAAGAAACGTTATAAAGTTACGACGATCGTCGTGGCCGACGACGATAGTCGTCGAGGACGACTCAAGGCTTTTATAGTGGTCGCAGCCGATTCTGTATGGCGAAAACTATTATAAACGTTGCCAATCTCGATTTTTGGCTGATTTGACTACATTCGTCGTCGCAGCCGACAAGTTTCTGTCGTCGGATCATCACCAAAAACTATACTGCTATTTCCGGATGCCTAAAAAGTCTACCTACCAAATTTCAAGTATATATCCAAAATTGCGGCCCGTAGTTCGGAATACATACGCAAGCGCATACTGTCAAATTCCAGCCGAGTCAAAGGGGAGACTCACTTTGTTCGTCAATAACTACTTGGAGGAGGATTTAATATAACAACCAGCGTACCGCTGATTCAATCATGATGAAACTAATGGGAGACCATTTAGGGGCAAATCCACAATGTTTCTGAAAATTTCATTGAAATCAAATTGAAATTGCGGAAGTTATGACTGTGGCAAAGAAATATAGACAGACAAACGCTGGCGCATGCGCACAGCGTACCGCTGATTCAATTATGATAAATGTCGTAAGGGACCTCAATAGATCTTTTGTGCATCATCCCTGAAAATCTGACCAAAATCTCTTCAACATTGACGGACTGATGAGTGTAACAAGAAAATCACGTTCGCGCATGCCCAGAGCGTACCGATTATTCAATCACGATGAAACTAATATGGGACAATTTAGGGCTAAACCACACTATTCCTGAAAATTTCATTAAAATCCTATAGAAATTGTGGAAGTTATGGCTGTGGCAAGGAAATGTGGACGGATAGACTGACGGACAGATAGACGGACGGACAGACAGACACGAAACCAAATTTGTTCAGGAGGCCATGAAACGCAAAAGGCGAGTGGGAATTTTGATTTTGGAGCAAAAGTGAAAACAAAGCTTCCGGTATCATGCAGACTCGGAAGCAATAACTATGGGTTCAAATAAATTTTATTTCATCCGTAAATTCAAATATTCACTTTTCTAAACTAATATTATATTACGTATTTTGTGATATGAAATAAACAGTTTGTTCTTAATTCGAAACCCATCTACCATTGCATGTACATTTGCCCGACGTCCTTCTGGAAAAATGGCTGTTTATGATGTCACTGATAGAGTTGGACCCCATACTATTATATTCTTGATTAAAGACACCCTTAGAAAAAGATTTTTTTGTTGAAAAATTTCCAAATTTTGACGTTCAGGCTTATTTGGGTTACCATAACCCGAATCTGGAGGTATGTGGATCGGGAAAAGCGTTTTTTTCGACCGTGGGTTTTTTGGGTTCTCACCCCCCAGTGCCAGGAATCACATATCGTTTAATCCCCAGACCAGGGGCGCCTTTCACCCCCCAGGTAGTTTTTTTCGTTGCCATCTGCTCCATCGGGGGCACGTGCTTTTTTTTCAACCCCTCTCGCGTCGCTTAGGACCTTTTGTCCCGTTTCTTTACTACGGAGCTTTTTTTGCGGTACTGTTCTTCTACTACTCTAGGGGTCCGCGCCCCCTCACCCCATGAACTTCACCCCTGTACGGCTCGTTCCGGAGTCGCCCATCAGTATGTCAGTAGAGCATCGGCAGCCTCCAACGACGGTACGTATCAACACTTCCTAGTTACCTTATTTTCTATTAAATTATGATAAATTACCACCCTTAGATCACAGATAAATATTATATTCTTGAAGTCTATATTTCATTTCTAACAATAATTTGAAAGTCTGTTTTATTTTGCTTGCTCACTTCCGAAGGTGAAAAAATAATTTACAAATTGTTAATCTACAAAATTAAATTTTCTTTTACTATATGCACCAACTTTAATTAATTTTTACTTTATTTTTTACCTCTTTAAGCAACTTTGATTAATTTTTTTCCATAGTCTAAAAAACGATGACGAGAACTTTCCAAAAAGGTGTAATATGTGGGGTATTGGATGATTGGAAGTGGCCGAAACAACGGTCCAAGGGAAGCAGACTGATACCATATGGGAATGAACTCGCCCCCTCGGCTGGTGCGAGGGGGGGGGGGGGGGGGGCGCTCAGTGCCGCCCACCTACGAGGTCAATTTAGTTTCATTCTATCAGCTTTTTGCCCAAACTATATGGAGTTTTGAGGTGAAAATCAATCAACCCTCGACTATATCATCCAAATCGGTCGATTAGACTCGGAGTTTCGTCTGTAATAACCAATTACAGGTTTGTGCATATGGAATTGTTACTACACCAAATCGAAACGAAACGCGTGGGATATAATCCCGAGACTTGTACCCAAGTACCCACCAAATATGAAGGAAATAGGATGAATAGGACGTTTTAAGAAATTTACGCTTACGCATACTCCACGTTCCTTTTGATTCGAGAAAATGAAGTGTGTGAGGGATCATCTTGGAGCTTACCATCACCAAAATCGGTCCATTTATCTCATTTGTTTAGCCTGTGTTTCGCGTTTCAGAACTTTTAGATCAATTTCGGTTCCATACCTACCAGTTTACCAGATACATGGGGTATTGGATACAGAAACGTCAAATGTTATGAAAACAACACCCCCAACTCGATTTTTTTGCCCGCGCAACCCGTTCAACGCGTAAGTAAATTTGCGAGCAGTGGTGATTTTTGGCGACAATGACTATGATCGTAGAGCCCAAGGGTGGCACAGGATTTAACACTATTTTTTAACGCTGAATCGAGTGGTGATGCTTTTCGATTAGCTCTCATTCGAGAACAATTATTTCCAAAAGTACCGACTCTCTATGTAGGTACTCGACCATTTTCACTATAAATCGCAACAGTACAACGAACCGCTTACTTGGGATTCGTTTGTGGTCCTTTGATTCCCAATACAGAAGCATATCTTTGTTGTGCTGATGCAGTAAACAAATAAAGCGAAGGTACGTAAATATTTTGATTTCAGCTTATCTCTCTACCTTTGAGCCCACACAATCATTGTATTAGGACGATTGGAACTGACCTGTTAAGTGGTAGAATGTTTTATGCGGCCTTTTGATACTCCAAACTCATTCAAGAAATGATTCGCGGTTCTTTCAGCTTTCTAGAAAAAGAGGGTATGGTGGAATGGATGCGAAATCTAGCTATACAGAAAAATGAACCCTCGAAAGCGGGATCACTCGGAATAGCAGCCAATGACAATTTGACAATGGCGATATGGTTTTTGGTTGACAATTTTCCTTTGGTCACTATTAAAAAGTCAAATAAATCGTACTGCAGCGTATTTGGATGCAAATCTAGTGATGACAATGCGTTATTTAGCTTCCCTAATCTTCCCAAAAGAGGAAAACGAAATGTTTGGATAAATTATCAGTTTGGATAGAAAGAACAAGTAGCTCATCGATTTCCCTGGGAAAGGGCGTTGCAAATGGGCAAAAAAGTGTGAAATCATAGTAAAAGTTAGAGCCATTATATTGCCAGATACTTACCTATCATTAGTGATAAATTATCTCCTTAGTCTTAGTTGTTTACATCCCTTCCCGTGCTTGGTTGTCCACTAAACTAATCTCGGCAATGCTACTGAAAGGCGCGTTGAAGGCAAATACCAATAAGAATTAAGTGATCATTTTACTATATCGCAACCATGGAGCCGTTGTTCACATAAAATTAAGCTTGCTGTATTTAAGTGTTAGCTACAGACACCAGGGACCTATTTCATAAAGCAACAAGTGACAAGCCGATTTTATATAAAAGTCGTAAAAAATGAGTGTGCAAGCGTTTCATAAAGGTAAAAGTGTAGACTTGTGATGCACAGTAAAAATTAACAGATGTACAGGCGAATTTGGACAAGTTACAATTGTTTCCTTATAATTTTGTACAAGTCACTGTTTTACAGTTGTAAAAAATTTCCGATTTTTAACCTACGTCCATTCACCTGTAAATTTGTTATTTTCCAGCATTGTGAGTTGACAATTTCTCGGTGTTTAATATGTGAGAATCATCTTTTACTGAAGAATACAGACAAGAAAGAAGCATTCAGCATAGAAGACGCCAATGATTTTGTCAGTCACGAACAAACGTTTATTTCTTAGGTATTTTCGAGTTTAACGAGAGATTTAGGATGTCTTCCAAGACCCTTGAATGATTCAAATGCAGCGCGACCCCTGTGCAATTTTTCCTGATCGGGTATTGAGGATCTCCTCATCCTTGAAGAACAAAGTGAAGATAATTTCGAAGTTACAGATGACACTCCTAATCCAGCAGCATTAAGACTTGATGAATTGATTAATCATTTCCGCTAAATGAAGGGGGAAAATCTGATTATGCCAGCCGTCAGAATAAGTTGAAATCAAATATACAGTTTTTGCACTTTTCAGTTTACAATTTGTCTGTCTTTTCCAATCATTACACTTAGTCATGTACGACGAACCTATCGTGTACTTAGAACCGTTTTTACATCGTGATTCGCTGACAAAACTTCAATTTCGGCAGCCCGCTTGAAGTTGTTCATTTCGATAGTTTCCACACTCCAGTTTTCTTTTCTGCTACACTTGTAAACTTAGCTTCAACAAGAGTAACTTTTCTACACTTGTATTCTTTGATTTGGTGAAACACTTGTTCTAGTTTACGGTGCATTAATATAGTACGTGTACTAGTTATCTCGTACACTTGTAACTTGTTGTTTTATGAAATGGGCCCCAGCTTGACAATAGGGTGGTAGGACGGGTAGGTATTACCTACTTTCCTCTGTGATACCTAGTGACTAGCACTACATAGCCGATTTTTGAAATTCCAACTATTTAGTTGGAATCTCGAACATAGAAGAGTGGACCGAAGAACAAGAAAGTTACCTACCAATTATAAGTTGATCTTTCCTTCGAGACTTTTTCGTTTATTGAACGGACATGTAAGTTGTACCTATTGAAACTCGTTCTCTCTCTTCACTCCTTTAATCTTTAGTAAATTCGATCCCAATCTGTTGTTGTCCCCTTTGAGTGTATAAATCAGTGGTCCGGAAGCTCTCATCGCTAGGTACACCTCAACAATGAATAACTGCTCACGGGCCTTTACCTTCAAACACTCCACATACGATATATGTTGGGCATTTCCTACTTCACTTTCACGGAAATTTTGAGATTTTGTAGTAGGTTCCTACAAGCGTACGTATTGAAAATCAAATCTAATTTCACCATTGTACAGAAAAAATACAAGAAGTAGACACAGTAGGTGGTACCTACTAAACAATTCATACGAAAAGCAAGAAATCGACAAACTTTTGTTATCAACAACCTTCTTCCACTTGGTTGTGTATTTTTCTGTCTTGAACATAGGCGTAACAGAGTCAAACGACTTTACTTTGGATTCATAATGTAAACCGATGCGATGAATGATCAGTTTTACCTTCAAAGACCCTCAAATGGTTCAAATCTATCCCGCTTGTGGCTGCCATTTTGGGAGCGATCGCAGCGGGCCAACGGTAATTGGAATCGCCAATAGCTTATGCTGAATTCTTTCGAGATAAACATACTTTTTAGGAGCGACGGGGAAGCCATGGGTGCGACGAAGGTATCCTACCTATTGGTTTATTTTTAAATGGAAGAAGATCCCATCTTAAGACGTTTGGCATCAACCATACTCTCCTATGATGAGTAGTTTTCTTTATAGGATTTTTCAAAGTTTTGCACACTGGTAACGTCAAAGCACTCCTATCGCCTGGGCGGGTCCCCCCCTGCCTACGAGTGTGACGTCACCAGTGCAAACTTTGAAAAAATCATAGAAAGAAAACTACTCATCGTAGGAAAGTGCGGATGGCAACGAATTTCTTAGAATGGAATATATTTTCATTAAAAAACATAAAATTAATACGTGGATGACGCTCATTATGTAGGTACCGATATTACTTTATTCATTGGCCTTTATTTCTAATATACTGGTACCTATTTATTGTTGTCAGAAGTTGGAAGCCTTTCATTTGTCTTACCTGCAAGTCCAGTAAAAAGAGAGTTGTTGCTCAGTTGCTATTTAGAGTCAAAATAGTCACTTGAATGAAGGCTATTATCACGGATATTGCCACTTGATTCAGCGTTGAAAAATATTGTTAAATCATGCGCCACACTTGGGCTTTACGGCCAAATTCACTCACGCGCTGAACGGGTTGCGCGCGGTCAAAAACAGTCGAGTGGGGGGTGAGTTTTTCATAAAATTTGACGTATAATCTGAATCTGTAAATAAAATAACGGGTTCCCATAAAAAAAAGTATGCGTACCCTTCGCACGACGCGTGAGTATGTCGTATTTGGATTCCCTCCAAAAAATTACTGGAGGTTACAATTCAACTTTTTTTTTAAAGCTTATTTAAAAGTGGTTCACAAGCTTGGTTCAAAATAGCTGGGACACTCTCTACACGAGCATATGATAAATCTTCTTAGGATTGGGATTCAAAGTCCGTACTTACTCCAAAAAATCAAGCTTTTCAAATAAAACGATGAGTGTTTTAGCCAGATATTTTTGAGCACATTAAATTGTACAAATTCCAATCAATGTTCTAAAAAATATAATTTATGATAAATCTCCTTAGGTTTGAGAAACGAATTCCATTCTTGCGCTAAAAATGCATCCATCTAGATGCGCAATAGATATAGATATAGATCTATGGGGATGGATGTATCCATCCATTTCCCAGGGTTGAACAAAATCGGACCGTTCTGCAGAAAATCGACGTTTGCGCATGTGCACAGATTGCCACTGATCCAACGGCGATGACATTCATAGGACATGATTCAGGAGCTAACCCACACAATCCTTAAAAATCGCATCAAAATCGTTCCATTAGGTTTGGTCTGTTTCAACCCATATTGCTTGCCAACGTCGATTTTCGATTCACAGCAAGTAGACGATTTTCCATCCAGGTCGGCCCTTGCGGAGTGCGAACGGTAGGTTGTACGGTGCTCCGGGTGGTCTCATTCCATTTATTGAACTGAGTTATATCTAAATCAAACGATTACGATTTAAAAAAATCGCATCCCTTAAAAGTCATATCTCTTGACGTTGATTGCATGTGATACCAAGATTTAAGCTAACCCCCCCCCCCCCCCCTTAGGAACACAGTATGATTTTTAAGCCAAATACAGTAAATTGTTGACAAATATTTTCACAGAAAAACTTCTGACGATAAACCAACTTTTTTCAAAGCATGGAACAAGCTTTTGTAGTAGCCCCTCCCCCAGCCAAAAAAGGTACTATTTCGGGTGATGAAATTGGGTTACGGAATAAGTTGACTAAAATCAGGGCCAACTTTACTGCTAAAATGCGTTGCACGTTCAAGCAATTGCTAAATTTTCCAATGTTCCCCTATAAAGTTGAAGTTTGATTGGGTGTCTCTCTGGGACTTTAGGGGACAATTGAAATGGTAGTCTTACCGCCTTTTGGCTGATCGAGCTAAATACTCTACTGTTCCCCCCTAGAAAGTTGAAATTTGGTAGGGAGACTCTCAAAGATCGAGACGAATGAAATTACGGGCTTCATCGTGATCTGCTGATTGAGCTAAATTCTCTACAGGTCCCCCTACAATGTTGAAATTTGGCAGGGAGACTCTCAGATATATAGAGACGAATGGAATTGCGGGCTTCATCCTAATCTGCTGATTGGGCAAAAGTTTCTCCTGTTGACCCTAAGATGTTGAAATTTGGTAAGAAGCCTCTCTGTTGGACATCAAATTACATAATTATTACGGTGAGACAAATGAAATTATGACAAATTAGGTTTTTAAATTTGATTTTCGTGATACCTACCTATAAACGTATTTTCAAACATGAACCAACAAATTCTAAGGGCGGTTAACAATTTTGTTTTTATTGATCGATTGTTAAGGATCGATATTGAAAATAATAAACCATGGTTTGCAAACCAATTCAGAAACGTCGTTACCATTGTTTTTCAACCAGTTGCCAAAGGTTCATTTTCTAAGCAAAAATTAGCAACAAAATCTTGAAAAAATTATAAATAACAACATAAGTAAAACCCGCCAAAAGTTATTCTGAACATCGGTCGTAAAATGGAAGAGCCAACTTCAACCAACCACGAAAGCTCATCTTTTCCTTCCCTCCTTTTTAATACGGCTCGGAAAAAGAAAAACTTAATCTCATAGTTATAAAAGATTCAGACCGTATCCTAACTGAAATAAGGGATGTAAAAAAAAAAAAGAAACGGTGATGGGAAGGAAAGAGCCAAAAGCGGTATAAAAAGTCGTAGAGAAAGCTCATTTCTGTATTTTTTTTTAAAAGATTTAATGCGGCCATTTTGTGGGTGTGGTAGCTCGGGCGCAATTAATATGTAAACATAATTATTCGGTGAAGAAGAGAGATAGAGTGGCCCATGGGGGGAGGCGGGTGGCCCATGGCGGGGTGGGTGGCCCGCGGAGGGGACGGCGGCGGCGCATGCGGCCTTCGCGGCCACCGCGTCGCGTCACCCCCTCCGGCGCTATGGCCACCTTTTTTTGTGCCGCCGTCCGAGGGGGACCCTCTTAGGGAAAATTCGTTTTCTCTCATATCCGGCTTGCGCCCTTTTGAAGATTTCCGTTGTTTTTTTCTTCGGAAACTTAAACGTCAAGTAGTACAAATGCCTGGCCTTGTAAAGGCTTTTCAAAGAACCTTCAAAATTAAGTTATTAAGTAATTAAAAATTATCTACAATTATCTATTAAACATTAAAATAGATACAAAATCCTACTTAGTATGATTCCTTAGTGAGCTCTATATTGCTATATTGTCTACCAGTGTGGAGCGGTGGATATCATACGGCATATAAACCAATAATTACCACTCAAAAAACGATAATCCGGATCATGACAAATTCGGGGTACTGAAAATTCACTCTCCCTCTTTTTAGGCAGATACAGATTCTCCCTTTTCCTAAGTTGGTAGAAGTTAGTTGTCTTAAACAATTATTAAAAGAAAATACTCTGTCCCCTCATGATCATCTATTAAACACGAGGGCAAAATACAATTACGTGTCAAATTTACCATGCTATAGAACGACCCTAACTCAGATACATTACAGTTACATGGCAATTAATATATTCAATGGATTCAAATTCTTATCAAATACTTTCTTAAATGACCTTTAAATCTATTTCAGCAGTGGGGTTTTCTTTCTACATACTTAATGAAAATTAGGTACCTACCAATAACTACATTGTCACATCTAGTTATGAACATTTGGTATATACCTACCTACTTTTTCTTCTTTTGTACATCACACAAGCCTGTGTTCTTCACGTTATCGTGCTATATTCGAAAAATTACAGGCATTGCATTTTTAAAATGAATATTGGAAAGCCAATTGTTTGTATATAGTTTTTTTTTTACCATCAACCAGTGACTCTATTTCCCAACACGAGCGAATGTTGCTCATATGGGAAATTAATTTGCATCCTCAGATTTATGTATCAAGCAAACTTACTTACCTAGTACCTTTTAATTTTTTTTTTTAATAGTCAAATTTTTTATTTTAACATTTTTTATTGTACCTTTTAATTGTATAGAATAATAGGATGTATGTGCATTATCTAGGCTCTTTGTGAAATGAACTAGGCTGAATGTGAAGAAAAAGAAAAAAAAAATTAAATGTTTATGGCTTAGAAATGACCAAACAGGACGTTCTTTAAACATCTTAGAGTCCCCTATACCCAAGGCACCATGTGGTTCTAAGCAAATTTTTGGTAAATTAGATTTTGCCTTTGAGCCTACCAACATGATGCGGAAGCATTGTTTTTATTTTCGTGGGATGTAAATTGCTGTCTCTCCAAAATCAAAATTTACACTCGCATTTTACGTTTTAGTCCATTCTGAAATACTTTGGTTTTGTGTATGTCTGACTTTTACTGTGTGTGTACGTGTTAGTGTGTCTGTCCGAGTGTTTGCAAATCCTAGCAACTCGCATTTAACGTCTACAGTTTTCATCCGATTTGATGAAATTTGTAGGAAACCCGTGAGTTACGCTGCATGCGCAATCGTTAATTACATCAAGCCACCAAAGAATTAAAAAAATCAGAGTTATTTGCTATCATTCGCATCTATACACCAAACATTTATTATTATTATTTAAAAAAAAGATTTTTATTCCGCTTTAAATTGTTTACAACATACAAAAAAGTACAAAGAAATAATGCTGTCCTTCTATAAGTAAGTATTTCAACAAATTAGAAACAAAATTCCTTACTACAATTTCCAATTATAAGAGAATGTGTGCGCACCTTCCCTTTTGAGTAAAATCTCGCGCTAGGGAGAGGAATATTCTATTAAAACATTGGTTAAAAAAAAAAAAAAAAAAAAAAGTTGCAACTTTTTGTTGGAAATTAGTTGTAGAATTGATCCTCAGGAGGTTAACAATCTTAAGTGAGTACATCCTGTATATTTTCCTAATATGTATACGTGTGTGTCCTTCAAGACGAAAACTCTCCTTAGGATTGAGATAAAAAATCCGTTCTAGCGCAAAAAATCGAGCTTTTCAAACGAAATGATGCTTTCGTTGCCCAACACTTTTTGAGCGTATTAAATTGGTCAAATTTCCAAAAATATTCTAAAAATCACTAAATATGGCTAAAAACAGTCGAATTTATTTTTTTTAAAAAGCAGGATGGGGTGTACTTTATTTTCATCCTCCAGAATAGTCTCTTCTTAGGCTTTGATGTTTCCTTGGGTGTACGAGCCATTTTGAGAGTTTGTCAACTAACAAACGAAAACAAGTTGAAATATAGACCTACCTCCTGAAAATAGGTTTATAAGCTCAAAATAGCACCATCAATTGGTGAAAATTTGATTGAAATTCAAATATGTCAGATCTTTCTCTCTATGGACATTTTAAATAAACAGACACTTTTAAGCCAGTGCCTTTTTAGGCATTGTGGATAAACTGATAAAATCTGTGCAGACACGGTATTTGCCAAAAATAGAGCTTCTAGATTGTGAAAAAGCTAAAGCACACTAAAGAGAATAGGTGTCCAATAACAGGACCCAAGGAGAAGAACAACTTTGATTGGACAGTGTCCAATAACAGATGTAATCAACTTTTTGGTTGCAAATATTGGGCACCACACCAAAACTAATTATGATGATAATAAAAAATCGAAACCATAATTACACGAAATTGAAGGACAAATGTTGTATTATTCAGGGAAACCATCGAGAAACCGTAAGAACTCTGAAAAGAGGTTAGATTGTTCTAAATGAAAAAGCTTGTTTGCTCACCGTTTGGATAGTGGCAATGTACCGACGTGTCCACTTGACTTTCAAACGGGCACTGATTCAATTATAATGATGTTGGAACGTTCTAGGCCACTTCAGCTCATCCTAGGGTGGTTCTTTTGAACCCTAGAGAGTCGTATAACTACAAAAACACGCCGAAACCTTATTATTCAAGGAAAACTAGCGGACTGTCCAATAACGGGGTGTGTCCAATAACTGGTGCTTTTACCCTATAGAAAAAAAAAGTTTTTTCCTTGACAATTTTTCTGTTTTCATTTCCAAGATGGAAAAATTTGTTTTTCACGGAAAGAGAAGCCCCTTGTAATGCACACATTACATACCAAAATGTATATTACATAAAACATGGAAAACGCTATCAGATAAGCATTTGAAGACCTCTGAACAAAGCTGTACCCAACATCATCGTTTTACGGCATCGCGTTAACATTTCAACTAATTTTTATTGTTCTATCATTCTTTTACTGCTGTATGTGAGCGGTATGCCAGTGACTTGTCGTACGAACGGGTTCTATGCACAGTTTGATACTCATGAGTTTTGCATACAGTATTTAATTTTTCTTCTGGGTAACCATATTATTATGTCGCATACTCGAGTTTGTTCTAATTATTAGGACTCAAGCCTCATATTAGTTTATTCTACATTAAGACAGTAGGGTCCCCTACTCCTCACTTGCGGACTCATATATATCTTTTACAACGCTCACATGTAATTAGATTTGTGTATCATCAGTGACGATATTATCTCATGTTAAATTTTTATCAATCGTGGGTAATAATGATAATAATAAAATTAAAAAATCATGCTGGCGATGTTAATTCTATTCGACACTCTGGGTGGGTTGAAGAGTAGACTATGTTGTTCGCAATTATTAATTTCTGTAGTCACCGAAAGAGAGAGATGTTAACTTTCGTATATTTTTTATAGGCTTCCTCCGCCGTTCTATCTTGTTTCAGTTAGTTTTGATAACTTTCTTTTTTTTACGCCGAGTTTTTTTTCCTGTGAAGGCTCAAG
The DNA here is from genome assembly GCA_030762985.1 of Adelphocoris suturalis. Taxonomy (NCBI): domain Eukaryota; kingdom Metazoa; phylum Arthropoda; class Insecta; order Hemiptera; family Miridae; genus Adelphocoris; species Adelphocoris suturalis. Next base: position 125,837,919 of record CM061040.1, read on the forward strand.
AAACATCAAGTGGCTCCTAAGCCATCAGTCTGAAAACAAGCTCTCAGTCAAGATCTTAAAGCTTCTCCGAGCTTAATAAGCCTCGACGTAAATTAATGGCCCCACTTTTACCCCTTCCCCGCAACACCCGTTCTCCTCTCCATCCCCCACTCCAACTTATAACCTCGAAAAACCTTCCTTATGTACCCTCCCCTCCCCCTCCTACTTATAACCTCGACAAAACCTCCCTTATATAACCTCCCTTCCCTCCCCACCGTCTCACTTCATACCCTAATTTCCACCCCTCACCCCTCCAGCGCTATACTTTCTCATCCACTTTTCCCTCGCCCCCTACCGAACAAAACCACTTTTTTCTAAACCTTTTTTTTAAGCCGTTCTCGACTTGAAAGAGGGTTGAGGATGGCGATCTTAAGTAAAAGAAAAAAAGGAGTCGGCAGGGTAGGGGAAGTCCAGCATTAAAAGTTGAGAAGTACATTTTAAAAACGTCCAAAAGCTTGAAGCAGTAACTCCGAAAGCGTTTTTCTTCTCTTCCAGCTTTAAGGAGTTATTTGCTGGAAGGAGAGGGGGGGGGAGGCAAAGTTGACGATGGCGAATAGAAAGAGCTGATGAGGAGGTGGGGCTAACGGAGGTTCTACGAAAAAGATTACACTTTTCAAGAGAAAATGAGTGAGGAAAAAAGGAAATCAGAGGGAAAACTCTCGCTTTAGTTTTCCGACAAATTTTCTACTTAATTTTTCTCATTTGGGATCATGAAGTGAATAAAGTAGATGGGCGAAGCAATTTTTAAAAGAGCGGGTCATAGATTCCTAGATAAAGGAATCGCATTTTCCCTGGAATGGAATTTCTCTTTATTTTTTACAATTATTAATGGAAACTAGGGCGATTTTTTCATAATATAAGTGCTGCATCACTATCTTTTCCATTGCCTCTAATATGGAAGCTTCCTATCAGTAAAATTGTGTTAGTTATTACACAGTGATATTGAAAATGGTGTAAATATTGGATATATTTTCATCAAAATCAGATGGAAATTGAGGGAGTTATGTTTGTGGCAAGGGTCAGTGACAGGCAGACAGGCGGGCGATACGGCATTAATCGTTCAGGAAGATTCAAAACTCGCTATTGGAGCAAAAATTTCAATTTTAAGGTAAAATAATATGTCAACTTTCAAGAATGAACCCAGTTATTCGATATACTCAGGCCTACTTTCACCAAAAAATTATTTAACGGAGTTCAGCCTTTTGGGTGTAAAGTACTTGTTTTTGACAAAACACCTTCTAAAGAGAAATTTACTCCTTGAGCGAAGACAGAAATCTTCCTCGGTTATTATGAAATTACGAAGGGCTATAGAAGCTGGTCGGAACGAGAACAAAGGGTAATCACGTCGAGGGATGTGAAGTTTTTGGACGGATTTCTTGACAAAAATGACTAGGACAGTTGTGTACCAGAAGAGCTATGGAGCCAAGAAATTCAAAAGAGAAAAACTGAAGAAGAAAATGATGGAGTATTAGTGGTGTTAGATAGCAAGAAAAAATAAAATGAAATTCAAAACAGCAATAGCAACGAATTGAATGGATCAACCCCGAATCCCTAATCGGTCATTCTTGAAGGACTTCAAGAACACCTACCTCAAACCCGATCAGTTTGTGGAAGAGGCTGGCATCACATCGAGCGTTTGGGAAATAAGGGAGAACCACGAAAAGTGCATAATGAAATGCAAGTTCCAATTCAGATCTACGAAGAAAATACTATTGACGGAGCACAAGAATTTGTAATCCGTGATACAGACATTGAGGAAATTGCGGGATTGGTTGATCCTCACTATGGTCTAGGATCGAGTTTAGCCAAAACCTCAACGATTGGAAGATCTAGATGTCACTGAGAAAGCTGAAGCTCAGAGGACATTCTAAAACGCTTCAGAATTGAAAAATCGAGGTCTTTAAAGTAGGAGTAACAATACGAAAACCAAGAGATAAGCAACTGAAATTTTCAAAGCAACTAGGAGTGCTTAGATTGATGCATCACCTTAGGGGAAGTTTTGGATTGCAAATTGAAGCGTCTCCATGCATTGTTTTTTGTGTCAAATCTGTATGTTTTTCCTTATGAATTGCGTGCCTCTGCTAAATTAGAGAATATTATTACGAGCATATCCACACTCCGTTTCAATTGAACTCGACGATTAAACCTTGGCGTCTTTCACTCGTTTAAAACCAGTTTGGAATAACGTAGGTTACCTCACTGAGTATGAAACAAACCGTCCAATCAAAAGTTGGACGAATTGACGCTTCGGAACGATAAAGTAGTAACTGTAACCACCAACCCTCACCTGTAGACCAATCCCGCTTCCAATTAACGCCCAAACAATAAGAATAATTTTCATAATATCAAGACTATACTATAGTAGACTTTTGTGCATGTAATTTGTAAGGTTTCTATAGTTTCTAATCAATATAGTGGGTGGTCGGTGGCATCATTCTATCGTAATGTGCAATAATCATTATCATAATGTGTTATACATGATTTTCCTCTTACCCTTCAGATTGGCAGCTAAACGGTGTCAGGGTGTATATGGGTGTAGATGGCGCTATTTCTTCTCCAATCTAGAGCTTGTGTATTGCCCTATAATACAACGAGGTTTGTTTCTCATATTAAGTGATAAAATGACAAGGTCGCGTTAAGTCGAGCGGGGGCATATTAAATAATGTCCATACTTCTGGAGAGGTATCTGAATAAAAAAATACCTAAAACATCAATATTTGGTATTTACCTAGGTATTAAAATAGTTTTTAAACAACTATGATTTATTCTAAATGCCAATCTGCGCGAATCCATTTTTATTAGTAAAATAACAACAGAAAAAAAAGCTTTGCGGCCATATTGATATCACAGCTTACGGAAATTAACAAGCGTAACAGGCCGGATTTCGGAGCTTAAATTCAAGCTGCCTCAGTAGGAGTTTAAACCCGTTCAGGCTCTGATGAAAGACGGTGAGCTGTAATCTCCGTTAATTCCCAATCTTTTCAAGTTTAAACTAATTCAAGTTTTTTGTTGTGATAGTGGTCCTCAGAAGTAAGTTAAAACTAGATGCTGTTATTGGACAGTTTCGACTTGAAGACGAAAAAAAATCAGTTTCCGGCAAATATTCCATAGATCGAAGAATATCCTGTTTGAGTTACAGTTTAATTTTCTGTATGAGTAGTTACTACCCACTGCAATTGTGAATCCCACCTATAAAGGTTAGATTCAGATAAGTGCGATAAACTTGATAAATATAAATTATTAAGTGAAACTAGACCAACAAAGACGTAATATAAGAACAAGCACTATCAATCCATATCTAAGATACAAATTTTAAAAGGGATTTTCAAGAAAATCTTGTTTCCTTCCATAAAAGTTCAAATTTCTCTACTTCATCCCTTGTTTTCAAAAAATTGATTTATAGGCAAAAATCCGAGACTGATGGACGATTGTTGAGATATTCCCAGGGATAGCGCGGATTAGCTCCTAGATGGTGGATCTCATGATATATCAATCCGATTTCCTCCAAACTTGGGGATGGTTGGGTGCATGTACTGGAAAATGCTCTATGCATTTATCGCACGTCAAGCTCCGTCATTTCTGAACTAAAACGCGCAATCTCAGTCTGCATGTGCATATAATTTGTATGAATAACTACATCGCCCACACGCTTGGTAGACAATGTTCAGGAAGTTCAGCACCTTCTAGATTATGAGCCTGAACTTGTCGCGGATGACAGCTATATTCCAACCCCTCGAGATCCTGTGATCAATGACTTCAAAGAACAGGATTTCGAGTTTCTCTGGATTTTACGAGCAGCATTTTGTCCGCCGCTGAGGGTGTTCCGGTTCTTAACTTTTAACGATAATCATCGGAGGGCCAGACCCGACCGTTCGCCTTCCCGCCAGAAAAAAAGGGAAGCAGTAGCTGTAAAAAGGGAGAAAAAACTGTTCTGCGCCCCCGCAAGATTTTTTTAGGGGGATTTTTTTCTTTTATAGACATCCCAAATTAGGGAAAGAGCGAGGTAGGGGAGGCCACATGGCACACGTGGAACGTCAGTTTTTTTCTTCAAGTGTCCAGGCGGACCCCCATTGTACACAATGGGAGCAAAAACTGGTTAAACACATGTTTTCGCTAATCTGACATTGGAAATGGGGCAGATCAGGGAAACAAGATAAGTTTTTATTCTTGGAAAAGTCACCAGTCATCGCTCAGGAGGCGTCCATTGACTGTGAAAAGAAGGTGCAGGAGATAGTGTAGAGATGTTATCATTTGAATTTGGTTTACTTATTATTTTCAATGATGAACGTATAGAAATAAAACAAACCCCCTCTTATAAGTGATTGGTTTACGTTTAAAAATACGCAGATTGAACAAAAACAAAAATAATTATATAGGTATCTATTAAAAAGAAGACTGCATTACAGGGAATAGATTATGGAAATAGATAATAATTTTACCGAGTGTACCCCCTCCATTATAACATAACATGAATAAGATGCAAAAAACCCCTCTCCCTCCCCAACCTAATGTGAGCTGCTTTTACATGGTAAAATCGGTCAAAGAACGATTCACGAAAATATGTTGGAAATATCACGATTTATTGGTATCTCCCCCCCCCCCCCCCCAACAGTGATGATGACACAATGATATGATTCTGGTTGAGAGGGAGAGAGAAAAAACTGAGCCCACCAAGTGGTTCGTGGATGTAGGCACTTGGGACGCCAGGTGGGAAGCCTAGCCCAAAGCGCTCTCTAGAGTAAACTTCGCGATCTAACTCAAGTAGCCAACTCGACAGTAAGCCTGCCAAAGCAAACCTATGGAGGAGGCTCCGCAATTGAAATGGCTTCAGTAGAGCCTTGGTAATTTGAGCAAAAGCTCCATCAAGGTCCACATGGCTCGCAGCAATGGCGGCCAAACCCATGAAGTCGATTCCCAGGTGCCGCCAAACCTCCAGCACGGATCGGGTGGTGATGGGTGACTGAGTGAAGGAGCTGGTGGCGTAAATATGGGAAGCTGGTAGAAAGAGAGACAACACCCAGCCCACCAGTCTTGACCGGAGCGTAGATATAGGCACTTGGAACACCAGGTGGAAAGCCTAGCCAAGAGCTCTCAGCAGACACATACTCACACACCTATGATTCTTTCACAGACTCGGTCTTAAATGGCTTGAAACGGATTTGTATTCGATTATTTTTTTCTCGTGCTTGGGTTATCCCCCACCCTCCTGGATCAATTCGTACATAGGAGGCCTTGTACGAACCTTCTGAGGAACGCTAAAAAAAAGCGTGTGCTAAGCTTTCCCCCGGGTTCAAACTTTTCAAAATGTAAGAGCCCTACTTGGTAAAATTAAAGAATTGAAATATTAAAAAGTTCAGATCTCAAAAAATTGTGAAATAAAGATACTTAACTAGTGTTTTTGGTGTTTGCTATTGATAGAATTCATTTCAATAAATCGAATGGGACCACCCGGGTCACTCTCCGTTCATCCGTTCGCTCTCCTTAAGGGATTAGCTTTGTACATTATACATGTACATCCTTTGGCACGTACAATGCATGAGATAATATTTAGAAATTCCCTTATTCGATCTTGTTGAACGATTAGGTCTCGTTAAATTAAGCCCGTTATTGATTAAAATCTGAATAGCTATGTTGAGATTTGTTGTATCGGGTAGTTCGAGCGCTCGACTTATATTTATCTTCGACCAAAATATTTGAAATATAACAGGGTTTACAACAAACTCTGGTTATCCTCTTGTCTCCAGAATCACATTTTAAAATTCAATCATGGCCTGAGAATGTTGGACAAACGTTTATTGACGATAAATTTCAGTTATCGTCGGAATTTCATTTATTTCTTGGTCAGTTCCCAGCACATTTCCTCGTACCCTTTACAACTCTCGAGCAAATCGATTTCCCCACCCTATCACGGCCCAGGAAAGCCCACCCCGAGTACTGCCCATGACAGTAGTAAGAAGCGGAGGGGAGGGGATGGGGGTCTTTCCTTTTTTCCCCACAAATCCTTTCAAGGCACCCCCTAATAAGGAGGGACAGAAATTAATGGCTTAACTTGAACCTAAGCCTACCGCGCTTTATCAATATTAGAAGCCTGGATATAAGACCGGGCTAAGGGCGGTCGAGGGGGCAACGAAGACAAAACTACCCATTACGCCGATCTCCCCACTCTGCGATTTCCTCCTGTGTTTTTTACTTTTTTTTTTTCTTGGCTGCCCAGGGATGGAAAAAAGCTAATGGTGAGTTATTAAGGTGGTAAAATAACGAAACGTTGGAGTTATGGGGTGGGATTTGCAGTGAGATTAAGAACCAGTAGAATAGAAAAGAAATGCTATACCAAAATTTTGTTGAGTGTGGTAAGAAGGAAGTATTGACGAGTATGTATAGTTTAAACATTGACAGAGTGGACAATGCCACCACCTGATATTTACGTAGTTTTTTTTTTTTTTTGTATCAGAAGAAGGGTTTGAGAAAGTGGCAGATTAAGAGAATGTTTGAGATTGGTTAGTAATTTCTATTTGTCAACCTTTGTAATTGACTCAGAAAAATCGTTGATGCCACGAAAGAAAAATGCTACACAAGAATTGTATTGCTTTAGTAGCGTTGCTAGAGCTCTTTGGGTTATTATTTTCAATAATGAGCCTTTGTAATCAACCAAGAAATAACAAATGAAACGTTTTAACCACCCCTCCTCTAATTTTGTTGGATAACGTTTCAAGATGCGTAGAATCTACAAAAGGCTCCACTATGGGCCAGAAATTTTACAGGAAAAGATCATTAGCATAAGTGTGATTCAAACTGGTGTGAACCTTTTAAAACGCTGGAAAATGTTACACGATGGTTTACTATTTCTGTACTGGATATTCCTTCTTTGCAGAACGCTTGCCTATAATTATAATAATCGAAGTCCATTATACTCGTAGACGCCAACCAAGGAGGAATACATTAACAAGAGCTGACTCTCACTTCAAAATTAATGAGATAAAATAAATCGCCTACGCTTCACAAGACGATCTATAGGTGACAAATGTTATAATAAACTCGATACCGTTAAGTGAGAATCCCATTGGAATTATATCAGCATATACGATCATCGTACTTTATAAGGCGGTTTTAACGAATTTCCGTAGAAAATGAAGCTGTTGCTCGTAAAATCACTAAAAATGGCTAAAAACCCCTAAAAACGGTTTAGTATAAAAATTTTGCACAAAATTATGCTGAAAAATGTACTTAAATTTCAGTAATATTTGCTGAAAAATCGAGAAAAAAATTTCAAATTCAAGCTAAAATCGCATACATTTTTTTTATCACAGAATATTATTTAGAATGAGTTTTTTGAACATAAAATTGGCAGTAAACTAGTTCTGTGCACTCAAAGTGCTCAAATTTCAAAACTGTGTGACATTATATGATACTGTAACTGACGAAAATTCGCTCACACTATCATGACTGAACATTATGACTGGAACTTATTTACAATGCATCAATAATTCCAATTCATACCCATCTTGATGGTATTTTTTCTGTCAAAATTGAAGCCCTAGGGAGAGCAAACGAATGAGCGTACAGCGGTCTGTGTGGTTTCTTTCGATTTTATGGGAAATCTATAAATTACACCCACAAAATTCGCACTTCTTTAGAATGTTTTCGAGATCTCGTTTTTTTTCTCAGCCCTCCAGTCGTACCATTTAGGAATGATCAAAGTTGGCGCCGAGATTTTAGGAATTTGTTCCCAGAAGTGATTTGTTACCCAAGTTTCATAAAATTTGGTCCAGTAGTTTTGAAAAAAAAGCTCTGGACGGTGAAGGACGATTTTCTTTTAAAATTAGATTTTTCCATTCTACGCATTTTGAAACGTAAACAACAAAATTCAAGGGGAAGGAGGGCGTTAACTTTTTTTTCTCGTTCGATTATAATTGTTCATTATTGAAATGAACAATTCCTACTACCATTGAATTAGCTGATAGAATTCCAATGAAATTCTCACTTCTAGAAATTGAGTTTATTAAAACTCTTATATCACTTATACATGGACCAGTGAAGCGTATTTAGGTATTTTATTTTATCTAATTAATTTTGAGACTTTTAAAGTAGAAGGTTGTCCAATGAAATGTCGATATACTTGCTTAGATTTTGCTGTACCATTGCACCTAGATAATCAGCTCTTGTTACGTACAGAGGGACTAGTAATACGCAGGTGTTATATTTGTGTTATATTTTTTTAATAACGTTTAATAATATAATAAATCACACTGAACGATAAATTAGTACGAACGTTTAATAAAATAGATCAGTGATCTGATGGGCAGAAGTGCTATCTGATACAGAAATAATTTACCTTTGTGTAATATTTTCATTCACATCAGCAGCAAAAGACTTTCCTTCCCAAGTTTTCAAGCCTCCAATTAAGGAACCAAATGAATTAATTAATCACCCCCTCCCCTCACTTTCTTCTATTAGCGTCCTCTTGATATCGGTTAAGTGGTTCCTTTCCCCCCCACACCCCCCTCACTCACCCTTGTTCCTTTCACCAGGAAATCCCGAGATTTCCTTTCTCCATCTTCGCCACTTAATTTAAGGCCTAACCGCGGGCCAAATATGAATGAAGAGCCCGAATTAATATTCATTAAAAACCAGAACGGAAGAAAAGCGGAGGAGCAGGATGCTTTAAAACGAAAAAAATATAAGCGCTAAAAATAAAAAAAGAAGAGGGGATATACGCCAATTAAACACAAACGCCTTTTTAAAAAAATTTCCGTGACTTGTAAAATACGAAGGTGAGGAGTGGGGGGTGGGGGGAGTCAGCCAACAGATTAATTTGCAAGTTACGGAAAAAAACGACGTAAATGAACTTTTTTAATGCCTTCTTCTGAAGGTACTTCTTCCTTTTTACTCTTTGGGAAAAAAAAATCCTTTTTTTTTCTTTTTCATCTCACTTCCTGGAATTTCCTTATTAGAGTTAACGACCGGATTAACTAATTTATGGTTCCTTTTTAACTTCGCATAATACAGCTTTTTATCTCAGGAGTCTGGTAAGCTACCGAAGTTTTTTTCGGTGTTGAAAAAAAAAAAAAAAAAAAAAAAAAAAAAGTTAGACGGCGAAGGGGGTGTTGCTTTCAAGAACCTCAAATTACTTTTAACCGGTGGGAGGGCGGAGGTTTTTCGGTTAGATTAATTAGGGCGTTCTTCTTATTTTTAAGTCGATGCCCTTTTCACCCTGGTGGTTCTTTCCGTTCCATTGTGATCCACTTTAAAATCTTTGAATGGTTCAGTTGAAAAAAAAAAGCATAAAAAAAAGAAAAAGTTGTACGGAGAATTACGAGTCATCAGTCATGTAGTGAGAGGGAGGGTTTAGAGTTTCAGGATATCACAAAGAAAGCCATATATATTTTGAGGGTTCAATTGAAGGGAAATGTAGTAGATTATTATTCAACGGTGTTTATCAATTCACGGGTGTGAAACGAAGTAAAAGGTTAGATGTTTCCTCACTAAAGTGGAAGAATCTAATGCTTATAGTAAAAAATTCGTTCATACGATCATGCTGCATGGGTGGAAGAATGTTACTCAAGCACAGTTTATCAACTATAAACTAAAACATTAAAAAATGTTTAGACAAAAATATAGTCACAAAATCCCTTTTGAGCAGTCCACAAATGATTGTTTTACAAATCTTAAAGATGCAGAGTTATTATAAGCTTCGTTCTCAGTGTGCGTTCTGCGAGTTTGGAACGGTTCTGGGCAATCGCTGTCGAGTTTTGTCGTTCGCAGTGCCAGAACGTCCAGTTCCGGAACGCCAAGAACGCCGAGTTCGAACGGTTCTGACAGTCCCCGTTTTTTTGGAGCTGTCAGAGCTCGAACGCATGGACGTAGTAAACGCATGCGCAGTTCACAATTTTTCGGATCTCGTGAAGTAAACATTGGCCAACTATCAGTGGATGATAGGATGAGAATTTGTGATTCAGATTAAAAAAAAAAAAAAAAAAATTCATGCCTACAAAATTTCAGCTTAATTGGTTGAATAGCAAAGAAATTCGCTCCGGAGGTCACTCAGATGGTCAAAGAAACTTGTTATTTCAAATTAGGTAACTATTTGATAGTATCTCCTCCACATGTTATTAACTACCCACATGTTATTAACTATCATGATGTCTTTTAATGTCCCAGAGGAGCTCCCTGTCAAATTTCAATATTCTACAGTGAAAAGGAGAGAATTTAGCCCACTCAGCTGATCAGGAAAGAGCCTATATAATGAATAATGTGTAGGTATAATATGTGTATATAATGAGAATTGCATTATACAAAAAGACCTTCCGTTTTCACAAAAATGAACTATAAGGGCATTCAATTATCAATCGATGCTAACCAAGGATTACTAGGAAAAAAAACTATCCTTAATCTCTCCTTAGTCTCTAACTTACCTGAAACACACGAGCACGAAACCTGTACAGTTTCTTTTGCCCTATAAGCTCCTCACTAGACGTCCCTACATTGCTGCTGGTACTACTCACTTTGAAGCCGAATAAACTCTCAGAAGAACAGAGGAGAAGCAATTATCTCTTCGTGGAGTGTATAGATGAATCAAAGTCACAGGTTAAAGGTGGATGTGGTTTTAATGTGGAATTCTCACAAACTCAGTTTTTGTATGCACGAGTGTACATCCACCTACACAGGTGAGTGTGCCGCCGTAATTTAGGCCATAAATGTGGTAATCTTTATTCAAAGAACTGCAGATATCATATCATAGTTACACACTTTAAAAGCGTCATGATAGCTCTCCTTAATTTGGGACTGTCGCTCCGTGTGAAATTTAAGGGATCCAGGAGAACAAAATCCAAATAAATGAAAGCCATTGAAACCGGCTTTTCTCCTTTTCTTTATTTGCACCGTGTATTAAGACATACATACAGCCTTCTTAATATGATTGCCATGTTTCTCAATATAATAGCCAATTCCATCTGGAATGGGCAGGGTGAGGTCAGTGGTCTGCGTGGTGTCCTTCAGGACTTGTGCCCGGTGGGACCATTCGTAACCCAACTTCCAAGGAGGGACCGAATAGTGGTCAATCAGGTAGCCATTGGCCATACCCGTCTTACTGACAGACAGACACCTGTTTAGCGCAGGAGTTCGAGATGTTGTGTGCGAGAGGTGTGGGGGTGATCTGACCATCAGCCACTTCCTGGAGGACTGCCGCCCTATGGACCTCGGAGTCCAGCATCGGCCCCCTAAGTAGGTTGGCGTTTTAACTGGACCAGACAAGGTACAGTCCTTGTTGTTGTAAATGAGAGCCGCTGAACTTTACTACGAACTCTGATTTCTGATCTGTTATATATTTTTGTACAATCTAGTCATAGTTTTATTTCACTTTGCCGATTATATACATTAACATATATTTAGTTATTAGTCTAGTCTTAGATGTATTATTTTAATTTTGAGGTTCTTTTATCCGCTTTAGGGGCTGAACAGTGGTCATCACTGTACCCCTTATTATTACCCCCTCCGATTTGCCAGTAGAGTCCGTGATGGCACTCCGTTTGGTGACGGAGGGCAGTATGGCCCCCCTTGGAATCGTGCCACTTGTATTGCTCCTTCGGACACCATGTTCAATGCCACTAATCCACTAATGACTCTTATGGTTGAGGTGCGGCTTAAACCACTACCTATATATTACAACAATCATATGTTCATGTTGTTTTTGGTAATAAAAACCTAGAGTTGTTGAATTCGAACTTCGGACAGCTCAAAACCTCCAGATCTAGTGGTAGCACTTGTTCAAGCATGACGTTTCCCAGTTTGCAAAAACAGAACGATTTTACAACCTATTTCATTGACTGTTCACTACCTCTGGGAGTATTATATAATCTTCCTCTTATCAGGGAATCGTTATACGTACTATGATGAGGTAAGTTATCATAATTTAGATAATTTCTTTGAACCTCAGGAATCTCTGGGGGATAAAATTTCTTGTTTTTTTTTTAAACTAAGGTTGTCAAGGGTCTATCCTCGTTGGAAAATCTTGTGCATGTTTGCGAATATTGGCACAGTTACAAATTGCAGTGAAGAATTCCACTCCTACGAAGACGTCCAGATTAGAGATCTGGCTGGAGTTTGGTTTTCGGCTGACCGTGTGGCCCAAAAGGGGACAGTTCAATCCTTCCAGGAAAACAACCTGTAGCCTTATAATCTAAACATCTAAACAGTCAGTGTAGATTGAAAAACCAATCACAGATATCAAGTTTTACCTTTTCAATGCGCTTAAATGGTATTTTAAAAGTCGATACTAAAAAACTTTGAAATTCAGTGGTATCTCTTTTATGAATCTGAATTAAAAATGTTATGGTCTTCAATCGACAAAGAATTCAATCCTCTACAAAAATATGTCGAAAAACGAGGTTTTCTCACATCAAACGCTTCTAGGTGCCATTTTTAGGCATAGAAACATGAGGTATATTCGGAATCAGCTCGAAATTTAGTGTAAGATAGAGGCAACAAATAATTTTGTTCTCCCAGATTGGTAAAATTCCACACTGTGCGACTTCTATTTCTCACCTCTCGAGTCACATTCTCTCTCAGCTTTCTCAATTAGGTGATCAAGGAATAAAAGGCGGATTTGTCTGGGTAAAGGGACATTTGCGTGTGGTAGGAAAGCAAACTGCCCATTGATTTGCAAAAGATGGAGCTCTGCCAGGCAACTCTTCCATAGTATCTCTGCCTCACACAAATTTTAAGGTAAATTGTAGAAAAAAAATTAAAATCTAGATACCTACCCGTCCATGAACCCGCATCGAACCCTCTTTCCCTCCCTACCAAGATCACCGTGGTTTCAAAAATTAAAAATAAAAATAAAAAATAAAATAAATTAAAAAAAGAAAGGTTCTTTTCCACTTTGTTAAGACTGCGAAACGGCCATGGATTAGGCAGATCAAATCTTCACAAAGGAGACCAAATAGTTAGCAATGAATGTGAATATTTTGGTGATTGAGAAGAATTTGGAGCGTATTATATTCGTTTTCCCAAGTACGTTACACAAAGAATGCTCATGATCAAATCCATCACCGACTTGAAGAGGAACTTTTTAGTTTAAATGTTTTGTTGATTTATGAAAACTTTGAAGCAAATAAGAGTCTTTTGAAGCTTTTCAGAAAATTATTTAAAGTTTTTTTTGTAAGATTAGAAGGTATTAATATTTATACTTTATGTACGAGTACATTACTGAAAGGTGTAAGGTGTACAAGGTGACTGTAAGGTGTACAGCTAATGACAATAAAAGAAAAAATAATAATAATAAAAAATAATAATGAAAAAAAAAATAATAGTAATAAAATAAAAAATAAATAAAACTAGACAGGCATCATTTAATGTTTTTGCCGAAAGATGGACACAATGTAGCCGAAAATATAAAAATAGTGATGCTGCACAACCTGGAGTTTCATTGTATCCATTTTAGCGAACTTTCGTAGAAAATAAAGCTATAGCAATGGCTTCAAAAATTTCAAAATGAAAATTTTTGAATTTTTTTTTCCATAGAAACCCGTTTTGAGACATTCTGAAATGAATCGTAGAGTTTAATGCTTTATATATATATATATATATATATATATATATATATATATATATATATATATAGTATTTTGAGGTATTACAGAAGGTTGGAAAAGATAGGAAACACTTATATAAACTTACAAACTGTCTATTTTGTAAGTTTATATAAGTGTTTCCTATCTTTTCTAACCGTCTGTAATACCTCAAAATACTATTACACGCGAGTGTTTTCATCTTTCATCAAAACTATATATATATATATATATATATATATATATATATATATATATATATATATATATATATATATATATATATATATATATATATGACTTGAAGAATGACTTTAGAAGAGCTTGAATGTAATCACATTGTAAGAAAAGAGGACAGGAAATAACAACGCAAAACTATTTTTAATATTCCGAGAGAAAATGATTAATTCGAGATGTTTGTAACGTTGTCAAGGAATTTAAGTAACTTTGGTTATCGCTTCAACGTCTAATATTTAGGCCTGGAGGATTGTAAGCACCTAACACGTTACTATGGGCTTTATCCGATTGGTGAAGCATTCTTTTGTTTTCGTTGGGCCTCATTTTCTTCAAGAGTTTAATACCAAAACCATCATCAAAAGTTGAATTATGGGCAATGGCACGTCTGCTTACAGAAAGATCATCGTCAGACCGAACCACGGATGCTAGATGGTTGTTCACCCTCAAGTTCAGTGGAGTTTCTGCTTTCCCCACGTAAAAGGCAGGACACTTTTAATTAACCAACTCATACACACACATAGGTGTCTGGCCTTCTGCTGATCCTTTGCATGTGTATGAAAACATACAAATGGATTGTTCGGAGACTTGAAAACTTCCTCCTCAATAACTATAGGACAAACTTTGCAACGGCGCCTCTTACATGGGTGCAATCCTTTGCTTGGAGCTGGTTCTGGTCTATCAGATCGCCGGTGTGTTAGGATGTTTCCAAGTGAGGATGCCTGACGATAGTTGAGTGAAGGTGCTTCAGGAAAGACATTTCTTGTTATGGGGTGGGAGGATAAAATTGGGTGGAGATCCTTCAAAATTTTGTTTAGGCTCTCAATTCCAACAAAGCATGTAGTTGTCAGTTGGAACTTCTCACTTTTATTGGGAATTGCCGGTCGGTAGCCTACATGAGGAGGGATAATCCTCTTCTTCACTAAATTTGCGGGATATCCTCTTGTGAAAAGTTTGTTGGATAAATCCTGCAGGTATTTCTCTTGTTTTATTCGATCACGCTGCTTAACTGAAACATTGTTTCTTGAAAATTAGGAAAGCAGTTTTGAAAATGACTCGGTAATTTATCCCAATTATGCTCCGTAAAATTCACAACGTCCCGTTTAATATGTAGCCGAGATTACAGTCGTCAATCCAGTCAATGTTCGTAAGGGGCGGCAGAGACCAACTGTAAAACGTTTGAAGCGCCTACCGGATGAAGATGTCATAAATTTTTCAAATAAAGGCTGGGACTCGAAAACCTTTCCCTGATATAACCTTCCCCTGACCCACAGGAGTTATAACGCCTGGCTGCCATAACATAAACCTGAACGCAGCTGGACGTAAGCGCCCCCTTTCCCTCTCTTGCGATGTATAATGAAAATGATTTCTGCCGAACGAAATGTTAGTCATGGTTGGGTGAAACGAAGTTACTAATTTTTCACGACTGAACTCTATTGTGAGTGACACGTTATCCACAGTCTTGGAAATAACGAAAAAAGAAATTTGGGATGCATTAGACAGCGGAATATTGCACAACATCAAAAATGAAGTTTTGTTATTTATTTATTTTATTTTTCTGTTTTAAGATTTAAGCCGCTCCTCCACTAGAAAGGTCATTAGCGGCATTGAACAAGGTGTCTAAAGGCACACTGGAAGTGGCAAGATTCTAAGGAGAGCCATGTTGCCACCCTTGACTAAAAAGGAGCTCCATCATGGACTCCAGAGGCAACTCGGAGGGGGAAAAAATGAGGGGTACAGCGATGACCACTGTTTAGCCCCAGAAGTGGATTAAAAAACACCAAAAAAAAAAAAAAAAAGTAATACAACTAAGACTAGATGTAAAATAGGCTAACAACTATACACATGTTACTATATACAATCAGCTAAGTGAAATAAAACTACGACTAGATGTATATAAATATATCACAGATCAGATATCACAGTTCGTAGTAGAGCTCAGTGGCTCTCAGGTACAACAACAGGGATCGGACCTTGTCTGGTTCGGATAGAACGTCAACCTACTGAGGGGGCTGATGCTGCACTCGGAGGTCCACAAGGGCTGGGCAGTCTTCCAGAAAGTGCCGGATGGACAGATCACCCCACACCTCCCACCCACTGCTTCTTCACTAAGCAGGTGCCTGTGAGTAAGAGGGGTATGGCCAGTGGCAACCCGGTTGACCACTATTCGATCCCTTCATGGAAGTAGGGTAAAGAAAGTGCCCACCGGGCTCAAGTCCTGAAGGACACCACGCAGACCAGTGACCTCACTCTGCCATTGCTCATGCCAGATGGAATTGGCTTTACGTTGCATGTAGGAGATTTGATCCTCTATGCGTATAGGCAACATATCAATGGAGTTATCACCAATGACTCTCCTTGCAAGGGCATCTGCACACTCATTGCCATGAGTACCCACATGGCTCGGTACCCACATAAATATTATGGTTGAGTCCAATGTTGAGGCTTGGTGTAGCGATCCACGTAGGCTTTGTATTAGGGGATCATCAGAATATGAGTCCCTAATCGCCTCGATGGTACTTAGTGAATCGCTACAAATCACGTGATTCCCAACTCCCAAAAGTTGGCAGTCTAGAACAGCCAGTGTCACTGCCCACAGCTATGCTGTGAACACAGACGCAACTGGTGGTATTTGTTATTATTATTGTTAAATTTTTGTTTCGGAGTTGCTGCATGCCTGAAATTTCTTCTTTTAAACCCGATTTTCAAAAAGTTTCGTCCGGCACTTTCTTCGAAACTACTGGATCAAAGTTTATGAAACTGGGATCAAAAATCATATATGGGGTCTAGTTGGGCCTGAATTTCGGTGCTTCTATTCTATAGGGTAAAATTGAAATGAAAGGATAGTTTTTTTCGTTCGGTAAGGGGAGAAATAAGTTTCCAATGTTTCGAATAAGGCCACCAACCGTTCGCGATCCAGATCGTTCCACGTGTTGGAAGAGGCAAAAAGTATTCGCAGGGTGACTTTGGCATTCAAAAGAAGGCTGAATTTCAGCTAAGTCACAAAAATGACGAACATGCAATAAAAAAAACTTTTGTTGCCAACATGATTCTCCTGTTCATCCTAGGAAGTTGAAATTTAATAGATCTGGGATAATAGGGGATTAGGGATATGATGGCCTCTTCCCTGATCAGCTGAGTGATCTGAATTCACTCATGGTTACCCTACGAAATAGAAAATTGGTAGGGTGATTCTCTGGGATATTAGGACAATTGAGATGATGACCTTGTTTCTGATCAGCTGTGTGAGCTAAGCTTTCTCCTGCTTGTTTTAGGAAGTAGAAATTTGATAGGGTCGATTTCTGGATAATAGGGGATTAGGGAAATGATGGCTTCTTCCCTGATCAGCTGAGTGATCTGAATTCACTCATGGTTACCCTACGAAATAGAAAATTGGTAGGGTGATTCTCTGGGATATTAGGACAATTGAGATGATGACCTTGTTTCTGATCAGCTGTGTGAGCTAAATTCTCTCCTGCTTGCCTTAGGAAGTAGAATTTTGAGAGGGTGGCTTTCTGGGATATTAGGAGGGATATTAGTCTTTTTAGAGTTTTGTTAGAGTTTTTAGAGTTTTGGAGTGCAGAGCGGAAATGGCAAGGGGACGTATCACCGTTGGAAAGGCAATACATTCCGGGAGGAGGCGATGTCGTCTATGTAACGAACCAGTGGGAGGGCTTTTCGAAAAACTTTTATAACAATTTATGTAAATAGAAAACTGTCTTGGAAAGGTCACTTTTCACTGAGAAACCACGTGTTTTCTGAACATGAGACCTAAAAAAATCAGTTTTTGAGCATTCGGAGAGGATCGGGAGTGTCACCGTTCGGTTCAGCGTGAAAAATTACGTAGATACCCTATCTGACCCGATCCATGCTTCAAGTCGTAAATAAGTCATTTATCGCCCTGAAACGTCGATTTTACCTTGTGAAACTAGTTTTACTGCTCTCAAACGCAATTTTCTCCTCTAATTAGGAAAGTAAAATAAAAATTGATTACACCGTTGGAAAGCTGAGATTTTGGCGCAGTTTTTAGGCTTACCCGCCAAAATTCATATTCCAAATTACTCGGACCTTATGAGCGTTGAAAAAACGGAAAGTTTTCGAAAAGTTACTAATTTCACTTTTTAGGTTGCTTCATCCTCCCGTAAAATTCAGCTGAATTTTTTTATTTGGTATTAGGGGGATAGGAAGTTCTTCGCTCTTTCCAACGGTCGCCTCAGATTTGAGATTACTTAAATACTAAGGGAGTTATGGCCGTTTTAGTGAAGTAAGATCGAAAACACGAAAAAAATCTTAAATCGTGAATAACTCGGAAACAAAGCCTCTAAAAAAAGTCTAAGGGGCACTTTTTGTCGGAAATGAGCTCTAGAATCGACTCTACTCGTTTGTGCCACCTTAAGTGTGTTCACCCAGTATACTAAATTTTGGATTGCTGGTTCATTTCCTGAAGAATGGTCGAAAATAAACTTGTACCCTTATTGAAACCCGGAAAAAAACCAGCGGAATGGTCATCATATAGGCTTATCTAACTTGCGTCGTGTAATTTGAAAACCTTAGAGCGACTAGTTAAGCTCAGACTGGAGTGGTGGGCTGAACATTATGACAAACTAGGTACCCATAAGCCAAAACGGATTCCGATCATGCCGTTCATCTACGACTGCATGTCTAGAATCATTTGCAGCATTCACCATTCTCTAGCCAACACTAGAATTACCCTGGGGCTATTCTTGGACTTCTCTCGGGCATACGATACTATCCAATATGGCGTTTTCAGTGAAAGACTAGAAGAATTAGGACTACCTCAACTGTTAATACGAAATACCATCATTTTAATGTCTAATAAGGGAGGCGTAGTGAGGGTGAATGATTCAGAATGTTGCATTATTGCATAGTTTTGTAAAGAATCTCAAAGAATGGACGTTTAGAATGTGTCTGTCTCTTTCAGTAGAAAAGTCAGTGTTAGTACCTTTCACACGCAAACGAAGACTAAATTTAGGCTCAAGCATAACCCTAGGAGGTTTACGATTCCCCGTGCGTTTTTGGATGTAACCCATGGCCACTCAAGATCATTCAAACTCCCATCTGTATGCTCCAGTTACTCTGCAGAAACTATTGGAATTTCAAGAGCATTGAGTTACGCTGTATAGCTCAAACAAAATTCCCCTAATATAATCGCGGTGGCAAATTTCTCAGATCATATAAGCGTACTGAACATCTTGAATACAGGCGGACGAATGCGCAACCAAATCCTATTCATGTTACGATTCTGAACAGCCTTAAGCAACAACAAAATGTAAACGTTAGTGTCCAATTCATCTGGGTCAAAAGCCATATTGGAATACACTACAGTGAAATGGTTGATGGCTTTGCAAAGGATGGTGCAGTTCGAGGGGATATAACTCCTGACCTGTTCCCAAAAGAAGAGTTCTACCGATTAATAAACTGTCAGCATAGAAACTTATGGAATCAGAAGCTTCTACGGTCTGAAAATGGAAGTTTTTACAAAACTCTACAGCTTCCACCATCCTACAAGCCCCATCCTGGTTCGTAAATGGAGCATTCAATCGGCGTGACATTGGCTCAATGTGTAGAATACGTGGCAATATCGAACTTTGTGATGTCTGCAAAAAAAGCGTAAACTTTTCTGATGAGCGTCAGCAATACTTCAACGATATTGCACCTGCATTGGAATTACCTTTCCACTAAAAACAAGTGATTGGGGATACATCAATTTTCCACAGATTATGTGTGTTTTTAGAAAACATTGGTAAAGTGATTGAAAAAAATAAATAAATAAATAAATAAATAAATAAATAAAAATAAAAGAAAAAAAAATAAAAAAATTAAATGTGTGTATATGTATATATATGGGTATATAAAGAAATGAAAAAAATATGAATATTATGCTTTGATTGTAATTAACAAATGTTTAATTTAAACAACGTGATTGATTTATGTTTTCCATGGCTGTATGTACAATGTACAATGCCAAATTTAAAAAAAAGAAAAAAAAAAAAAAAAATCAGTAAGTTCCTACACCCGTTTGAGAGGCTATAATATGATCGGATTGGGATGTGGTTTTAACACACCCGGCATACGATCAACCTAGTAACCGGGGAGTAAGCCCATGAGTTGAATTTTATTCTCAGAAAGCCTTGAACGTTTCAACCCCTCCTCCCTCCCCCGTAAACATGGGCGGACATATTCTGAGCTTATCTCATATGTTTCGCTTGTCCATACCTCAATTTGCCTTGGAAAAAATTGAAAATTAGATTTCTTATGGGAAGGTCGGCAAATTTAGGCCAACTCGCATGAGTAATTTCTGGAATTATGAAGATCATGACTCGGTGTTTGAAGTAGAAAAGTTAAGGCTGAAAAACATAGTATGACAGTTTAATAATAATTTTATGCTTTATATTCTAATCTATAAGTGTGACCCTAATTTCGTAAGGTTTTGTAGTTTGCGATTTTAGAAGTTTACGTATCCCATAACGTAAACTAACGACTAATAGTTATTCATTCGCATTTCTACATAGATTCCAAAGGTTCATTGTGCGTTATATGAAAATGACGAACTAAAATACAAAAACCGCTTCCGGAAGGTTTACCAGAGGTGAGGATAAAAATAAGGGTGGAAAGCGTCTGAAGGGCTCAGTAATTACAGGGGTTAGGGATATGCGGTTATCGAGCGGCGAGCGGGGGATGCTGTGATGGGGGAGGGTCGCCATGTTGTCATACCCGCCCTCGCCCATTATCTGCCAGGTCCTTGTAATTGGTCAATTCCTCCCTCCCCTCCTCTACTCACCCCTCCACCTCAACCTACTCCCTCGATTTCAACCCCTCCGCGACCAGCCAACCACCCCCAAACCCCTTCAACCACCTTTTCCACGACTAGTTTTCCTAAATCTAAGTAGTTAGGTCTATTACAGCGCCTTCAAGAGAAATGAATGAAATACAACAAGTTCAGTGCGAGAACCGAAGAGGTGACGATTAGTTTACGAATTTTTCAGTTCATGAACAACTACTGGGAAGCTGTCAGAAAACGTATTCCCAACTACTTCTATCATCCACAGCTGTCACGCTAGCGGATCACTAGCTGTGCAGTGCAACTGCGCCGCAATAGTATATCAACTCAAGAAGCTGGAAAAAATCTCTATGAATATAGTGAGAAAAATATGTACTATTACCTACCGAGAAGGTAAGGGATGGGTAAGAGAAAATTTTCGGCGTGTACCCTCATTCGCTGGACTTCTGGAACTAATACCCTCACAAGAACTAATACCCTCACAAGACCCATCCTCATAGCGGGTTAGATAGAGAACCAAAAAAAGAAGATGTCGATACGAAGATTTTCCATACACCCACTCCAAGGCTTTTCAGCAGAGGTGTCAGGTAGGAAAATTTACCGAGCATAGGTACATCCATACCGAGGGGGGCCAAAAATTGAAACATTGATGTATGGATATATTTGAGCAATGATTAGCAACGATTCATGGGGTAGAAATGTCGGTAAGAAATTATCAATGTGTAGCTGCCATCTGTAGTCAGGGTTAGAGAAAAATCGAGGTTTTAAAAAGCCTAATGTTTATCGAATGCGCCTAATCGCAAATTCTACGTTGGTGGTAAACAATGAGTTTATAAAACCACTTATGTAAAATAACAACAAATATTAATGGATGGAAATAATGGTTCAATCAATGAAAAAGTTTTACTAGTACTTAAAAAGCTGATATGGCAATACCGTAAACTTAGAACCACGTAAGAAACCCTAAGCTAAATCCAATTTATTTTCCAAAGACATTAGACAATGATCTAGGTACGATTCAGTCCAATTTCGTCTTAGAGTTTGTACTAGAACTTCTAGGTCCATGAATAGCGAATAGTCCGCACTGGAACTAACTTCTTTGGATTTGTTGCGGGATTCTAAATCCTAGTCCAAGACCCTTCTATCTCGCTCTGACATGAGTTAGATACCAAGAGATTGTGAAATCAAGTTGAAATGCGTCTATTTCTGTATGTTCACTAACATTAAACCCTCAAACTGACCAGAAAAACTCGGCGCTTTACCGCACTTAACTGCACCCTCCGATTGTTACTAATTAGAGACTGCGTCTAAGATAATTTAAAAACAAACATGAACATGCTTCAATCTCTTAATTTGTTCTGATTCGCTGACTGCTGATTCTCGGAATGATGGTACTATCAAATTTCAACTTACTAGGGTGAACAGGAGATAATTTGGCTCATTCAACTTATCAGGAAAGAGCCCATCATTTCAATCGTCTTCTAATGTCCCAGAGAGTCTCCCTAACGCAACTTCCTTGGGCGAACAGGAGAAAATTCAGTACAGAGTACTGAAAACTATTAATACCTTAATACTGTGGTACCTTAATACTGTGGTACTTAATGTGTGACCCTTCCTAAGAAAAGGTACCTTATCTTACCGGATCTCCAAATTGAGTGATTGCCATTTCAAGATTCTTGAGATCCTCCTGATAACGATGATATTTAAAAAAATTCTATTTTTATCAGTTCCAAAGATATGATTTTTCAAAATCTGGTCCCCTGGAAACCTCCTTCTGAGAAAAATGCGTTCGAAGTTTGAGCATTTAAAAAAGAGCCGCCGTTCTACTAGCGACATCAACTTGATATTATTTTTGCAAAGATTCGTGATCATGTCGGGTTTATTTCACCATCACTGCAGATAATTTTGGATTTGATAAAAAAATTTCAATCTGAAGAACAAAAGTTTAAAAAAATGTGTTTACTGAAGAGAAATCCGACAAAATCGAACATTTGCCAAACAATAAATTGGAAAAAAGCACAACGTATAACTATTCCTAAGAGATCAATAAATAACTCCAGTCTTGTTAAAACATTGATAAGTAGGATTACTCACATTAAAAAACGTCGGCCAAGTTGGGTGGAGCACATAATTCCTCGTTTACCTATCATGAATGTATAGATCATTGAAAAGTTTTAAATGATCTTGAAAATTCGATAGTGGGATAGAGTAAATCAAGAAGTGGCTCGAAATGTCATGACTGGTCAATTAAGAAACGAAAAAATGATACTCAATGTAATTTACGTTTGTGCAAGCGCAGAATGAACTGATGAGTTGAAAACAATGAAATAGGTACGGGACCATCTACAACCTAAACTGCGCATTCGCTGACAATTTCATCAAAATCGGATGAAAACTGTGAAAATCAAGGTCATTACATGTATTTCACATTGGCGCATGCGCAGTAGCTATTAATGATACAATTTTGTTGAAATTGATTAGAGGTAATCAAGTCATCTTCCAACTATCATCAAAATTTTTTTTTAAAAAATGGAACATAATGGAATTTACGTTTGCGCATGCGCAGAATGAAGTATTGATTTGGCAACAATGAAACTGAAAGGGGACCATCTACAACCTAACCCGCGCATTCTCTGACAATTTCATCGAAATCGGATGAAAACAGTGGAAATTAAGGTCGTTACAAGGATTTCACATAGGCGCATGCGCAGTAGCTATTAATGATACTATCATGTTGAAACTGATATGGGATGATCAAACCGTCATCCCTCAACTATCATCCAAATTTGAGTGAGATCGGACGACTAGGGCGTGAAAAAAATGGAGCATAATGGACCTTACGTTTGTGCATGTACAGAGTGAGATATTAATTTGGCAACAATGAAACTGACGGGGGACCGTTTACCCCCCAGCCCGCATATTCCCTGAAAATTTCATCCAGATCCGATGACAACTGTGCAAAATGAGCTTGATACTAGGATTTCATATTGGCACATGCGGAGTAGCTATTATTAATACAACGACGTTGAAAGTGATATAAGATGATCAAATTGTCATCCCCCAACTATCATCCAAATTTGAGCGAGATCGGACGACTAGGGCGTGAGAAAATAAAGCTTGGTAGAATTTACGTTTGCGCATGCAGAGTTAGGTATTGGGTCAAGAACGATGGAACTGATAGAGGACCCTACCCCCTAGCCCGCACATCCCCTGAAAATTTCATCCAAATCGCATGAGAGCTGTGGCAAATAAGCTTGTTACAAGGATTTGCGGACGCATGACAGACACACACACACACACACACACACGCAGGCAGACAGACACGGAACCAAAGTTGTTCAGAATAGTTGTGACAGAGTTCCCGTCATCGAGGTCCCGTCGGGGTCTCAGAGAATGCGCTGTCGTCGCCCCGTTTATGAACAACGGGGGTCGCTCGCTGATACCCGTGTTTTCGAGAAGCTGAGTTTGGCGTTGGATGGGTGATCCAGGTCCCTGGAAACCAATCTACTCCGACCATGGCTCATTAAAAGCTATTAGTAGGAGTGGTATCTCTCTGAGGGGATACTGTTTACCTCCTCTACCTTATTATCGAGGATTTAGGCCCCCATTGCACCTCTGGGGGGGGGGGGGGGGGGGGGTACCTAAATCCCTGATATGGTAGCAGAGCGTGGTTTGGATTATGCACGGCTGACGCCTAGTAGTCCAATCCACTGTTTTTGGGGCGTTAATGTTTCAGAAGAAACATGGCCCGGGGTTCCAGAAGGAATTCCCATTATCACCCTTTGGTATATAAATAATTTCATTGGTCTTTGACTTATAATTTCTCTTTTATTTCCCTTTTTATATTTTCAATTTAGTGAATTGCCACCTGAGTATTGCCTCCTAGGTCAATTACCAGGTTAGTGCATAATTTAAGTCCCCAATGTTAGGCATAATAATTTATATAAATTTTATTTTCCTTAAGGTATAAGTCTTCATAGTTGAGCCACCGTTTTATCCCGATTGTTCCAATCTTCGATTGGGGGTTAATTACCTGATGAAGTCTTCCTATGAAGATTCATTGACAATCCATCCTGTTTTAATTTCTCTTTTCCCATCCTTAATCACCAATGCAGCTATTTATGAATGAGCATCAGTTCTCAGTTTGTAACTATTCCACCTAGTTAACATACTTGATCTTCAATCAAGTATGTCTTTAAGTGGGGGAGTGTGACAGCATTCCCGTCATAGAGGTCCAGTCGGGGTCTCAAAGAATGCGCTGTCGTCGCTCCGTTGGTGAACAACGGGCGTCGCACGCTGATACCCGTGTTTTCGAGAAGCTGAGTTTGGCGTTGGATGGGTGATCCAGGTCCCTGGAAACCAATCTACTCCGAACATGGCTCATTAAAAGCTATTAGTAGGAGTGGTATCTCTCTGACGGGATACTGTCAACCTCCTCTACCTTATTATCGAGGATTTAGGCCCCCATTGCACCTCTGGGGGGGGGGGGGGACCTAAATCCCTGATATTTTCTAAAACGTAAAATGCGAGTAGAAATTTTGATTCTGGACACCAAAAATATTTTTTTCTCTCGAAAGTGCTTCCGTTACCTTTAGGTATACTCGGAAGCAAAAATACTATTTTTGACAAGTACTGCGTCGTTTCGGTGGCTGCCGCGACGTCAGATTCCACTTGGTTCACCAAAACTTCTCTATCATTGTTATTTTCTCTAGCAGTGTTGGGAAACACAATATATACTTAGTTGCATCACTGCCACACGATCTTATTTTTTTACGGTCCATTTGACATGAGAGATAAAACCACCATCGATGTGATTTGTTGGGTAAGATAAGCTCCCTTTTGTGCAATCGCAACTACTCCTCATTTTTCGGGTTTTTCGATATCGTAATCAGCTAAACATCGATAAGTGTCTATTGCACTGTGTAAAGGGATAGTTACTATTTCAGAATCGATAACAGTATGAAAATCGATATTTATGACCTTTTTATCGAAAATCTTACCACAACTTACCACCTCTACCAGGTTACAAACAAAGCAAGCTGTTAATTTCACCAGCAATGGAAGTTTATCGGTATCGCGCTGCTTTCGTTCCCCTCTCGCGTAACTCTCACGTAAAACGTTTTTCGGTAGTTAGGTCATGGCTTAAGCTTGTGTTCATACTAACATTCATCTGGAGGTGACTGGAGTTCATTATACATTCGCTTTGTTCAAAACATAAAGTTATACCAGCAATGCCAAATAATTTTAAAGTGTTGCTTGCTGCCAGATTGTAGGATCTTTTTGCCAGGACTCAATAGAAATTCCTCACACAAAGAGCAACCTCTAACCTCCAACCACCAACCTCAAATAACACTTTTTTTTCACCTTTTTATTCTTTTATTAGTTACTAAAGGTTGTAATTCTGCAAACAGCAACTATTTACAGTTCTAACACGTCAGCCTGAAAAATATCAGCTAAATTACCTCCAAGAAAATGTTTATATAGGTAATACTAATAATTTTTCTCTCTTCTAAGGGGGCACCCACACCCAAACGCCCTGAAGCACAGTGTCAGTTGGCACTCACTTGTTTTGTAAGAACCCAGTGCTCACATACATATAAATTCATACATATGAATGAAACATCAGCAACTCGTGCCTTGATTTCAGTCGTAACTCTGTCGTTTTCGGTTACTATTGCATTCAAGTATTTTAATTGATTGCAGAAGCTAGGAAGCTGCGCTATCCGATACTGAAGGATTGATGTTCCTGGAGTGTGTTTTTTCACGTCTTCATGCATATAAACTATTTTGTTTATTCTTCCACGACCCTTGCACCAGAGCTGATTTCTCAAATTTCTCAACGACTCCATACATGGTAGGAACAGCCCTTGCCATGATGATCATTCGCGTATGACAGATGATGCGCTAAGTGGTAATAAAAAATCCTGGGTTTATTAGACTATTTCTTACGATGATTTCCTTTGATTTGATTCCCCTTTGTGAAATTGGGATCTAATCGATCATGTGTCAGCAAACCTTAGAAAGGGAGTCCTACTAAACTATTTTTCTGTTATCGTCCCACCAGGTTCCCTGGCCGCTTGCCGTGTTCAACTAATCTAAATTTTTACTAAGGGATTGACTACTTTATGTTACGTATTTTTGAGTTGCGAGCATAGCGAGCATCCAGACTACTGATATGTGTGAGAGATTTTAAAACATAAAACTTTTTTGTTGGTATCGGTGGTCTAGGATAGATTGAAGTGCATAGTTGCTAGTGTATATCTCTCTACGTTACTTCAGTTAACACAGGGAAAATTCACCTTTCCCCTGTAGGCTGAACGATTCAAACTAATACTTACCAACTGTAGGTATAAGTTTTTTTGGTATATCAAGGCTTTTCAAGTTTTCTTACAGGATAATGTGTGATGCCGGAGCTGATTTTCTGGGGAGATTGGGGGACGGAACATAGCTGGAGAACGTGGAGATCCAGGGAGCCAGACCAACTTTTGAGAGAAGGGTGGGCACTTTAATCGATTGTTCATCAATTTATGAAAAATTTTGTCGATTGTCTCCGACTCACTAGCAGGGTTTGCGCACATGCAAACGTAACATATATCAAGTATAATTTTCGTATTGCCTGATTGGGTGATTTTGCTTCATGGAATCTTCAAAGATTATTTTAAATATTTCAATGATCTAAACATTTATATTCCGACTAGGAGAAAGCCATGTGTCAAACTCAAATTTGCAGATTAAAAAAAAAAATATATATTATGTGACATTTGACAATTAATTATTTTCCCCGAGGGATGGCAAATATCCGCTTTTTCAGAAATCCTTGAAAATTACCGGATTAAAATTTAGTAAGTAGAGTTTTGGTCGTGACAAGAAATCAGGTAGACAGTCTGAGGTGGAAATAAAATTGATCAACAAGTTCTGAAACGCAAATGGAAATTTTGATTGTGGAGGATACAAATTTGTTCGACTTCTTGCACGAGCTCGAAGCACCCCTACCATCCATCAGTTGTGCGGAAGCAAAGTTAGACAATAATATAATCAGAGAAATATGTATAAGATTTTCTGTCAATTATAATTAAAAGCTATACTTTAGCACAGATTGGCTTTAGATTGAGATCAACGGGATTCTACTTCTTGCGGCAATAAACAAAGGTGATCCGACCCATTAGGCCCAGATGGGAAGAAATAAAGAACGGAATTGTTTGAAAAATGGGCCCTTCAGAGCCCGACCCAATACCTACTTGTCTGCCGGGAAGTCTAACCGTCCTACGGTTTTTAACCTCACGATCCGGCATATTTCCTTGCTGAACGGGAAACCCCCGCCCCAGGTCTCTTGGCCCCTTCGGCTCTTAGTCCCTTTCGTCTCTTGGCCGCCCCCTCTCGCCTCTTAGCCATAACACAGGCTCGGTTTAGGCTAACCGAGCGTGACCGCTTCCCCCCCGACCGGCAGTCCCTTGGCCCGTAATGACGTTCTATTCCAAGGGGGGGCAAAAGTTTGAGAGCGAGGGAAGCAAACGGGTGACTTTTCATTATATTGTGAGGTAGGAGGGTGGGGGGGGGGGGGGGGAGTGGGTGAGTTCTAGGGAGGGGATTTTATTTTGTAGGAGATTGGAACGGGAATTAAAGGGGCGGGGGATCCATTTATAGAGTGGATATTTGTACTCAGGGTGAAGGGAGGTCTGATTGGCCTTCGAATTTTTACCTGTTCACTTAGAAAGTACGATTTTTATTGAAAGAATTCAAGTACAAGAACAAATCATGAACATAATTTTATCAAAATTTTAACAAACGTCGGCCTAGTTGAGTTTTTCTACCTATCGACCAATACTCAAGAACCAACAATCCGAAAATTAATAATTAATATATAATTATTACATAATAAATAATTAAAATATAAATTTTAATATTAATTAAAATTATGATTTTTGTCAGGTTAAAATGGAGGGGAGGAGTACATCCAGTATAATCACGATTTATTCACTATTAACACCAAACAAAATAACTTATTTCCATAGTTATAAGCATAATACTTAGTCATGCACATTAGTTGATTTCTCATTTTAAGGTGAAGAATGGATGGGAAGGGAAGTCAGTGAAGAGATGACACTTCCCATCTAAGTCAGCATCAAGCCAACAAGTCAAATGTACAACTATTGTTATCTTCATTTTCCCGTTATCATTATATATGTAGAGTTTAAATAGTAGTTTCATTAGAATTCAATAGTTTGTTAAAGGTAACCTGTGCTGAAGACCAGATGACATGTAGTCTCCATACAGTAATAATGCACTCTATCACCCTGAAGAAGATTTATAAATAAATCGAATCGTTGGTCTTGTTGAGTTTTTCTATCTATAGACCGATCCTCAAGAACCAACAATCCGACTTGTGAGACTTGAATTTAGGCTGTATGTTCAAAATGACTATCCCAGCCATTTCGAATTTATACTTGGTAAAGATCGGAGAGTGAGTAAGGTACGGTATTGAAGTAGGTGCAGCCTGGCAACAAATACGATCACCGTAAACCAAGATGGGACTGTACATACTTTATTTTCGGTAGCAATAATAATACCATGTATTCTCAGTACGGAATACATGAAAGCAAGGATCGGCTCCTACCAGCGATCACCATACACCTTGCAGACTTTGGATACTACCAAAAATCACCAAATGGTCTATGTAGAGAGATATGAAACTTGTGTAAAAAATCATATTTCGCGTCTAGATTGCCCTAGAAGCTCGGCATCAATTTTTAACTTCCTAAGGGTTGTGTTGAAGGGCTAAACACTAAAAAACTAGAGATATCGAAAACTTTCTCAGTAACAATAAAATTTGTTTGATTGTTAATGATAAATATAATCCCAAAAAATCGATTAAAACCACCCGCAACGCTGTACATTGAATAGTTCGCTCTTTCTAAGGGCTTGAACAACGAAAAAAAACTTTCGAATTTCTAAGCTCGAGAAGATAGAGAAATCACGCGCTGCTAGCGGATCTATTGAATAGACGGTCAAGCTCGAAATTCCAAATCAGCTGATATAATGCCAGTGATGGAATTATCAGGTGATATGGTTCCAATGGAATTTATAACTACGTATAAACTCGTAAACGAGTTCCACTATCTGCTTTACAAGCAGATACCATGTTACATGGATATGTCTTTGATTGGGGATTTCATAACGGTTGTCCTTGAGAACTGTAAACAAATCCTTTAACTTTGGACTGTAGGCGACGAAATGTAGGATAAAGAATTTATTCTATCATTCTTGGAGACACGATAAGCATACTATACATACTATTAAAGTTATTTCTTCAATACAGGCGCTATCATTTTTATGTTCATGATAGCCTGATTTTTCATTAATAAATGAAATTATATCATTTATTGTTTTATTTGATAACGTTTCGTTCTCTTACTGAGGACATCTTCAGATCTTGCTTTCTTGACATTGAGTTGATTTGGTGAGCCACTGTTTTATTTGACAAATCCGTTATATTCGGATGTTTATAAATTTTTTCCTGGACACACCAAGATCTGAAGATGTCCTCAGTAAGAGGATGAAACGTTATCAAATAAACAATAGATTAAATAATTTCATTTATTTTCCTTGGGCCGCATCCCGACTAATTCCAACAAAACAACAGTTTACTTATAGAAATGTTGAAAATAACTGTGGAGAGAAGTCACTACAATGAGTTGTTGTTTACAGTCGTCTGTTGTCAAGAGGATGATAATATTTCCTATGGAGTAGAGTAAATGATGCTAGTGCTTTACGTTAAGAATATTGTAACCGGCTTATTAAAATTGTTTATGGCCCAATCAACTTATTTTAGGAATGTAGCCAGGTACGTAAGGAGGGGGAAATTGGTAGCTTGAGATGTGAACATTTATCACATAAATCAAGCACTTTCCAACGAGTGGCGAACAATTTCTGTGCGATGAAAACTCCATTCTCCTAGCAACGGATTGGTTGTACGTGAACATCATTAGAAATTGTGACATATTTTTTGCGTGACGAAAATTTTTGGTTGACCCCCCAGAGCAAAGACATATCCATGTCAATAACGTTGCGAAATCGAGTTTATTAACTATTGTCCGTGCGGTGTACCTACTAGTGAAGTATTGGTACCCTAAATTTTAAATTTCATCTCTTAAATTGCTCCCAAGTTTAAAGGTAGCGGAAGCATTGTTTTCACTTTCGAGAGATTTAGAATGTGTGGTCTCCACTAATATCAAACGGCTGTTGTTTTTGTACAGTTGTAAAATTTCCACTCGCATTTTACGTTTTAGACTATTATGATCAACAACTGTCTTTCTCTATCTCTGTGTGTGTATCTGTGTGTGTATGTCCGTAAATCCTGGTAACAAGCTTGATTTCCACAATATTCAACCGGTTCTCATGAAATTTTCATGGTATATGCGGGTTACGGTGAAGATGGTCCCCAATGAGTTTCGTTGTTCCCAAATCAATACTTCACTCGGCGCATGCGCAAACGTAAATTCCATCAGCCATCATTTTTTTACGCCCCCGTTGTCCGAGCTCGCTCAAATTCGGAGGATAGATGGAAGAAGTTAATTTGAGCATCCCCTAGCAATTTTATATTCCTATCATTAGTAGCTATTGCGCATGCATGAATATGTATTCCTTTTTAAACGAGCCTATATTCAACAGTTTTCTGAATCCGATTTTGATGAAATTTTCAGGGAATGTGCGGGTTAAGCTACAAATGGTCCCCTAGTAATTCCATACTTCTCAAATCATTACTCCATTTTGCGCATGCGCAAACGTAAATTCCTTCAAGCATACTTTTTTTACGCCCTTGTCGTCCAATCCCGCTCAAATTTGGTGCGTAGTTGGGAGACAATGGTTTAATTATTCCATGTTAATTTCTACATGATTGCATCATTATTAGCTCCTGCGCCTGCGCAAAAGTTTACTCTCAGGAGCAAGGTCTAGTTTTAATCAGATTTTGATTACAGTGCTCAACAAATGCTGGCCAACAAACTCATCCTTTCGATTGGAAAGCTTGATTTTTTGGCGCAAGAACGGAATTTTTATCTCAATCCTAAGGAGAGTTATCGTCTGGAATGACACATAAATATATAAATATGTATGTGTGTGTGTCAAATGAATGAGTGAATGGAAAAGAGAGAATGAGTGTATGAAAAAGCGTTAAACTCTAGGGTTCGTTTCAGAATGCCTCAAAACGGATTTCAATGAAGAAATTTTTCAAAAATTTTGATTTAAAAATTTTCCAAGCCATTGTAATAGCTTCGTTTCTACTAAAATTCGCTAAAATAAAACTTTGGGATGCACGAGAAGCGGGTGCCAGACGAATGTTTCGCTTCGCCGTTCTTTGACTGATCTTTGACTACCCAGTCTGACGGCGATCTTCATACTTGGAGTGAATTTAGGACATAAGGTGAGTTTTTGAATTTTCTGCTACTTTTTTGTATATTTATGCCACATATGACAACACCAAATCGCCATGTAGGCTCACCGCTCGTCTGAGTAGGTATCGCGTAATTCGTAGGCCGCATACGACAACACCAAATCTTCTGTATTCCGCCAACGACAACAGTGTGTCATTTTGTTATTTTCTGTTTGTCTGATTTAGCTCCAATTCGAAAATTCTGAGGATAACCTTTTTTTTGGGTTCGGACTTTAGGGCCGGCTTTACCAACAATCCCTAACCATGGTTAAAGTAGATCACTGTTTTACGGAACCAGAGTTTTGAACATTGATTTAAAATAATCGGGTTTCACCTACGTAATTGATAGTTACACCGTTATCAGTAAAAATCGATTTACAGCGTGTCCGTGGAACGTCGATTTAAATTTTAAACGTTGATTCAAGGAGGTATTTGTCCGCAAAATGAGAGTGATAACGAGATAATAGTGAGGGAACAACTGTTACCAACCTGAAATCTTCAATGCTATCTTTTTCAATCCATTCTGATAGCATAATGTTTTACAAACACGTAGGGGTAGTCCTTTACTGCCCTATCACTTCGAAACTAGTGCAGCGATGATAATGTATGGATTCTGGATTTGGGTTTGAAGTATAAACGCGAAATTTTAAACCACTGGAATACTCCATCCAAACGCGATTTTGATTAGTCTCCATTGGAAAAGCAGTGGTTATCCGATGAATTTTATAACTGAACCAACTGCTGAAGCCCAGATTCCAAAGTTATTTCGACCCAAAGAGCGAAGGAAACATGTTATAATTGTCTCGTGGTATATTGTTGTCTAGTTGCATAACTAGGTACCTAGTTTTATGTTTGTATCTCCCATCTATTCAATGACAACAGCCAACGACACCATCTAGGCACATTGTGTCATTTCAAATTGTGATGAGCCGTTGACTATTTTATAACACTATTTTAAAACTGTATTTTTACATTTCATGTATTTACCTATATCCCTACCCGTGACTTGCGAATTCGATGTTATCATCAATTTGTTCAAGGACTGACAAAACAGTAATTTTGATCGTTGATTTAGCTCATTTGATCATTGATTTGTCTGAACCGGAGTTGGAGAATCCGAATACCGATGTTTAACAGCTGAGATCTTAATGAGCAATGTTAATGAGTAGGTAAACGTTGATAAAAACTTTGGTGAACCCGGCTACTGTTTGTCTAATACTGAAAAAATAAAGTTTGTTGCAATAATCTGCAGAGTTTCTTCATGTCGATAGTGTTATCTATCAATTCATAATTACTAGGTAGAACAAGCGACTTACCAAGTTAGTGATAAACCGCGCAAAAGAATGAAAAGCACCTAAGTACTACATCGTTCTTCTCGTGATCCAATTAATCCTATTTATTGTTAGTCGCATTTCTAAACGCTTGTGTGATCTCCAACATCGAGTCCTTTGATGTCAATCTTCCATCAAGTGAATATTCATTAAAAAGGGCTTCTCCTTCTTTCACTTTCGGTCCCTTTGATTCCTTCCTTCGCAATTAAATATAAATAAAACTCCGGGAAAAGCAGCCGACCTTAAAAGGGTCGGTCGCTTAGCAACAAATCGATGCGGCTCCTTCCGGGCGAGTTCGGGAGCCGTGAGCGGACATTCCTCCGTTGCCCGGTTTCTCACGAACCTCAATTAAAATCCCCCGAAAAGGAAACCTGGTGTGAATTTCACGTTTGATGGGGTAGGTGAAGAGTAAGGGAGGAAGGGGTGGCTTTAACATTTCATGAAGACCCCGCCTGCAGCGCCCCTCGCGGTCCTCCCAAGCATCTAATAAGGGCCTCTCGAACTCTTAATCAGAGAATAGTTTCCCGAAGGAAGGAGATCGGGTGAAAGGGCTCCCGGAGGCGGTATTTAATTAAAGCTCCGGGAGCACACGGCGGCGGTCAAGTCTCCCAACATGAGATTTCTCTCCAAAGTTAATTTCGAATTTCCAATCCGCTTTGAGGGGTCGCGCGGATCGTGTCCGTGGAAGTTTCCAAGTGCCTTTGAAACAAGTGCGGTTTTCTCGGATGTTTCCGTTTCACCCCCCCCCCCACTCACAACCCTATTATTTTGACGGGGGTTTGTTATCTCTATTGGGGAAGTTGGGGGTTTTGGCGGTTTTCGTATGAAGTCCATGAAGTAGGCGAACAGTTAAAAGGGCAATTTTCGAGGTTTAATAACATGGAAAACCACACAATCCATATATAACGCTTAATTTCCAAAACCTTAATGAAAATTATGGTTTTAAAACTTTTAAAAAGGGTGCAAATACAGTCCTTTTTTTATTGAAGATTATTTTGGATTATTATCAAAGGCTTCCTGAATATCAACAATTTCCATAACATTCGTTACGAAGGTGAGTGAGAGGAAGGAAGAGGGAGAGAGTGTGGAAGGGGAGAGGGTGAGAGAGAGAGGTTGAAAGAGTGTGTAAGAAGGGAGTGGAAAGAGACCAATCAAATCAAATCTAGTATCTTCGCCAAAACACCGAGGAGTTGGACTATTGCATGTCAAACAATTCGGAGAAATAAAAAATCAACTATTATTCTTGTATCCATAATTATTGATGTGGGAAGAAAAAAATCTGTTGATAAAAATGGAATATAATGCCGGCTGTTAATAATTTATACCTCAATAATCCGCCAAACGGGCGGATCAGT
Organism: Adelphocoris suturalis; assembly: GCA_030762985.1. Lineage (NCBI taxonomy): Eukaryota > Metazoa > Arthropoda > Insecta > Hemiptera > Miridae > Adelphocoris > Adelphocoris suturalis. Next base: position 125,872,673 of record CM061040.1, read on the forward strand.
CCCTCTAAACATATATTTATTGAGAAAAATTGCAGGAAATAATTATGAGACTATTCCAAGTAAAATATTATGGATATCTAGATATAATACAAGGACAATGCTGTCTGTCAAGCGTCGTGCAAATCTTTAGTATCCGTAGTTCACTTGCATAATTAGCTACATTTAAATTTATGTGTTGTGTACTCCAGTAATATATTTTTGTAGGTTCCTCAGTAAACGGAGAAGGTGAGACGAGTCTGACCTAAATACCTTTCTCAGCTGTTGGCAATTGAGGCAGGTGTATTAGAAGGGGTACAGATACATAAGTGCCAGCAGACTATCCTCACCATCCATTCTTTTCGCATCTACACTCATGTGCTCATTGCACCTAGCTCCACCTCTAACTACCTTCATTCAAGACAGGAGCGTAGCGTGGCTCTGGAATGGAGGGTACCTCACTCAAACCCCCCCCCCCCCCATTTTTCTCCCATTAAATGTCTCCCACTAAACAAAGATAAAATAATGTACTCGTAAAGCAGTTCTTAGCTAGTTGATTGGTCAAGATACCGTACAGTTCTTATACTGGCCTTCTAACTTTAGTTAGAAACCAAAAATTTCCACGCAAATGGCCAGTTTCTTATTTTATTTTACTTGTCAATTAACTTTTTTCGAGAAACTTATCAATTACGAGATCATCAATTACCTTTCATGAATTTATTTACCACCAAAATTCTTGACTTTGTACAGGATAGTTGATTCGTTTTTCAGCTTAATAGAGTCGAAAATATCAGACATGGAAAGCAATGCAAACGACTATTAGATGTACAGCCAGATAACTACTGATACCTACCTATTGTAGTTTTCGATTAAAAACGCTGCAAGTTATTACACAATGGTTTATTATTTCTTGTTAGATAGCCCTTCTACGCAGATCATTGGTCTGTAATTATTAAACCCCTTATGTAACTGAGCTTATGTAAGTAAGCTTAACATAAAATCCCTGCCCAAAAAAAGTAAAATAAAATAAATAGAAAACAAAATAATAAAAAATAATAATTAATTGATAAAAATAATAAAATACTATTAGTTTTCGGGTTGCAAAGTTCACTTGTTTGGTTCCTACAACGTCAGATGTAAGAAGTATGTAGATTCTACTTTTTCAAACTTCGGGAGGAACTTGGTCAGCGAAACCCATTACTTAGTATTTAGTATTAAATATGGTGATAACCAGCATCAAATACTTCTATTCCTAGTCTAAGGACAATCTTAGCCATCTCTTGCATCATTATCACAGTTTAGCCAGACTCCGCAATCTTACAATGTTCTAAATGTTCAGGGCATCAGGTCTAAAAGTCCTCATTTGCCTGGAAAATATAACTGTTGTACCGCAAACGTTGTTAGGCATCAATTCCTTTCGTTCCAACCACGAAAGCTCATTTCCTCAAATGAAGTCCTGTCTCCCTCCTCCACTCGATGGACCAATTCATTAAAGGAAATAAGCAAACACTTGGCCTTTAATAAGGGAAAGCAAAACTTCTTATCTTCTCGTCACAAGGGGTGGAAAATACGATGGCCCTTCAGAAAAAGCCAGCGAAGCCCCCACACTACCCCTTCTGACGAGAGGAAAACTCGTAAAATTGTAATAAGATAATTATTTCAAAGTACACAATTTAATTGGAAAGGCCCCAAAAAAGGGGATTTCTGAGCTTGAAAAAAAGAGGGCCGAGAAGCTACCGAGATTCTTTTTTTGCTCTTTTTTTGTAATACCGAAAAATGTATGAATAGGGGTTGAGAGTAAGGAGGACGTAAAGAAAGAATGAGATGGGAGGGGGTGGAGTTTAGATCTTTTTTAACTAGTAAAAAAGCTTGGGGGTTGAGCGAAAGACTTGTGGAGGGTAATGAGAATGCTTTGAGGGCTTTATATTGAACTTGAGGGTGGAGAAGGGATGAAAATAGTGGACAAAGAGGGGTGGTAGCAGTAGAGGGGTGATGAATCTGGGGTGAGAGGAGGGGGTGGGACCTGCATCGCTGCGGTAAGCAGATATTTTTCCTGTTCCGTAAATTCAAATTCAAGATTATTTGACACCTAGTCGCGTAAGTTTAAAGAGCTCTTTTGGTAAGTGATAGCTTCGTGCCCTACGTAATCGAGACGCTGCAATTTATTACGCCAAGGAAGATAAACCTTCTGCACTCTGAATTTTTCCCGGTTCAACAAGTTTGCAACAAATTTAATCAACGCTTTTCGTGTATTATGAACATATCATATATTTAATAAGACTTTGTAAATTACCGGAAAAGAAAGGACAAGAGAAGGAACACCCTGCTCACATTTACTGACCTCATTTCTTCCATTTCCAGTTAGGCGATGCGGGTGATGGGATTTATCAAACGTGAGTTCAATTACGTACATACCAGCAATTACTTCACTCTACAAAGCATTTGCTCTTCCCATCTTGGAGTATGCGTCGGTCGCTCTCCTCACTATAAGTGCCATGTGAACCAGATTGAGAGGGTGCACCGCAGGTTCCTACGCTATGTAGCATATGAACAACATATTTCACAAGAGCTAACCGATTTTGTTCAATTTGAAAGGAGTTGCGGTTTGCTGAATAATGTGGCTCACGTTACTTGGCTGATGCGCCTTTTTTTTTTATAAGCTCGTCCGTGGTCTGGTGGCCTCCCTAGCACTCCTAAATAAAGTTAACCTTTGGATCCCCACCCTGGCTCCCGTAAAAGAAACTTCTTTTGGCTCCCGTTTTCACCAACGAATTACCTGCACCATCGCCCGTTCTCTAGAATGCCCCGATTACTGAATCTTGTCCTAAATGAGCACCCGGATATGGACATTTTCCAGGATTCTTGTGCTGCGTTTGTTGAAAAAGTTGTAGATGTGGTACTCGCCGAACCTCTTTTCTTGTAAAACATTTTTCTCATATGCTTTTCCATGCGGACATTATTTTTCTCATACAGTTTTCGTTTTCATTATATATTATGTATGTACCTACTTTACATTTATGTTGTATTGGGCTTGCCAGTATTTAAAAAATAAGTAAATAAGTAAGAATACGAAGAATAATAATAATCCTTGAAAAGTATTTAGGCAATAGTCCGGCTGTCAGGAGAGCAGGCCACTGGAGTGATTTTAATGCCAACAAGATGAATGTGCTGACAAGAACGCTAATCTTAACGTAGAATACATTTTTACGGAGGCCTTCTAACCGAAATTGTATAATCTTAACGACATAAAACAATGATACGTAACAACGACAAACACAAGATGGCTAGTGTTGTGATATCTGAAACTAGTTTCTTTGCTATTCCACTTATGAAGCTAAACTTTGGAATGGAGTTGAAAAACGTGTTCTACGCTCATCACTCTTTAGTCTTTAGGCTTGAGGTGCGTATTATTATTAGCATGAATATGCTTTAGCCGTGACCTAACTACCGAAAAATGTCCCACGAGAGTGCAACGAAAGTAGCGCCAATAATTGTGATGATTTCCGCTTACAACCGAGTCGTTGCTAGGGATATGATACTTCGTCGTTTTTCATCCCACAAAATTCGTTGACCATTCGTTCGAAAGCTCTCGATTTATCCAACCATACTATATTAACTACTGCAAAGTGCGTGGCCAACAAGCTGAGTTATGAGCATGGTTATATGAATAATTGTTTACACACAGGTGATCATTCTCAATAATTGATATTGTGAACATGATTGCAACCGCTTGTTAATTTCTGATGATTTCATTGAGTTGGTGTTTCGATGATTTGATTCATAGCAGGTGATCCGAATATTGCGAGAACGGTTTGATTTGTGAAGCGGTGGTTAAATCATTTTAATAGGTAATTTCTATACTTTACACTATAGGAAGCTGTAATTTCGTATGTAGCCTCTTTAGCCTCTTTCTATAATAAAGTGAATGTTTACTCGCGAGTTTCTATTAGGAGATCATCATCTCACAAGAGCTCAATGGTCGTGATCATTTCTATAATAAAGTGAGAGCGAGGAGCTAAAACATGATTCCATGTTTTAGGATTGATGGCAGAATGATAAACAGAGTTCAGAGGCCGATGGGGGGTCGGGTCAGAGAATCGACAAGGAGTGAGTCGTGTACGGCTAAAGCATATTCATGTTTTTTAATTTTAGCCGTCAGGCTCAAAGGAACTGTGGCTTTTTATTTTATTTTATCATCAACAATTTTGATCTGATATCATCTTTAGATACTTGGGGACATTTTGTTTTTCAACGGGTAGAAAGTGTCCAAACTTGACGTGATTCCCTGTCTCCACCGAGGCTTCGAACTTTCTTTCTCGTACTTCGAAGCCGCATGGCATGTTTGAACGAGGGAAAACTGGATCTTCGTTTCACCCACCCTAATATATATGAGAATAAGGTTAATAATTTCTCCGCCAATGTGTGGGCCATTCTTCTCTGAAATGCTTCAAGTTCTGAGTGGAGCCAGGAAGATCAGCCACGGCGGGTCCTCGGCTGATCTGTCATACGTCAAATGCTTAGACCTTGCGGCTCTCCTAGCTGTGGGTTCCTGGTCTATAGGGCGTCATCTGCATTTATATTGCCTTGGATCGCTTATTCTATTCTCGAATTCGGAAGCTGTGACATCCACTATCAAGTCCTTGGGGTCACATTGGATTCCGAGCTGCTAAACTTCGTAGTTGTCTGTTCTGGCCTGTGCAGAACAGGAGCTTCTAAATGTTGCTTATCAAATGCTGTTTGTTTCTAAACATCAGTATGATCTGATACTGTGGGGGAATTTTTTCGAGGCCATAAAACTTTTCTGATTACAGAAGCAGGCTGTAAGGGTTGTTGCTAAATCTGCGAAAAGCACTTACAGTCGTGTACTCCTTCGAAGAACTTGAGTTTAACTCCATGTTAATTCCATGTTTAACTTGGTAGTCATTATGGACACAAAGAGATCTGATGAGAGTAGAGAATTCCGCTAGGACATACATACGCATTTCTCAAGGAGATGCGTGAACTTGGATCCTCCCTAGCACCGCTTGACAATAACTCGGTGCACTGACAGTACATTGGAGAAAAGATGTTTAATCTTTTTCTCTGCAGTATGAGAGCAACTTTGGCAACTTCCATTGTCAACTTTGGAGAAAAATCTCAATGGATAACTGGTCAATGCTGCGTTTTAAGATGTTGAGGAGTTTTGGGACATTATGTTAACGCGCAATTCTTATTTATGTTTATATATTGTTTGTTGTCTATGTAGTTTTATATAATTTCTGTATTTTTTCCTACATTTTAGTTATTGCAATAAAGGGACAACGTAATATCTCTTTAGAGGCGGCTATGCAATTATGAAATCAAATTATTGCAAAGGTTTAGTATTTCTGTATTAGATAGCCCTTCTGTCACTGATCACTTGTATATTACTGAATGTCAGGAGAGTAACCCCCTCCACCTCAAACATTTTCCCGCTATTTTTGAGATATCGAAATGAAACTTGGAGATTGTTTTGGGGGTACCTGATACTAGGTTTTAAGCATAAATACTTGGAAAAAAATCAGAAAACAATATAAAAAATTTGGGTTTACCCAAAGTGTTGGTTAGTTGGGACAAAATTTCCCCATTTTTTTTAACCTTGTTTGCGAGCTTTATTGTGTGAATCTTCATAACTTTTGAGAAACATAAGTCGGGCTACAACACTGCATATGAGATCAAACGTTTCATTCTATATCTTGGTGAAAGAACTTCCATGATAATATTTGAGCACCACCTGATATTTTTGTAGGTCTCCACAAGATCGACTCGCTTAGCAGGGAACTGCACCCTACGGCTTATTTTCGGTAGGAGTACGACGTTCTTTTCGGATCTTCCCCAAAGAAAATATTCATCTTTGCTCGTGCGGCAAGATTGATGACGTCACTTTCTTACGTTGAGGACGAGGGGAGAACCGAAAAATGACGGGAAAAGTAAAGGCAAAAATATCACGCTTAAGTTCGAATGCGGGGAAAGGTTAGGCGTTGATATGAAGTCGTCTAAGGGTTCCCTCCACACTTACCCCTTCACTTCAACCCCATTGCCTAAATATCAAATCCAATAAGCCATATTTCACCGCGGGAAAGAAACTCATCCAACCGCCCCTTCCTTCCGTCTTGAAGTCCTAAATCGCGAGAGGATGTGTTATAGTCAATGGAAGAAACACGTTTCGCGGTGTTCTATGGTGTAACATGACTCAAAGTTTTCTCCCCCGCAAGAAATGAGAATACGATTTGGAGGAGAGCAGCAGTTGGGCCTAACTGCGAGACTCATTTTTGTGAATGCGAACCCGCTGATCTCCGATGCAGGAGTAGATCGATTCGATATATTCTTAGCTGTTTCGTCTTATCCAGAGCTATGTCATCGGAACTCGATATTTTTCTACTTGGAAGGAATAGGAAGGTACTTGAATTTAATAAAGTAAATTGGTCTCAATTCAATTTTATTGTGTATAAAATATTTTTGTGTATTGCATATGGTATCTTGCCTTCATTTCTGCCTCAACAATATTAGACTTTTACGTATTATGTTTCAAATAATTACTTATATAGGTCTACATAATTTACGTATAATAATTGAGCACTGCATAGTTAACATAGATCACAATAAATAATGCCTACACTCCACTGCCGAATTTCATTAATAATCCCGAGATCATAATTAGTCCTAGTCCAAACAAGATTGGCCTGGTGTTTTTAGGAAGAACCACTTTGACGTAGGACAAACTAGTGCGGCCTAAAATCGGGTTTGGCCTGTAACATATACATGAAAAAGCACTAAAATCCAGAATGCCTGAAAATGGATTCCCATAAAGTAAATTTAGGAAAAATTTCATCTTAAATTTTTTGGTGCCATTGCACTATATTTATGCTATTTCAATGGATTCGCCAAAAATGGGTAGTTCATGTATAATACTTAACGAATGTAATACAGTACTTAACAGCAAGGTTACATTTCTCCAATTAGAATTGTGATGATGTGCGCAAAAGAGTTCAATTCTTCAGTATCTCTTTTGTGAATAAGAAATTTGAATGCCTTTTTTTCTGATTATACTTTAACCACCAAGTTTTCTACCTTCAGAAGGATCATCAACATGTGGGTTGACCAACAGACCACAAGAAGATGGTCCAATATTCAGGGGAATGTCCACAGCAAGCTCATGGTGGCTGAACCCAACACCAAACTTACTGAGGGACTTCTCAGGAAAAAGTAGGGAACTTAAAACAATAGTCGGCCTTATAACCGGCTTTGCACCCCTACGTTTCTACCTACACCGCATAGGGGTCACACAAAACTCATCCCTGTGCTGGCTATGTGAGGACAGACGAAACAGTATCCCACATAATCTTCGAGTGCCCTGCACTCACCTATCGCAGATTTGAACTCTTTGGGGCACAAACCCCATAGATGTCTATTCGAAGCGAACAATTAATCAAAGGACTCACATCCCTCACCAGAGGGCTGAATCTCTTTGATTAAACGCAAAACTCTCAGAAAAGTACGATAAGCCACCAGGCTTTCGTGCATGGGGCCCAAAAATAACCCCACCCTGAGAGTTTTTCTATACATCTACATCCACACCAAGTTTTAGTTAAAACAACGACATCATCTATGATAAGTACGGAAATACCGTCGGAAATATTAATGATGCACTTCAAGTAGACTCAACCATTATTTTAGGGCAACGTAACGTATTCAATTTTCCCCCTATAAAAACCGTTCAAAATTCGATGGAAAGCTCTTGGACCATCACGTATTCATTTGCATCGTTAATTTCTCCTACTACTCCCCCGAATTATCTTTTGCGTTCTTTTTCACTCTGGTTCCTGGATCTTTTTTCTCATTCCAAGAACATTGATTGTCATTTCATTCCTATTTACCCCTCGAAGCTGAAATGTTGCCTCTTGTTGACTGGTGGGTAAAAATGGCACGAGAGAACAGGCAGTTTATCTTGCGTGAAAAAAACTGTGAAGGTAGCGCCATCAAGACAAACTGCAGGGGTCTGTGCCGGAGACCCCCAGCCGCGTTTTCCCCATTCGGATCGGAATTAGGTGGAAGGAGAGACAACAGCAGAGCTGATCGCTTGCTATCCATCAAACGGCGCAATTAAAACCAAGATGGCGGCCCACCACGACGTTGATGAATCGGCCGGGGTGTGGAAAAGAGGAAGAAATTCATAGGGCGAGGGACTTTGTTTAATCACTTCGGGGAAAAGTCCCCTGTAAATTATTACACAAGGCTCCATTATTTTCCTGGTTGAATGAGCCTCACGCACTCGAACTGTGTTTGTTCGTGTCCAATGCTCTCGTAACAAACGTTTTTTTTGTGTGGTAGATTTGAATAAACTGGAGCAAAAGTAATATTTTTTTAAGTTGGTGATGGTTTATTTCTTGACCACTTGAGACAGGCTAATTAGAGCTGTGGAATCTTGACAGTCCAACCCTAAAGGTTCCGCAGCTCTCAGTAATAATTTATAACCATGTTAATTTCATAGTCAAAGCAGTTAGGACTTAGAAAAAGAACTTCAAACTAAAAGTCTGAAATCGATTCAAGCGATTCAGCTGAAGACGAAGCTAAAGCAGTGCTTGAAAATCGCTTTGGGATTTGAGATGGCGATATTTTCGTATTTCAACTTTTAAGCCTCTATATAACTATAACAGAGAAGTAGTGGTGGTGGTGGGATGGAGAGAGAGTGGGGGGGGGGGGGGGGGGGACCGGTAAACAGTAAGCCGAGTGATTTCGTTAGATCAATCAGAATTAACCCATTAAACTGCCCTTGTAATGAATGTGTTTAAGATGCTGATTTTTTTAAAGTGTCGATCCTTCAATTTTACCTTCCTTTAATATATTTTGAGTATTGATTCCACAATATGCTGTACATCAACATTAGTCTTATGAAATTATAATTTTCTTCAATTTCTCTAGAAGGACATAATTATGATTCGACTAATATTATAAGCATTAATAAACGTAAAATAAGAAAATTATAGCTCCTTAGTTTGATTTGTTTCAACCACAACCATGAACATTGATTGGCAATTGGTTTTCCATTCTGTGATGTCCCCACCACCCCACTTCTGCTAGTCCAAACATATATTCTCAATTAATCATAATAAAATCAATAAATAAATAAACTTTGTGCTGAATAGTGAATGAGGGATGTCGACTGATTCAATCAATACTATCTCAATAGCTGAGTCAATAAAGTGGTAGTTGAGACCATTTTGTGGAATTATTTCATCAAATAAGTCGAAGGCTTCATAGCTTATAGTGAACAGAGCGTTGAAGAAAAAATGTAGGCGCGCTATTTCGTCATCCAGACAACCTAAATTGAGAAGGGCTTAGTTCATTTTAAAAGGTTCAAGGCCACCCAGCACACCTAAAAGATTTCGTGATTTTTTAAAATTGGCGCCTAAGCCTAATAATGAATTTGCTATAAATCCAGTTTCTGTTGAAGAAGTTTTCATTGAAAAATGAGAGGTCAGCTGATTTGTTTGGTATGTCCGCAGTGATTTTATAAGAGCATTCCTACTTTTATAATTGAACCATTTCGTTATAATTATTAATTTGTGTTTTTTCACTAATACCAAAGAAGGGTAAATGCAATACGTATGGCGACTTTCGTCCTATATAGAAATTACCTGTTCTGATCAAAATAATCGAACATCTGCTGTTTGAGAGGGTCACCAATTACGTACAGAAAGAAAGTTTCTTACACCATTCCAGTTTGGTTTCAGAAAGGGAAAAATACGTCTCCAGCTGCTGCTACTCTGGTGTCGGACCTCTTTCAGTCTTTGGAAGATAGGAAATCTACAGCCGCCATAAGACTTTTGGACCTTTCCAAAGCCTTTGATTGTGTTCCCCACGAGTTGCTCCTTTCCAAGTTGAGCATTATGGTTTTGATTCATTGACTGTATCTTTTGATACTGATTGTTGGAATCAGTTGGTCAATTATAACGGACACCAATCCAATTCAATTCCTATTCCATGTGGGGTAAGACAAGGTTCAATGTTAGGACCTTACCTTTTTTGCTTTTTATCAATGACTTGGCGTTCCAGCTCAAGAATTCAGGAAGTTTAATTATGTCTGCGGGCGACATAACTGCAGTAATATCGAGCCCTTCAGACGACACTCTATACAGCTCTCGATGATTCTTTGACGGTAATCGCTCAGTGGTGTGCTGCAAATTTCCTAGCTTCAGAGGGACTTCCTATTGAAATAAATTAGAGACAAATAGGCTGGGCTCCAATCGTTGAATTCGCTTTAGGTACGTCCCTCTGAAGCTAGGTAATATTAGCAAGGCTTTCCATATTATAGGAGGGACCCCCTATTGAAATTGATGACCATGACGCATTTTTATGGGTTGTATTCGTGTAATCGTAGACAGACGAATACGATTACATGAATATGATTACACGAATACGAATATAATCCCAGTTGACGCAGAATCAACGAATAATTATCGCGATAACAATCGTATTCGTATTCGACGATAAGATTATGCCCAACACCGCAGTACGACCATTCACAAGAGCTGTCGAGAACTTCCTTATCAGTGCAAAACAGTAGGTATTCCTTGAATGATTTTTTAAATTTAAAATTCTGTTGAATATTTATCATTTGAACATTTCTCTCTACTTGTGTCTCCTGTAGTTTTTTGTTCATCACGAGTTGCACACGAATATGTATTTATTATTATTTGAAGTTGTATTGCCTATATTGCTTGTATTGCCTATACATTCACATCAATAATAAACCTATTTCTGGTGGTAATACTTTTTCGTAGTATTAGAATTGTGATAAAAATCCGTTCCTTCGCTACTAAATCAAACATTTAAAATGAAAGGATTAGTTCGATGGACACTTATTTTTGAGCACATCAGATGTTCTAATTTCAAAAAAGTCCCAAAAAATCACTAAAATAGCTACAAAAAAAAAAAAAAAAAAAAAAAAAAAAAAAAAAAAAAAAAAAAAAAAAAAAAAAAAAAAAAAAAAACGTATAGAATCGTTAATTTGTATTTTCTTATAGAGTAGGTATTACTCAGAAGTTCAATAACTGTTCTTAAAATTCATCAAGAAATTCATAAAACTGAAAAATACTATTTAAAATTCTAAAATTGGTATTTTAACCCTTTCAGTCCCGGATTTTTTTTCCTTCACACAACAATTTTTTTCTTTTGGATGTAGATTGGTAATAGTTCAAAGATGCCACATGATGAATTTTATGCAGATTGCTGCTCCTGTTGAATATATACGATTTGACCACCACGATGGACATCAGGATCGAAGTGAACTAACAGCATATTTTTCCATGGCCATGTTAGTGGACTTGGGACTTAGTAGAACATGAAAACAAACCAATATAACGGAAAATCATATAGTTTTATATTGTCAATAAATCGGTATTTTTAAAATGTTGTTATAATATAATAAAACTAGAATTATTTGTAGTATGATAGTTGTAAAAATAGTTTCTATCTTTCAGTAAGCATAATTAGCTTGTCATCATCATTACCAAAATTAGTTTCTCTTCAACAGTGTTAGGCCAACCACATTGCCTCTCACTCGCTGAGCTGTTGAACAAACATGGAATCACATCGATCGTGTAATCGAAGGAATCAGGAGACCCCCCCCAAGTTCCTCATACAGATTTTCCAAGTCTGAATCGTCCAGCAATTCGTGCAGAAGTCCGATGTCCTCTGTATCGTCGATATCGGATTTTATTCAATGTACCTATACCTACTTCCCTACTTCAAAAGTAGGGTACAAAAATATGGAAATCTAAGGAAGTATTATAGGTATCTAACTACCTAACTCGAATCATGATGTTCCAAAATCCAGTGAGAAAAGAGTGAAGCCAAGTCCTGATGTACAGACTTTGGACGTACTTTTAAAATTACTCTATTTACTGTAGAACTGGACTGAAATGTGTATTGGAGAGATATAACTCGTGTTGACAATATAAACTAACAAAACTAAGTGCCATCCTAGTGGTTTTTTGGCTTAAATACTAAAAAGTTATGGAAATTAAAGTTACTTGCCATAGCGGATATATATACTGTTGAACACATTAATTTACACTTAAAACAAGAATTATTATGTTACTCAATAGCGTCAGAAACGCGTTGCTACAGTGACATGGAAACCACATTTATGTTGCCAATGGACCGACAATAATGTTTGGATTTGAAAAATTGTCATTCAGAGTTGTGTCCTGAGTGATGGTCAGTGGGACTGAGGGGGTTGAGGTGAATAATATTTTTTAGAAACAGTTATTTTGCCATTATATTTCGACAAAGTACTCAAATTTCAGAAAGAATTGACAATTGTGTTGTGAATAACTAAGAAAATTTGCTCATGCAGTCATGCTGCATGACTGCAACTTTTTCTGTTATTTCTAATAACATTTTATTTATGGTTAAGTAATTAGGTTTTGTAACTATAACTTCCCCGATTGGTTATGCCTGTTTCTCTCATTCACTTAGTTGGTTGAGAAGGAATTCTTGCGGTCCTGTTTGTCTGGACTTTCCTCTGGGGGTCACCCTACCATCACAAGCTCCCCGTTCCATAAAATCGATACCAATTACAACCCGGATTATACAGTCCTATCTCCATCTCTTTCTCTCTACTCTCTAGAATCTCCCTCCCTCTCACCCCTCGCCGTCAGGCCCTCGCCGAAGGCCTCTAAACAGAAACAAAATGGCGGTCCTTATCTCGTAGTGTTTCTTCCTTCCAGGCCATTAACTATTTAAGGGGACGCCCGATCTGCGGGACACGAGTGTGTTGGGACATTGGCGGTGGACGGGCGTGGGAGGCTGGTGGTGGGGAGCTCAGGACAAATTGCCAAGGCCCCCCGAAAACCTCTCTCCTTCTATTAGAAGGAAGTTCCCCGTTCATTCTCCCAGGCCTCCTTCTCAGCCCAATACATATACAAAGAGCTCGTGTTGATGAAACCCGGAGAAAAGAAAATATATCCCGTGAGAAACACAACTTTAACGTCCAGCTCTACCGCAGCGGCCTATCCAATACTTGGCATCGATATAATTTTCCAAGGTGCTGTGGGCTATTTATAGAAAAACAAAAATAAATAAGTACTCGGGTCGTGTGTTATCTACATCCCTTCCGATATCTACAGCGACCGTTCGATGGTGTCATACGCTATAATTACATCCCAAATGATGGGGTCATGTGCTAACTACATATTAGAAATGTGGGGAAATTCACGAAAAATGATATAGATGAAGGAATTTTAGCTTGTAGTGTATTTATCTCAGGGTTTGAAGGTTGGGTACTTATCCTTTAGAGGCCCACACGAGGCCTACCTGTAGTTGTGGGCAAAGTTACAAGAGAATTCATGAGTATGTAATTCTTTGCATATCCTTGGTTTGGCCTCTGCTGGAGTATGGATCGGTTGTTTGGAGCCATACTATGCGGTTTATCAGGAGGAGATCGAAAGGGTACAAAATCCCTAGATACATTGGTTTTTGTTGAAGAGAGTTCCTCCAACATGTTATGTGATTTGTCTTTAATGTTTCTATAGTTGAATAGTGTTTATATGCACATGTTTGGTTGTTAATAAATTACCACTTGAGAGAATATATCCAACGGTGTATTACGTGAATAATTTAACTTTAACAGATTATGAGACTTACAGTTCATAGGAAGTGAAATAATAGAAGAAAACAAAAATAAAAACATGTCAGTTAATAGTGTCTTGAGAATTGAAACTTTGACCAGATCGAATTTCGACACATGGCGAATCCAAGTGGAAGCAGTTCTTGTGAAAAATGATGCTTGGGGATATGTTTCTGGAACAACTGCCAGACCTAATGATGGGGCTGACGCTCAAGCATGGGATATAGCTGACAGGAAAGCGAAGTCGGACTTGATCTTATCGATTAGCCCTTCAGAGTTAAAACAAGTTAAGGGTTGTACCACTTCAAAGGAAGTTTGGGATAAATTAAATTCAATCTAACAATCTAAAGGGCCAGCTCGGAAGGCTACATTACTAAAACAACTGACACTGGCTAAAATGAGTGACGGATATGATGTAAGAGACCACATAAACAATTTTTTGACGCTGTTGATAAGCTTAAGGATATGGATATCTACATAAATGAAGATTTGCTAGCTATTCTGTTGCTTTACTCTCTACCTGAAGAGTATGAAAATTTTCGATGCGCAATAGAAACGCGAGATGAATAACAGATGCAAAACCAGAACAAACGCCGATGGAACTAGGATTTCTCAAGTCCAACAATGAATCCCAAAAATTACCAAATAACAAGAAGTACCGAGAAGGGATTGGGTCGCTACTACACTTGGGAACGAATACTAGACCAGATATTTTATCAGCAGTTGGTGTCTTGGCTCGACGGGTTGAAAATCCAACACAAAGTGATTGGAATGCCATGAAGAGGGTGATAAAATATCTAAAAGGAACAAAAGAGGCAAGACTGAAGTTGGTTGCTGGAAGCGATCTCTCTTTGGAAGGCTATGTGGATGCTGATTGTGGAGGAGATTCGGGTGATCGGAAATCAATCAGCGGTTATATTTTCAAACTTGGTAGTAGCTGCATTTCCTGGAGCTGCAAGAAACAGGGATCCGTAGCGCTCTCATCAGCTGTAGCGGAATTTTTAGCAGCATCAAACGCAGGACAAGAAGCTGTTTGGCTCAGGTCCCTATTGAAAGACATGGGTTGTCCACAGAATTCCCCAACGATGATATATGAGGACAACCAGAGGTGTATGAAGTATGTGGAGATTGAAAAATTCAGCAACAGAACCAAACATATGGATATTCGCCGCAATTATTTGAAGGATCTTATTCAAAGGGGTGATATAGTTCTTCAGTACTGTTCTTCAGAAGATAACGAAGCTGATATTCTGACCAAAGCTCTTTCTCCCAAGCTCTTCCACGAATGTGTTAATAAAATCGGATTATGGCTCCTCAGTGATAACATGTTTGGTGGGGGAGTTGAAGAGAGTTCCTCCAACATGTTATGTGATTTGTCTTTTATGTTTCTGTAGTTGAATAGTGTTTATATGCACATGTTTGGTTGTTAATAAATTACCACTTCAGAGAATATATCCAACGGTGTTTACGTGAATAATTTAACTTTAACAGTTTTAAAATGGGTCTGCCTTCTGATCAGTTGATTTTTCTACGCCGTCATGCTCAACAATTTACATAAGCGTATGAAAAACTGTTACTTACCACGCAAATTCGACAACAGTACAACTAGAACGCCAAGCTTCAAAAACTGCGAACTAGCTTATCTTTGATGAAAACAAATTAATGACCCCAAACCAACTTTCCCAACATTACTGCCGATCTAGAGATGACGATATTTGGCTACAACATTTGTCACTCGGGTGGTTAAATAATTATATGGGGTGGTGGTATTCCCTGACTTGGCGATATTACCCCACTCTCCCCAAATATTCTCGTAGCCTATTCGTCGGATCTCGCTCGAATTCGGAGGGTAGTTGGGGAAATGATGATTCCATTACCCCATTAGTTTCAACACTATCGTATTATTAACACTGCTGGGTATGTGTGAACCTCAAATCCCGGTACTTAACAGGCATGACATTGCGATTTTGATGAAATTGTAAAATATTGTACGGTTTAGACCGTAAATTAATAGCTCTCCAAGCTCACAGGTAACTTTCGCGCATGTGCAAACGGTTTTTAAATGGAGGGGGGGGGGGGGGGTAGAGGGTTCTGAGCGAAAAAAAGGTTAGGAAGCAGCACCCCTGTGTTAAGGGATTGCTATTTGATAGTGTTTCATAATTTGAGCGTTTCAAATCTCAGTTGTTAGAAAAGGTTTTAATTCTTCAGGAAGAACGAGGTTTTTTTTATTTCTTTATTTTTCTAACGCAGAATGTTTGTTATTCTTGCGGTAGAAACGGCCTCTGACTGTATTCAACGGCATACGGTCGTAAAGAGTTTTACGACGCCGACCTCCGCCGCTATCGCCAGTGACTAAGGAAGGCTGTGTCCAAGCAAATCTGTCCGTGATATGAAAAACCGTCGCCCGAGCACATAACGTTTCCACGGCCTCATTCCTGTTGACAGTTTTCCTTACTAGGGTTGGAACAAACCCAGTATTCTCTTGAATTGACTCCGTACAGAAACCAACAGAATCTCGTAGACTTTGTCACATCAACTTTAATTTACTTTTCAAGTTCATATTTTAGTATATCGCTGAACGAAAAAAGTTTCAGTTAAAGCAGCATGATTGTATGTCACAACTTCTTCAGTTATCGTATTATGCAATGTTTCATTGGTTTAAAATGTAGGTAATGTAACGAAATTGTTACCAATTCTATAGCAAAAACTCGTCGAAAAATGCAATTCAAAAATGAATTAGGATTTTTAGCTTTTTGGAATTTTATCAATTTTTATAAAATATTATTGAAATATAAGTGCATTTATCAGGATAATTTTTTGCATAATTTTTTGAATATCCTATACCATTGTTGATAAACTTCCTTTGACTAAAATTTTATTGAAAAAATAAAAATAAAACCAATAGATAAAAAATGGAAAAATAAATGAATAACTTAAAATAAGGTTATAAAATTGAGGTTTTTAGCCCTTCTTATTGAATTATTAAGCACATATTTTAAAATTTGAACAGTTTATAGCACTCGAAAAGTGATGGCCAATGAACGCGTTCTTCCATTTGGAAAGTTTGACTTTTTCCCCGAAAGAACCGAGTTTTTATCTCAATCCTAAGGAGAGTTATCGTCTGGAATGACACACACACACACACACACACGCACGCACGTGCGCAAACACACACACACACACACGGGCTAAACTCTTGGAACTCTAGATTCTAATGAAGATAATTTTCATAAATATATATTTTAACATTTTGGAGCCATTGCAATAGCTTCATTTTCTACAAAGATTCACTATAAAGAGAATAAAATATATCTTCCCAAGTTCTGTGTGGCGGACAGCTTTTTTAGGTTGAAAATAAAAATCTTCATTATCCTCCTGTGTCATATTGCTGTTCATAAAATTTAGAATGAGGGCCATATCAATGAACATCGTACAATATATTTTAAATAATCTTGAAACTGCATAAAGACTTTGAAACGTGGGGTTAAACGAATCGGCCATACGAGAATTCCTGTTGAGGATAAGCGGAATCTGCGCTGATGAAGTAGGTAGGTACTTAGTGCTCCTCACCATGTACCTACTTTTGATCAACTCTGAAAGGATTGTTGTTAGCCTGGCGGTATTTAGTCGGTAATACATGAATAAATCGACCAAGGATTGGTTAGTTGCAATGGAAATGGGTCTGGAAACGAGGAAACTTAATAATAATTGTACCCTCAAAAATTGCATGCTGTTTGCCCCTGCCAAATCTTCAAAAGTCGTTTCCCCATGTACCACCCCCTCTCTCTTAAGAAGCCGATCTGGCATCAAAACCCCCTCCTTCTCCTTCACGAACCTTCATCCCCCTCACTCTTCCTGTTTCCTCATGAACAAACGGAAATTTTCAAAGTTCTTTAGCGGAGGGAAAGAGAACTTTTTTTCTCAATACCAATTAGAGTTGGTTAGAGCAATTAAAAAACGACTTCCACTTCTGGGGTGGAGAACAACTTTCTGATCTCTCATCCCGGATGTTTTACAGTCTCGTAAACCACTAACGAAAAAAGTTTTCCTCATCTAAAGAAAAATGTTTACGATTCTTCGACATGACTAATAAAACTTGTTAACATACTAGAAGCATTGAGGTGGAGAAATTTGTACACTAAATATTTATTATGGATAGGGTTCCGCGCAAAAAGGCTCTCTACTACAGAAATAATGTGTATACAATTTATACAATTAAATAAATACAAATAAATGTGGATAAATTTATATAATTGTACTAGCTCACCCGGCGGACTTTGTCCCGCCTTACATAATTCGTACAGTCATGGTAACAAATAGCAATGATTTATTCATTAAAATTTATTATTCAAGTGAAGCGAAGAAACTATTGAATATAAATAATAATGTAGTATGTATAAAGGGTGAATACGATTACTTGAATTTGTTTCTGTTGATGTATTGCTCATTCTTTTGGAGACGTTGAAAGATACGTCGGACACTGTATGTGATGGCTTATCAAATTTCAAATTCTTAGGATTAATGTGAGAGAATTTAGCTGAGTCAGCTGATCTGTTTGGGACCCGCCATTGCATTCGTCTCTTAATATCCTAGAAAGGCTCCCTACCAAATTTCAAATTCTTAGGATTATTAGGAGAGAATTTAGCTGAGTCAGCTGATCTGGTTGGAACTCGTCATTGCATCCGTCTCTTAATGTCCTAGAGAGGCTCCCTATCAAATTTCACATTCCTAGGGTGAAAAGGAGAGAATTTAGCTCACTCAGCTGATCAGGAAAGAGCCCATTATTTTATTCGTTTCTTGATGTCCCAGAGGGTCACCTTATCAGAGTTCAACTCCCTTGGGTGAACAGGAGAGAATTCATAGAGGATCATAGTGTAGATAGCACAGGATTAGCTTTAGGAGCGACTCACCTGATCTGAGCCTTAGGCATCATCAAGTTGAAGTCCCGCAGAGGCTACATGCTAAATTCCAGCTTCATAGAGTAAGGCTAATTAAGTCCTAATTCTCCTACCTACCTTTCAAACTGCCTTCATTTTCTGTCTGCGAAATAGATCATAGATCACTTTAATTTGATGGAACCGAACGTTTGATTGGCCTTGTAAACCATAAACAATTTTCCTAAGGAAGCTCGGGTTCTCGATGACACTTCCGTCTGTGGGATGAAGCACTTGGGGCCGGTCGGCTCCTTTCGTGAGCACTCGGGAACGATCGGCATTCGCTTCATAAGAGCAGCACGGTTGCCAACACTACGGCATCGCTCCGACCGGTAAATCTACGGATTTATCCATATGCAAACAAAAAATAGATTTATTGGTGCGGAGATTGTGTACAGTCAATCCCTTAGTAAAATGAAGATTAGTTGGGCATGTAGAACAGAATGATGTGTATAGTTTGGTGGTCTGGATGCTCACAAGCTCTCATCTCAAAAAGACATAACATCAAGTAGTCAATCCCTTAGTAAAAATGCAGATTAGTGGACGTAGGTCAGAATAAAGTGTATAGTTTGGTGATCTGGATGCTCGCAAGCTCGCATCTCAAAAATACATAACATCAAGTAGTCAATCCCTTAGTGAAAATTCAAATTAGTTGGACATGCAGGTCAGAATGGCGTTTTAGAAGTATATTTCGGGAGTTGTACGAGCAAAAAAATATAGGTCCATGCAACAGGATTTCATCCCACGACCTACGTCTCACGAGACCGTTATCATAACCTATGAGCTACTACTCATCTATCGTTTTGTGATGCAATCACAGTACTTAACCATTCCTTGCCCCAAGTGCTTCATCTCCCAGACGGAAATCTCGATGACAGAGGAAGTTTAGACGAATTTACTATAGCCTAAGTTCTATTCCGAAACTTGCTCGTCAATTTGCGTCCACCCTCATGAAAATCCGTTCAGCCTCCTTATAAACAGTGTAACTAACACGACTCTCTTTCATACTTATAGGGTGTTAACACTTTTGGTTACTAACCAAAAGTTCAACAAAAAGTGCCTCCTAGACTTTTTTTAAAGGCATTATTTTCGAGTTATTCACGATTTAAGATTTTTTCCGTGTTTTCAACCTTACATCACAAAATTAGCTATAATTCCCTTCCATATTGAGTAAATACAAATTTAAGAATACCGTTGGAAAGAGCGTTAAATTTCCTTTCAGGTAGGTTACCCAACGGGTGAAAATATGTGGATTTAGTAGTCAAAAATTCCCAAAAAATTGTAAAAGTTGTCAAAACTAGAAAATCTTGTGTTTTTTAAACCGCAGGACGGCATACAATAATCCCCTGAATTCCATCGCACGTTACGGGAAAAACTTGACCCAAATCTCACCTTTTCAACGGTATAATCAATTTTTATTTTACATTGCAAATTAAAGGAGAAAAGTATGTTTGTATGTTGAAAAACATGGGTTTTTTCTATGAAATCGAGGGTTTTCGCGAAAAATGGACCTCTAAAAAAATTGAGATTGGGGCCGGTTTCTACGTTTTTTCAGGCTGAATCGAATGGCAACACTTGCAGATCTCTCCAGCTCCGTTATAACAGAGTTTTACACTTTAACAATCTAGTTTTGCCCTTAAAAAAAAAAAAAAAAAAAAAAAAAAAAAAGTTATTGTCAGTGCTTGAGCTTCCTATAATACTGTAATAAGTAAAGTGCACTAATTATAATATTCCTACTTCAAAGTGGCATAGATATTAATTAGTAGTGAAAGTTGAATAGGCTGTCAAATCATCAAATGTAGTTTAATTTGTAATGAATAATCCGGAGATATTAGAGATTTTTGAACTTCTCGTATACATTTTATCGTATACGAAAATGGCCTTTCCGAAACGGGTGGAGCCGGTGGCTGGAAAGGCTGAGGCCTTCTCCACACGACTTCCCTGGAGCTGTCTAGCTTCGTCTCCCTCTTCGGTGAAGGCGGGAGCGGGCCCGAGCGGAGCTGGGAGGTATTCGTGAGTCAATCTAGTTAAACTAGGAATTCGTCCCGAAGAATCTGTGTAAGACTTGCTGGGAAGAGGTTTTCGTAACGTGGAAACGCTTTTCGGAACGAGAAGAGTAAGCTTTACTCTTGCTCAGCTTTTTCGGAATCGTAATTACGGGACGGCAACTCTGCCTTTATTTAGGATAACACTCAAGAATAACTTAGCAACTATCATGTAGTTGGCATGGACACACACCCGACAAAATCGCCTGACTTTTCCCCATGCCGTCTTTTGTTGTTGGTTTAACCTTTGTATTTGTCTTTCTTTCGTGTTTTTTCCCTGCACCTCAACCAGAAGGGTCATTAGCGGCATTTTTTTCTTGCTTTCGACGTTTTATCGAAGATTTCAGCTTTTTCATTATCAAGATTTCGTTTCAAGGTTCATTTTACACGTTTTAAAGATTCGTGTTCTTCACGGCTGAATCTTTTTTATATGATGATGTAGAGGTAAGCAGGTAAGTGGTCGTTATTTCTTACTTCATGTTATATTTCGGAAAATGTCAAATGTGACGATTGAGAGTCACGCTAATTTCTCTAGAGTCTCTATAAATATTATAGTTAACGTTAGCGTTATAAATATTATAGTTAACGTTAACGCCTCTATAAATATAATGGTTTTCCACAAATTCTTCCGAGAAAATTCCAATAGAATAAGGTTAGATGATGTAAAGCGATGTAAAAGTAAAATTGTGTTTTAGTGATTACTAGAGCTCGGATCGATATGCACTTTAAAACCTCAAAATATGCATTTAAAACCTCCGAAATATGCTTAATTATGCACTTAAAAACCTGGAAATATGCACTTAAATTTGCTCGTATCCCAAATACATACATTGAAATATTCCAGTAGTAATCCAAGCTCTAGTGATTACTATTGTCCACTTCCTTTTTGTGTAATATGAAACTTTTTATTTTTTGGTAGGTAGATAAGTACTGTAGTTATAATTTTTTCAGTATTTATTCCTTTGAAATTTTGGGTTTCTTTCGATTTTTTCAACATTCTAGAAGTGGAAGACTGGCAACATGATCCTAAACTTCTTCCGAGTCCCCCAAAGCCGCAAGGAAACTGAGTAAAACAGAAATTGCTAATTCCATTTATCAGATTTTGAAATTTTAAATTAATTTAACCACGGAAATCTTCAATTTGCTCTATGGACTGACTCGAGTCCTAGCACTGCTTTAAGGTGAATCTAATGTTCACATGGAAAATAAACGAGAAAGAGCAGGAATTAAAGGGGAGCTCAATTAGAGGGAATCGTCCCCTCTTTGGGAATTTCCTTAACTCCACTCTCCCAGTTAAATTAGTTTGTTTTTCCATTTTCTTCGGTAAGAGGAAAACGTTGTACGGAGGGAAAAAGGAAAACCTTGGCCCTAGAATTATTAAAGCAATAATTTTCTTCTTTCAGACTTTCTCTTCTCCTTTCTTCCACTCCCCATTTTCTTGCTTTTTTTCTTGCATATTCAATGAGAGAGGCGAGCAACCTCCCCTCAAACTCACGTACGCACACATACGAGGGAAATACAGTTTCTCGGCTCCCCCTTCCGCTCTGAGCGGTCTTCGTATGTGTGTTCGCACACGGGCACACGAGGGCACACGTACGATGCACTCCCCCGCACACACGTCTATATTAAAATACCGGGACTTGCAAAAAAAGGGAGATTGGCGGCGGCGAGGGGTGGGGTGGCGGTGGGTTAGGTGTATGGGGTAGTCTACCCCTCGTCTCATCGGTTCCTTCCCCAGTCGAGCAAGCAAGGCCGACAAGATACGAGGCCGTTTAACGGAGTTTACGATAAACCCGGGCCACACTACAACGACACCCCAACTACACGTCAACGACCCCCTGTTGGTGGAAAAGTAAACACAGGAGTTCAACCACGTTGTTCTCTGGAACTACACCCACCTGCACGGCACCGACACCCCAACGACACCGCACCGACTATCAGTTTCCTTTTTCCAGTGTCTTTGAGCAGTTACGCATTGCCAAGCTCCGGCTGTTGTTATTTCACGTATTTTGAACGTTTTTATTTTTGTTTCATTACCTACGGGGAAGTATGAAAATACACTTCTTAGGTTTCAAACTCAGAATGTCGTATGCGTAGTAGGTAATAAAAAAGTTCCAGTCATAGAGTAAGATCATATTAAAGAATTTTCTTAATTTTGCTTCCACGTCTGCAAGGCAGCGGAAGCTTTGTTTTCACTTTTAAAATGAAAAAGAAAAATTTTGTGCTCCAAAATAAAAAATTTTACTCGCATTTTGCGTTTCATGGCCTCCTGAACAAATTTTGTTTCGTGTCTGTCTGTCCACATTTCCTTGCCACTTCCACAATTTTGATTGGATTTTAATGAAATTTTCCGGAATAGTGTGGGTGTAGCCCTAGATGGTCCTCTATTAGCTTCGTCCTACAATGTCGCAGAGATTTTGGTCAGATTTTTAGGGATGGAACGAGGAAGGTCCCTTGAGGTCCCTTACGGCATTCATCACGAATGAATCAGTGGTGCGCTGTGCGCGACCTTTTGTCGTTCTATATTTCCATGCCGCAAAACTTCAACAATTTTGATCGGATTTCAGGAATTGTTTGGATTTAGCCCTAGATGGTCCCCTATCAGTTTCATCATGATTGAATCAGCGGTACGCTCAGCGCTTGCGTGAACGTAGTTTTCTTGTTGAAGACACGTTAAATCCACGAGGAAGCTTTTATGCCATGTCTTTAGCAGTGTATTTCTTATTATAAGTATTTATGTTGAATGGTTTTGTAATTTGAGCACTTTGAGTACACGGAAAAAACTAGGTATCCATTTTGTGGGGAAAAAAAGAAAACAAAATAAAAGGTAGGTATTAAATCTAAAGGTTTATTTCCGCTAGTAGTAGTAGTAAAATTTCATTTAATACCTTTCGGAGGAGTCGGTCGTCACTAGCATGTTGAGTACCGGGGGCGAGAGCTTTCGATGTGAAACAAAATTATGCTGAAAAATGAACTTGAAATTCATTAAAATTTGCTAAAAAATCGATAAAAACGGCAAAAAAGCTAAAAATTTAAAACTTTCATTTAATAGGAGATTACTATTTAAAATATTTTTGTCATAAAATTAGTAATCGACCATTTCTTTGCTCTCGTAGTGCTCAAATTTCAAAACAATGTACCTAAATTAATATAGGTAATACAATATTTTACGAAAATTCGGTCATACGATCATGCTGCATGACTGGAACTTTTTCAAATCTTTATAATCGTGGTGGGTGATGTCCTACAGCCAAGAGCAATCCTTGCACAGTTCAATTAATTTTAGAACTCCTTCATCGGTCCACGCTTTCATGATCACAAATGAACCTCTTCAAAGTAAAAATGCGAAATGAAAAGTATCAGTCACGCAGCATGACCATATGATCGAGTTTTCACAAACTATCGTACTATATCATGTTGAATCGTGTTGGAAATTCAGGACTTGGAGTGAAAAGAAATGATTAACTACCAATTTTATGAAGGGGGAAAAAACTCATTCTAATATACCAATATACAATTCAAATTAGATTTTGCATTTTTACCTTCTTTTGCATTCTCATCGATTTTTTAGAAAAATTTAATGAAATTCAAGTGCGTTTTTCAGTGTGATTTTGTGCATTAATTTTTTAATATTCAATTTCATAGTTGATAAACTTGTTTTGGCTAAAATTCTGCTAAAAATAAATATAAATTTAAAGATTTTTAGCCGTTTTTTAGTATTTCTTATTAGATTTTTTGAAATGTGACCAATTTAATGTTATCGAAAAAATTCTGGCCAACGAACTCACCTTATCGTTTGGAAAGCAATTTTTGGCGCAAGAACGGAATTTTTATCTCAATCCATAGGAGAGTTATCGTCCGAAGGGCATATCAAAAAGCGTTTAACTCTAGAATTCGATACAGAACGCTTCAAGTCGGATTTCAGTTAAGAAAATTGACTGAAATTTTGATTTTAAATTTTGTGGAGCCATTGCAATAGTTTTATTTTGTATAAAAATTCTCTATGACTGGGTATTGAAGCCAGGCGGCATCCTCCGGCACGTTTTCTGAAATTTCCCCTGGTTTTCCTTTCAAAGTGCCCGTCTGATTATGGATATACGATTATTTTATGTTTTACACAATTGAATTTAGTTAAATTTTGATGTACCATAAATGGTACATTGCCAACTCCCCTGTAAAATTCAGTATTCCTTCCACATGTGATTCAGTACGAATAATAGAGCGAATTTAGTGACAACAAACTTTTATGCAAAACATCTAAACTGATAAAATATGACGAAAGATAATTTTGAAGTGGCATTTAATGAACAAAATGGATGTATTTTCTCAAATAATGAATTTTCTTTCTCCTGAGCAACGTAGATCTTTTCCATAAGAACGGTCCAGCCACGGAAAATGGGTGTATCACAATAAACAGTTTGGACAAAAAGAAGATTAAGAAATCCCAAAAGGTGCAGCATGATTGCATAGAAGGTGTTGCGTGTAGGCTTCAATCGCTTGACGAATAACTTTCACATTGTCAGTTGTTCCAACCTTTCATTGTGACCCACCCCCTTCTTCCCAAAGAATGAACCGTTTCTAGGGGGAGGTCTACCCACTTCAGGATAGAATTTAGCCTTGGGTCACTATGATTACTATCAATATTCAAGGCGCACTTGCGCTGCCCTTCCACCATATTATCATCAGTTTTTAAAATTATCGATAGTATATTGCGGTGTTCTGGATCCCATCAAGCCATGATACTAGTAGTTATTAAATGCTAGTTCCGTCTGAACAAAACGAGAGGTCGCTGACTCCCCTAGGCTCCGACAACTCTCAAAAGTTGTGGAATACCTGGTGCAATACCCCCCCCCCCCCCCCCCCTATACCTGGTGTACTCTGGGTGTAGTAGGCCAATCGCCTCAACTCTTGAAAGGGATAACTACTCTACCCCATCACTTATTTGTTACATGGTCGCAGAGCATGGTTTCGAAGTAGTACTCTTTCCATCTAATATTGACTGTCCTGACGCCACTACCTCTTGCACTGTCTCCGTAGGCTAAATGGGAAATTAATTGTGAATATTATTGCTTAAAAATTAACTATACTCCTGCTCAGCTTATTGCTATTGCGTGCTCTACTTTTTGAAAGGATATGGATAGTTCCCCCTCTCCGTTCTTTATAACTGCCGCCCTTGAGGTTATACCTGGAGCATTTTAGCTTCCAGTTCATACTTAGGGGGTTGTACGTTAACCGCCTTAACCATGGAAGGTGAAACTACTCTATTCCATCACCTCGTTGTCACACCTATAAACCGATATCCATTGTAATTTTTATAGACTCTTCTCTTCTAATTAGAAAGGTATTCTCGATTTTGTTTTAGTTTGATTTTTCGAAATTGACTAAACTATTGAATGTACTGTTCCGACTTTTAAAACTTGTGTGAGATACTTTCATTTCAACTTGAATTTAAATAAGTACCTACAATTACAATATATAGAGGCTACCTAGAGGCTCACTTGCACATTACCTACCTACCTAGAGTCTCACTTACACTTGTAGATAGTTAAAAGTTATCCTACTTCTCTCTTCCACATAAGCTTCTATGTGTGTATAATAAAAATCTATACATACTATGGAGTACTATAGTACAAAAACACAGGACAGTAGTGTATGGTGTAGATACACTGTACAGTTTTGTGTACAAAAACTATTATTTATCTATATTTTTGTCTGTATTATAACTTCCTACGTGAAACCATCAAGGATAGTGTGTGTAGTTCCTCCTTCTCGATTCTTGAAATTGCCACATCTGGGGATAGTTCAAAGGCTTTTAGATTTCAGGTTAATCGCCTCTACCATTTGAAGGGGTAACTACTCCATTTCCATCACCTCCATGATGTCGTATAGTAGCAGAGCGTGGTTTAGGCCCCCTCCCTCCCCCACTCAGACCCTCTATTGTTGACTATACTGGTGACAAGATGATGGTGCGGGGAACAAATTGTCAAGCGAAAAGGGTGACTCAAGGTATCTATCTGCCTATGTACTACAGTGAAAGATAGGTATACCTACCTAAGTCAACTACCGTGTTTCTTAGGAACATAACTCCCTAGCGCTCATAGCGGTAGACCATGTTAGTTCGGAACCCCATTGTGAAAATTTTTGTTGCTGGGTCGGTTGAGATCATTATTGGAATTGATATTGATAGTTGGTGTCCCGGCCTGTAACCCGGGGGTCTTGCCTCAGCCTCCTCATCCCTCGGATTCAGCCTTCCCCACCCCTCAGCCTCGCTTTCCCACCCCTCTTTTTTTCTCCTTTTGGAAGTATGAAGCTAAAGGAGAGAAATTAGAAATAAGGAGAAGAGGCCCCCGAAGGACGGTGAGGGAGAGGATCGCCGGAGGAGGGGAGGGGGGAAATCCCGACGGGGTAGCAGGTGGGGGTGAAGGTGGGTGGACTGGAGGATTGGCCACGCCCACTCACTCCCTTCCCCACCATCACCCCACCATGTCGGAGCTGAACAGGGACCGGACGGTGCTGCCGCATCCCGCCCGTTTTGTCAACTAAAAAGCCGGCCCCTTCACCCGACGGCGGATGTTGGCACTTACAGAAGTCTGTCGGACAAAATTCCTGACATTCAAATTTCTTCATTGACTCGTTCGAACAAGAAATGACGTTCCTAAAATTTCCTGGTGAAGTTTGATACTTTCTCTCTTAACCGGCCACCCGTTTTCTTTTCTTTTTCTTCATTTTCCACCTGACAGTTCTTCACTCCTCAGATCTTCCCGGAAGGCTAACAGGGGAAAACATTTCTCTTCCCTGTTTCACGTATCTCAGTGCCGCACGGCCTTCCCGGAAGGTGCATAATGAGAAGAAGGAAGAAAACATCTCTCGCCTCTTTTTTCTTCAAATTACGAGGCGTTGAATAAAAAAGTTCCAGTCATGCAGCATGATCGTATGAGCGAATTTTCGTAAATTATCGTTTTGTATAATGTTAAATTACTTTGAAATTTGAGCTTTTTGAGTGCAAGGATATTGTTAACTATATGGCAAAAACCGTATATTTGAGCTACTCAGGACTGTGCCCCATTGGTAGTTTTATGACCTCTTGCATTAATTATATAAAGTTGTCAGCAGCAGTTATCATATGAAATCGATAAAATATGAGGAAATTAAGCTACCTTAAACGTCATACGAGAGATTTTAGTATAAGAGACAAGTGCACCAGGTGTAGAATAGAATAGAATCCTACGATTTATATCCATAGAATACGCTTAAGGCCACTTTGCAAGACGGTGGACAAATTGACTCAAGAAAATTTTGTCAAACCGATGTAATTGAAATCCGATGGAAAAACTTTTTTTCGTTCAAGGAAAGGTTTGGGAACCCATCCCTAAAACGGCCGAGCTGAATTTTGAGTTTTTCAATTTTTTTCTCCAAGTAGAAGCTCTAAAAGTTGTTACGAAGCGTCAGTCCTGTCACGCCTGTATTTGATGATGATGTCACTCTGAAGTTCTCGTTGTTGGTTTTTCTCTTAAGTCTGGTACCTATTACTCGTACTTACGGCAATGACTGCTGAGCATAATTTTTCAATTAAAGAATTTGCAGTTTTTTACGGTTTTGATGGTCAATTTCATTCTCATGTATCTTATACTACATATTAAGTACAATTAAAGACGATGACATTTCATTCAAAGACGGTATCTACAAAAGAAGATCTTTTGGAAGAAGGTGTGATAGGGGATCATTTGAAATTTCATTTTATTGAATACTTATGAGTGTTTTATGCAGTGTGACAGAACTGAATAATATGTGACAGAAATGACGGGATCTGAACTAAGGAGGGTGTTCAGCATAATTTAATGCATGCATTCACATACAATAAGACCTGAAAGGAGATCAAAATACACGTGAGGTTCGTAGAACATATTGTATTTATTTTAAAGTTCTTTAGAACAGTTAAAATATCTCATCAATTGACTACGAAGTGAAGTCCAGTCATATAGGAAGGACAGTAGATGCGACCTACTGTAGAGAACAGTCTGAATCTATTCTCTTGCAGAAATATAAATAACTTACCTAAGAACAAGCTTTATGAAGAGATTGACTGATAAATATGTAGGAAACTGAACTATAAAAAGGAACAAAACGCTAAAATATTGAAAATAGACAAGAAATTACAGGATAGCAAACTTGTTTAACATTTAAAAAATTCTCACCTAATAGGTAGATCAAAAATATAGCAATTTACTGAGTATAAAGAACCAACAAAAAATGTGTGATTGTCAAGTAAAACTATAAGAATCAAATCGGACGGCACGGGATCTTAAATACTTAATATAATTGACGAAACTTCGAACACGATTCACACACAACTATATTTTCTCTTGAACTACAACTCAACTAACAATTCAGGGAACGTGGTTGCCAATAGAAACAAATAACAATGGATGCAACTCAACATAACTGTCCAATTTTGAATCCAATTTACCTATTGGTCTCCAATTCTCAACATCCTCCCACCTGTTGTGAAACTCATCGAATTTCACAACACATCTCGAAATTCAAAACTAAATTCAAGTCAAACAATTCACAAATTAACTTTCACAAAATTTCACAAGTCAAGCATTTCTTTCTTCTTAACCACTCGTCCGCTCCGCGTAATCGTCTGGGCCTCTTCCTCATCTGAGTCTGGGCCCGCCTCTTCTTCTTGAATGACTTGATCCAGAGTTGCATTCTAAGACGCAACTTTGACACTGTTTGACTCCCTTTGTCAGTGTTTTCCCCACATTTGTCATCTCTGCCACTGCGAGTGTCACCCTCCTCTCGCTTCCTCTGTTTATCCTCTCGCTGAGGGCACTGACTGACTTTCCTTTTTTCTGCTTGTTTCTCGGCGTTGCTTCCAACAGGTTTATTAGCAACAGCTTCCACAGATATGAGCCTTCCTTGAAATTCTGTCAAGTTGAGGCCTTTGATACGGGCTTGGACATCTTCTGCAGTGGCCATCGTTACAAAACCATAACACCGAGCTCCAGGCATTTTCGCATTGGTCACAACTTTGGCTGCAAAAACCTTACCGAATTTTGAAAATATGTGTTTCAGATACTGTGCTCGGGTCGCAGCAGCCAACCCGCTTACCCACAAGTTAGGGTAGTTACTCTTCTCTTTGTCATCGGTTGAGTTGTCTGGGGTGATACGTCTGGCATCGTTCTTCCTCGTGTCTTGCTTCATGCTTCCTCTTTCACTCCTTTCTGCGCTCGTATCTTTGTGTTTGTCGACTAAATCATCCTCTCTAGCTATTAAATTCTCTTTGTCTCCACCGATGGTCAGATGAATTGATTCCTCAGTGTCCATTCCATTAACATCACTTTGGTTTTTCAACTCAATTGCCTCATCATCATCCATGTCCTTACAGTCATCACCCACTATATCTTCCATGTCTTTGTCTGCCAACAAAACCTCAAGCTCATCACTTTCTTCTACTTCTTCCTTCTGCTTCTTCTCATCACCTGCCCTAAACGTCCATTCATACTCACCACACTTGTCAAGCTCGTCTTCTAAAGCCTTCTCGTAATCCTCACCTTCTGAAATTATAATTGAAGAAATTCTCTCATCAGCGCTCTGGAGTTGAGAATAACGCCTCGTCAAAATGTCCAGTCGGGCTCTGAGCTCTGCCTCTGTCGCATCTCCTTTCAGGATTTCCTTGATATTATTCGCTTCCTTTGTAAATACGGTGCGATAAACCGCTCTTGTTTTCGAATCCATGCTGGAAGCACAACTCTTGAATTTCGTGTCCGAAAGAATTCCCGTTTCGTCCTGTCACGGTCGCCACAAATGTAAGAATCAAATCGGACGGCACGGGATCTTAAATACTTAATATAATTCACGAAACTTCGAACACGATACACACAAAACTATATTTTCTTGAACTACAACTCAACTAACAATTCAGGGAACGTGGTTGCCAATAGAAACAAATAACAATGGATGCAACTCAACATAACTGTCCAATTTTGAATCCAATTTACCTATTGGTCTCCAATTCTCAACAAAAACAAAGGGAAAAAATCTTTTTTCGCATCTTCTCCTCATTTCTTCAGCTGTTTATTTTTTCTTCTGAGGGGGCCATTCTGAAGACTGAAAATTGTAAAAACGAGAATTAAGATGCGCAGAAAAAGGAAAACCTGGAAAATATGTAATGCCCAATTATACATCCATACCTAATATCATAGAACTGAAGTAGAACATGGGTCACTAACAGAAAAAAAAGTTCCAGTCTTCCAGCATGATCGTTTGAGCGAATTTCCAATAATTATCGTACCTATTACACTTAATTAAGTTTTAATTTGAGAAGTTTGTGCGCAAAGAAATTGTTACCAATTAATTTTATTGCGAAAAAACTTGTTGTAAAAAATAATCTACTAATCAAAGATTTTGAGTTTTTAGATTTTTTTGAATTTTTATCGACTGTTTAGCACACTTTATGATGAAATTTAAGTACAATTTTCAGCATAAATTTGAGCTTCAATTTTTAAATGACCTTGGTCATGGTTGATAAACTTTTTTTGCGTAATATTCAACGAAAAAATATAAATTTAATGGTTTTTAGCCGGTTTTGTAATTTTTGTGATTTTTTTAGTACATTTTTTGAAATTTGACCAATTTACTGTTCTCAAAAAGTGTTGTCCAACAAATTCATCCTTTATTTTGGAGTGCTTAATTTTTGGCTCAAGAACGAGGCTTTTATCTCAATCCTTTCGAGACTTATCGTCTGGAATGACACATATGTACATTTATATACAAATAAAAAAGTGTTGAAATTCAGGAATCATTTCAAATGCCTCAAAACATATTTTGATGAAGAAAATTTTTATTTTAAAAATTTCGGAGTCATTGCAATAGCATCATTTTCTAAGAAAATTCGCTAAAAGCACGTTTCCGAGCAGTCCTTATAAATTTCAAAAACCCGTAAAAAAAAAAAAAAAAAAAAAAAAAAAAACCGGAAACCCGCTTAGAAATTAATTTGGTATTGGGAATATGAATTCTACAGAGGATTTAAAAGTTACGAAGCTCATAATGTTTGTTGAAAGGAGCAAAAAGAACGAACGAGAGAACTGAGTAAAAATCGTTATTCCTGTTACACACTGTCAGGTCCTGTCACGTGACAGAACTGACAGTGACAGGAATGACGTTTTCACGTTTAATTAAATTTGAAAATTAATTAATTAATTCAAAAATTATTAGAATTCACCTGGTGGAAACTACCCTCCTCATAGATCAGTGATCTGTGCTAAGGGAGGGAGTTGCATGTTTGATCATAATCCGGAACCTCTGCTTAGATAATGTAGAGGAAATTTTAATAAGTATAGGCACGTACTAATTGCATAATTGTGATCAGATCAAAACATTTAACTACCTACCTACTCATTAAAAAAGAAAAAAAAAACTGTATAAGTATTTTTAAGTAGAAAACATCGATTTGTAAATAAAAATAGTGACAAAATTGACGAAAATATGAACACTCGTGGTATCAAGGAGAAATGAGGAGCTTAATTTCAAAAGGGGTCATATCCACTTCCGAAAAAAATTTCAGGAAGTGAAAAAACACGCCCAAGGAGTTATTGATTGGAATTTAAATTTAGTTTTTAATCTAGTGTAGCTTGGTGAGGGACAAGGAATCATATCCCAAAACATGAGCAGCCAATCTCGAAAACCAAAGGAGTTACAGCTAATTATCATTAGGATATGACCCCTTTTGAACAAAATTTCGGATATCAAACACGAAAATCAGTTTCCTCTTCGTCAAGACAATCGCATTCTCCTACTTCGCCATCGTCTTGTGAGGGTGCTACTTCATGGGCACCCAAAAGAATGCCAACAATACCCTCCATTCTTGGCAACACCAACGTCACCTTAGCAACGCAAAACCGACGGTAAGCCTAAAAATCTCATGAGACACGAACTAAAAACAGAAAGAAGCACCAGAGAAATCAGCGAAACAGGAGTGAAACATGTTATCACAGCACATCTTATACCAATATCATTGAATAATGGGAAGTACAGGAGCACAGTTGATAACAGGGGTGCTGAAGAGTATTGCACCTCCACTCTGTTGGTTATTCGTACCAAACCCTTCAAATCTTATCACCAAACAGCACAGACATTCTAAAAGGTATGTTCCAAACTAAAGTTGGAAAAAAATCCGGTAATGGCATTTTGGATATGTTCCTTATTGAAAAACATCAACGAGCAACAATTTGAAGGAAGATGAGGATATATTCCCTTTTGATTGAAACGAAAATTATCCATAATATAGAAATGGATGTGATCCCTTTTGATCCAAACATTAAACTTTGGCCCTCAAATACACTAAGATATGTTCCTTTTTGACGCTAACTGCTGATACAAATCGATTTTGGTTATCCTACAGATTGAAAATCCGTTTTTTACAGATTTTTTTCGAAAAATGGATGTGACCCGTTTTGAAAGTAAGCTCTTCTAATCTTCTACGGTGCCTACTTCAAAGGAATATACTCTTGTCGTCACGGCGTCGCATTCCGACTGACTTACAGTTGTAAGATAAGAAAATGCAGCGTTTCTATAGGAGGATTTGCTAATTGAAATGGGATTTGCTAATGAAACTGGAATATATCGCAGGATGAATGGTAAATTGTGATAGAGGTGGCGGGAGGTGGATACCAAACGATTTGAAAGAATGGGGAACCTTCACGTGTTGGAATTTCACATTTTGACCTCAGATTTGGATTGAGCGCACTTGAAAACCCCCTAATTCTAATTTTTAGCTCAAAAGACCGTTTAGTTTGGCTAATAAACGGGTAGGAAGATCACGGGTGACGCAGTAGTGCAAAAGAGCTGAGGGTTCTCTCCAGGCGGGCGGGGACCGTGACGTCATCATGCGAATGAATTTCAAGAGCCGTATCACAGGTCAGATACCCATTATATAGCACCTTTTTGGAAAGCTCACATCAATATCTTTCTATTGAGCAAATAAAAAATAACCATGTAAATTCCCCATTGGTAATACTGCCGTCGTCGTCGGTTTGTATATAGCTCAGATGAGTTAACGTCCAGTGTATTTGGAAGCTTATTAGAGCACTTTTGATATAAAGATACATTAGAGCATGTTTGATATAAAGATGCTTCATTGTGAAGACCTTGGTTTCCCTAAATTGCTCTTGCATAACTATAATTGGCTCTAGTGAACAACTACGTGTGTTATCCTACCTTCAGAATTCTGAAGCTAATTGCTGACTGTACGAGCTGTTTATACAATAAAGTGAGCAAGAATTTTGAAAAGCAATTCCTAACGTTATAAAAACGTCTGCCGAATTGGTGGTGGCACATAGCTTCCTCGTTTACCTATCATCTTCTTCCAACTATCAGCCAAATTTAAGCGAACTCGAACAACTAGAGAGTGAAAAGATGGAACATGATGGAATTTACGTTTGCGCATGCGCAGAATGAAGTATTGATTTGGCAACAATGAAACTGATAGGGGACCATCTACAACCTAAACCACGCATTTCTCTTACGTTCGTCGAAATCGGACGAAAACAGTGGAAATTAAGGTAGTTACAAAGATTTCATATAGGCGCATGCGCAGTAGCTATTAATGATACAACAATGTTGAAATTGATATGGGATGATCAAATCGTCACCCTGCAACTATCATCCAAATTTGAGTTAGATCGGACCACTAGGGCGTGAAAAAATGGAGTATAATGGAATTTACGTTTGCGCATGCGCTTAGTGCAGTATTGATTTGGCAACAATGAAACTGAAAGAGGACCGTTTAAACCCTAGCCTGCACATCCCCTAAACATTTCATCCAGATCGGATGAAAACGGTTGAAAATAAGTTTGTTACAAGGATTTCATATTGACGCAGGCGTAGTAGCTATTAATGATACAATCATGTTGAAATTGATATAAGATGATCAAAAACACCTAACTCTTATGGCAAACAAACTTTTTCTAAATACTATTCACCTTTACAAACTAATTGTAATGCAGATACAATTACTCACCCTATTAGTTGTCGGCGGTCCTTTCATCTGTAAGCATCAACTTCTCAATCCCGCCCTCCTACTCAGCCGACTGGATCTCCCTAAATTGTTTTGTTGCACCCCGTCACATACACACATTCGGAGGCTCCCGCTTTCGAGACGGTATCATAGGTCCAAAAACTCCCTCCACATAAGACGCAAACCCAACTTTTAGGACAAATTGTTTGCTAAACATGCTGTTTCGAAATCATCATGTATCTGAATTAGTAGTCAAATGAATTAAACTGATATCGAATAATTATTCTTTAATGAGGTTAACGAATCGATAATAATCATCCTAAAATGGTAGATAAGAAAGAATTATTATTCCATATCAGTTTAAATCATTTGGCTAACAATTCAGATACAAGATGATTTCGAAACCGTGTTTAGCAAACAATCTGACCTAGATATCGTGGACTGCTACCAATGTGGAGGGAGTTTTTTGACCTCTCTCACGAACACAAAGTTGTCTCGAACGCGGGAGCCGACAAATGTATATGTGACGGGGTGCAACGAAACGATGTAGGAAGATCCAGTCGGCTGAGTGGGAGGGCGGGAGTGAGAAGTTGATGCTTACAGATGAAAGGGCCGCCGACAACTGACAGGGTAAGTCTTTTTTGGATGAGCGAGGCAGGGGGGGTTAGGAAAGAATCGGCTGAAGAGGATGGTAGAATAAGGGTGGCAGGGTTGAAATAGGAAGGAGGGGGTGAAAGGACGTTACCGATTTAGGGGGATAAAGTGGGCGTTCACCTGAAAATGATGGAAATACGAGCGGATGGGATCATCTTGCCGAGAAAACTCGCCGATCGCCACGACCGCCGGAAGACCCAGTTTTGTCGTCGACGATGGGGCGTGCGGTCCACAAACTGTCGTCATGTCATCAACTATCGTACATGACAGTTTCGTCACAAATCGTACAGGTGATTCATCACTACGGTCCTTTCAACTATTCAACGTTTTGTTCCCGAGTTAGTGGACTCATCGTTTTCACTTTCGGAAGATGGAGAATTTGTTGCCCCCATAATCTGTTTTTATGACTTTTATGTGCTCATGCTTTTATTTCTACCTCTAATGTAACGATCTAGTATTTTTAGCATGAAACATGCTTTAACCTTGGACTAGCTAGTGTAAAATGTTACGCGGATGTGTCACGAAATTTTTTCTTTTTGACATTGAAAATGTCTTAGTCGACGGGTCAACCGGAAATTTTGTTACACTAAGAATAAAACGTCACCCAACCTATAAACAAGTTAGGTGTTGTTTTCTTTTGATTTTCACGTACAATCAAGCCGTTGCTGGGGAAGTGAAACTACTTTAGTTTTCACCAGACAAAAATCGTTCTCCACTAGTTGGAAAGCTCTCGATATATCACGCATTTCTTTCGTACTTGTTCTTCTATTCATGACGTAGTTTTATATTTATTTATGTTACAAATGGATTTAGTAAACAATGCCACTTGTTTTGTTGTCACTTGGTTGAGAAGTTAATCTTGGTTATAGTAGTTGTACACGCGCACCATAACAGAAAATCACCTACCGGTGAATTCATATTCGTGGAAGAATTGGGCATCGTCAAGACTGGCTTACAGCAAATTCAGTAATTGTGTGTCAATAATTACTTTATGTTTTCTAATTGTTATTTTATTTATAACAACAAAAAACATTGAAATTACTGAGACATTTTCAATGCTTCTCTCATAAGAGAGAAAGTACGAGCGGCCTGCCGCGTTTTAACACAGAATGTGTTTTAGTCATGGACTAACTAGGCAAAAAAGCTAACGAAATCTGGGACGAAATGTGGGACGAAATCTGTGACGACAACATTCTGATGATTTCCGCTTACAACCGAGTCGTTGCTAGGGAAATGGTACTTCGTCGTTTTTCACCCTTCGAAATTCGTTGACCATTCGTTCGAAAGCTCTCGATTTATCCAACCATATTATGTTCACTACTATGAAGTGCGTGGCCAACAAGCTGAGTTATGAGCATGGTTATTTGAATAATTGTGTACACTCAGATGATCATTCTCAATAATTGATATTGTGAACATGATATTGTGACCGTCGAGGTTCTTTCACGCCCCTAATCTGTTCAGTGGAAGGAGCGTTGCACGACGAATTCAACGTGTTTGTGAAAAGGATGGCCCACACTCTTGCCGGGAAATGGAGACGACCCTACTCACAAGTCTTGGGGTGGACCAGGGTAAAAATTCAAATGCCCATACTAAAAGCAGTTTCTCAAAGAATACGTGGGACACGGAGAAGGGTGAGGTCCTTAGGGATGGAGGATTGAGCTGCTCTCCCATGGTTGAGCGATTAAGTTTTAGTTATCTTGTTATTGTTTGATTGTTCTGTTAATGGATTTTTACTTTGGAAAAAAAAAAAAAAAAAAAAAAAAATGAAATAAAATAAAAAAATAAAAGTTGCAACCGCTTGTTAATTTCTGATGATTTCCATTGAGCTGGTGTTTCGATGATTTGATTCATAGCAGGTGATCCGAATATTGCGAGAATGGTTTGATTTGTGAAGCGGTGGTTAAATAAGCTAAGGATCGTGTTACCTGGTGTAACCTATGTAAGCTGAAATTTGGGAGGGAGGCTCAAGAGAGAATGCTGAAGACGCCTGGGTGATCACTAATCAGCTGACTGAGCTCCAAAGGCATTTTCTTTCCTATTCAACGCAGGAAGCTGAAATTTGGGAGGGAGGGTCAAGGGAGAATACTGAAGACGCAATGGTGATCACTGATCAGCTGAGTGAATTCCAAAGCCATGGAATGTGTTTTAGTCATGGACTAACTAGCCAAAAAAGCTAACGAAATTTCGTAACAAAATCTGGGACGAAATCTGGGACGACGACATGGATACCGCTGATACGGACAGGATCGTGTAACCTGGTGTAACCTATGCGATATTTTGTTATGACGCGGTTTATGAGTTATAAATATTTTAAGGTATTATCTCACTATTGGAAGTTAACCAATCTTCAACCTGAGATTGAAGACGGGTTTATGTGAAACGCGTGAGCTAAAACTCATTCTGTGTTCCAATAATTTCGTCCGAAGTATGTAAATAGAGGTAACCGGGGGTCCAGGGGGCTTGCCCTCTGGCGAGGCGCGGAGCGCCGAGTTTCTTGTGATTTTTACGTACAACCAAGCCGTTGCTGGGGAAACTTCTTTAGTTTTCACCGGACAAAAATCCTTCTCCATTCGTTGGAAAGCTCTCGATTTATCACGCATTTCTTTCGTACTTGTTCTTCTATTCATGTCGCAGCTTTATATTTATTTATGTTTTGAAATGGGTATAGTAAACAATGCCGCTTATTTTGTTGTCACTTAGTTGAGAAGTTTATCTTGGTTATAGTATTTGTAGACGCGTACCTTAACAGAAAATTACCTACCTAGGTACTCTGTTCTAATCTCGATTAGTAAAACAATTATGTCGTAGTTTTCAATTTATTTACATTTACGAATTAGAGAGAAGAAAACATGTTCCATGTTTTAGCATTTTAGCCGAAGGCTCAAAGCGGAAAGCAACTGGGAGGTCCGGGGGAACGAAGCGCCCCTGGCGGGGTCAAAAAAGGACTATTTTTGTATCTTATATTTGTAGTATTCTGTATTTATCTTGTGTTCCATAATCATTTTGGAATTGGGTATCTGTGCGTAACTTTATCAATAAACAATCAATAATCCACATGGATTTCGTTCCGTATCTGTCTCTCTGTATGTTGTGTGTCCGCAAATCCTTGTGGCAAAGCTCAAATCCCACAGTTTTCATCCGGCCTTGATTAAATTTTCAGGAAATGTGCGGGTTGGGCTGCTGATGGTCCACAACCAATGTCATTTTTTGCAAGTCATTACTTCCTTATGCGCATGCGCAAACGTCAACTCCCTTGAACATCATTGTATCACGCCCTAGCCGTCCGATCTTGCTCAGATTTGTGAAATCTTCGTAACCAGCTTAATGTCCAGTTTTTATCCGATTTTGATGCAATTTCCAGGGAATGTGCGGGTTCGGCAATAGATGGTACCCTATCGGTTACATTGCTGCCAAATTATTACTTCATTCTGCGTACGTTTAAACGTAAATTACTTCTTGCATTTTTTTCTCGTTCCTACTTGTCTGTTTATGACGTTTTACTCTACGTCTTGATATACTATTTTCAGCAGTTAAATTTTTTAATGGTTATTAAACACATTTCAATGATCTACACATACATGTTACGGATATGGGAGAGCTATGTGTAACACCCAACTTAGTAGACTTTTTTAAATGTTAAAGTTTAATTTTTGTGTAAATGTTTATAAACTTTTTATGAGTAATGCTCAGTTAAAATTCTCCATAGTATAAGGGGGAAAAATGCTTAAAAACAAAAAAGGATAGATATTTTTTTTTTTGCTG
The DNA here is from genome assembly GCA_030762985.1 of Adelphocoris suturalis. NCBI lineage: Eukaryota > Metazoa > Arthropoda > Insecta > Hemiptera > Miridae > Adelphocoris > Adelphocoris suturalis. The sequence continues at coordinate 125,911,718 of CM061040.1, forward strand.
AAAAATGTAAATTAGGCGGTTCTTAACTATTTTTAACCATTTTTATTTATTATTTTAGTACATTTTTAAAATTTTATCATGCAATTAAATGTGCTCAAAATGTGCAGGCGTTCGAAATCATCCAGTCTCTTGGAATGACCCTTCGTACATACTTTTAAAATTTTGAATCCATCTAAATAGCTCATTTCAGCAAATTTTCGTAAAAAATGAAGCTATAGCAAAGGCTCGGAAATTTTAAAAACAAATTTTCGTAAAACTTCTTCATTGAAATCCGTTTTGAGGCATTTTGAAACGATTCCTGAAATTTGCGCTTTTCCATATATATATATGTCATTCCAGACGATAACGCTCTTTAGGATTGAGATAAAAACTTCTTTCTTGCGCCAAAAAATCATGCATACCAAACGAAAGGATGAGTTCGTTGGCCAGCACTTTTTGAGCACATTAAATTGGTCAAATTTCAAAAAATGTATTGAAAAAATCACTAAAAATGACTAAAAACGGCTAAAAATTGTTACATTTATAATTTTTAGCAGAAATAAAGTTTAATAACTATAAAATAGGATATTAAAAAATCCATGTATAAAATTATGCTGAAAAATGAACTTAAATTTCATTAAATTTCACTAAGGAATCAATAAAAATTGCAAAAAATGCAAAAAATCCAAAACATCTTTTTGAATAGCGTATTACTATTTAGAATACGTTTTTTTGTCATAAAAATAATAGTAAACAATTTCTTTGCGCTCAAAAAGCTCAAATTTCAAAATAATTTAACATAATATAGTACAATAACTTACGAAAATTCGATCATACGATCATGCTGCATGAATAAAACTTTTCAAACTATAAAAGAGAAAAAGTTTTTTTTTCTTTCAAATTCGCCAAAATTAAATCTTTAATAACACGAAACCCTTTGGATTGGGAAACAAAAACTCGGATTTCACTCAGCTGACCAGAAGTGGTAAGCTAATTCCATCCAACAGGCAGTGGAGGAGAAGTTCCCCTTCACAAATTAAGTTTGTCGATCTCATCCGCAGCTGATCTTGGCATTATGCTCTAATATTGCCACCTGATATCCTACAGGGGTCCTATTCGTGTTGAGAGGTCAAGTAGAGAAGAAATTATTTACTATTAATTTTATTTTATTAATTTGTAATCGTTATTAAGATTTCATAAGAACGCCCTGTCTCATAAGAGCTATATTAACAGAACAAGAACTTATTTAAGTTTAATGGTTAAAAACCTTTGTTTTGTTCAACTACAAACTCTTGAAATCTCCAAATCTTACATTTTACCCCATAACAGTGAGGGAAATTTAAAATTCGAAAATCGTGGAATGGACCAACAAATGTAAATTTGAAGGAATTACGTGTTCATCAATTTGTACTACAAATAGCGAACTGGAAAAGAACGTTGATTCATTTTGCTGATTGCAGTGAGACAATTAATTTTAATCAAGTTACGCTATTTGAAATAGTTAATGACGATCATAATGAGCAATTAATGGGTACATGAACGGACAGCTTGATCAGTTCAACACGGCGGTTTACCGCGAATAAATCGGACGAAAAAAAAAGAAAAAAAGAAAGAAATTACTGGTGTGAAATTTCCCTAAAGACGCAGATGTAGTTATTCTCTATTGATCCCCTTACCCCGGGAGCGGGGCCCGCGCTTGCGCAGTGTCCCGTCCACTCCTACCCCCAACTCAATCTACCCCCTTCAGAGCATCCCCTAACGAATCAACCCCCTCATTTCCCCTCGAACGCGGCGGCGTTAATTACAAAATATAATTGATACATTTTATCTATCCCTGGAGGTTTCCCCTAGGAAGTGGGTAATTTATTTTGCTCCCACCACTTCCGCTCCAACCCATATAATACCACGATTCCCATGGGATGTAAAACTTTTCTTATTGTAAGATTTCGCTCTTAACTCCGCCACCCCTTCACGGTTTTAATGGAAAAAAAATTCCATATTTTTTTCCTACGTTTTACGTTTTTAATGACGAGGTTTTTTTTATAGTTGGACATAAAAAACGCTAATTGATGTCGGACTCCCTTTAACGATTCTCGCCCAGAGATGTATAAATCTTTTTCCCTTCCAACTTCAGTCGTTTTAGGGGTTTCTTCCGTCTTTACGGTCGGACAATGGCGTCATAATTTTTTTACTGCTGATAATTTTTTCAGCGGCTTAACCAAATAACTCCCAGAGTTTATGCAGAGAATCACGTGGACGCATGGCTTTTTATTAACAGCTGACGTTACACTAACTAACACCTATTTTTTCTACTCCCGATAATCAAACTAATCAGCATCAGCCGGGGATGTGCCAGTATTATTTGCTACAATCTCAAACAACTCTTAGGAGTAGTATTTACAGGTTGAAATATTAGATATTCGATATCTCAGAAACTTAAAGATGGGTAATTTTTTTAAATTTGTAGGGAATGAGGCTCAATAACTCGAATGAGACCATCAGGGTTGCTTCACGTTCATCCTTTTGTTTCTCATAATAAAGGGAATATATCGAGTCTAGGTCCTTGTACATCAGATGTTCCATTTCCTATCAGTTTCAGCGTTCCTGACTCAATAGTTCACTCTGCGCCGCATGCGCAAACGTAAATTCTTTCGAGCATCATTTTCTCAAGCTCTAGTCGTCCGATCTTGCTCAAATATGGATGATGGTTGGGGGATGACGATATGACCATCACTCATCAATTTCAACATGACTGTATCATTAATAGCTACTGCGCATGCGCCAATGTGAAATCCTTGTGACGACCTTAATTTTCACAGTTCTCATTCGATTTTTAAAATTCTTCCTATAGCCTCTTCAAAGGTTTTCTTTGTACTATTTATTTTGTATTTATTCACGTTTTTAGTTTATTCATTTATAACCTTTTGGTAGGTGACATAGTTCAGGTATAATCCGACAATGCACCGTAGACTCGCAAGGGGACCTTACAGTGATATGGTCGAGTATTGCGCTCAAACTTTGTTAGAGGGTTCAACTGACCAAAATATTGAATACGTGACCGAGCTTTCTTCAAAATGGGCCTGAAGAGCCCTCAAAATTGAATAAAATGTATTTAAATTTGGTTTCTTTTAATCTATTCCCCGTGTCTTTCCTAGCCTTTCCTTTTTAGGACGTCCCTTAGAAGCTAGGTCATACAGGCAAGGCTTCTTATTTAAGAGGGACGACCTATTGGAATTGATCCAGGGGGGTAGGGGACAACCCAAGCATAAAAACAATTTTTAATAACCACATACAAATCCGTTTCAGACATTTTAAGACCGAATCCATGAAAGAGGAAAAAAAAGATAGGTTTATGTGTGTGTGTGTGTGTGTGTGTGTGTGTGTGTGTGTATGTGTGTGACAAGAGAGATTCTTTGTTTGTTCGATTCCAATTGTATTCTAGTTTTGCAAAAAACTTCCGGAATTTTGATTTTAAAGGTGGAAGAGGGGGCTGGTGGAGAGGGAGGTAAAGTCGACAAAACGTGTTTTTTTCCGACAAATTTTGTCGACGCTACTCAGGCTACCGTTATCAACCGATTTTTATGATTTCCATTTCGTTCGATTACAATTTCAGTCTAGTCTGCAAAGAACCTAGAAAATTTTGGATTTGCTGACGTGGAGGGGATAATTACCGATTTTTCCAAGCGCTGCCCAAGCTACAAATCTTCACCGATTTTCGTGATTCTCTTTGTGTTTCATTATGAATTCGATATAGTTTTGGAAATTGTGTCATAATTTTCAAAATTCATCTAGAGAGGGGGAGTATGGAGGGGATAATATTGATTAATCATGATTTGTCAAATTTTCGTGATTCTTTTTTATTCAACTTTCAATTTGGTCTACTTTTAGAAAATGTAGGTAACAGGAGTTTCAAATTTCATGAAGGAAGGGGGTGAATGAAGAGGGTAATAACGGTAAATCGTGATATTTTTATGATACTCATCAGACGTTTCGGGACTGTTTTTATTGTTTGTTTGATCCAGATTTTAGTCAAGTTATGCAACCTCGGAAGTTCCAAATTTACCGTCGGTGAAGGGCTTAATTGGTGGGGAGGGAGGGGGATTTCCGGGAAATCATTATACTTTTGTTTTTTTTCTCTTATTTAAATACTCACCAGAATTATAAACAGTCCGTTCATAGGGACGTCCCTGTAATGCATGCATTGCATACCAATTTGTTTTTATTTATTTATTTATTTATTTTTAATCTCAAATACTGAGACTAGTGATGTCAAACTCCGACTTGAGCCAAAAGAGAATGAAAACTAATCATTATCCTCAAAATAATTAACCACCACCCTCCTAACTTTTTCCACAATTTTTGAGGTATCGAAGTGAATCTTGGAGAACGTTTTGGGGGTACCTGATAATAAGTTTTCAGCAAATAAAAAACAATATAAAAAAATAAAATATCCAAAAATTTCTGGAGTCTTCAAAGGGATGGAGGGGGGGTTATGGATAGTTAGAGAACAATTTTTCCGTTTTTTTTGCGGAGTGACGCCTCATTTTAAAGATGTTTTAGTGATGCTGAACACGATGGTGAAGCTATCGATAGCTTGCGATATATTATTCCGTATTGGGGTTAGAGCTGATGAACCACAAAGAAGATTCATTCTGTTTTGGCGCAAGCCGGGGATTGATATGCTGGTCGTTCTGTGTTTGAAGTTAAAAAAAAGGAGCGTCCTGTCTTTACAAACTTGGTACCTAACCATGAGATATAATAGCTTCGTTCTCAGTATACGTTCTGCCAGTTCGGAACGGTTCTGGGCAAGCGCAATTGTTTTGTGAACCCAGTTCCGAACGGTTCTGACAGTCCCCGTTTTTTGGAACTGTCGAACTCGAACGCAAAGACGTAGTTAACGCATGCGCATTTCACAATTTTTCGGATCTCGTGGAGTAAACACAACTCTCTTCTTCTTCATCGAAATCATACTTTAGTCTCTATACGTTAGTATAAGTACCTATTCTATGATCGAAATGTCAACTAGCTCGTCAAGTTCGGAAAGCGATAGTTTTGACGATGGTGTTTCATGGTTTGTAGACGATGAGGACGAGATTGAAGTTATAGTTGGATCTCGTCTACATCCACGAAACTCAAATTTTTTCGAGTATACTCCTCAGTCATGATGGTTAAGTAATATTCACGGGAATGTAATATATTCGCGGGCACTAAAAATATTCTGAAAATGAGCACCAAAGGTTAACACGAGTTGATTGAGGTTACAGACCACAACACAGGTTATTCCACTTCCAAGTTCTGAAATCGTTCGCAGTGCAGAACGGGGATCCACAAGTCCCGAAACGCTCCGGGATTTCCCGTCCCAGTTTTGATGACTTCGAAAACTGTCAGAAAGCGCGAAACCGAAGCTAATGTGAATTTTATCCAATATGATCTGAGGTCTTTGACGTCTACAAAGAAAAATTATCCCTTAGTTTTTTTTAGGTGTATCGATAGCAGGCTAAAGCATTAAGGGGTAAAATTATGAGAATTACTTAATCAATTTAACTAAATGAAAATTTAATATTAAATCAATTAATTAGTGCTTACCAAAACATACTTAATATTACAGAAACTCTTCAGAAGTGAATGGTCCGGATAGTATCTGAAGAAAGCCCCATTCAGAGCACACACAAGACCCATTTTTCAAACGCTGGAACTGCTAACTTTACGGGAACTGTATGAAAGTCTAGCGTCATGCAAATATTAAAAACTGGCACATTTTAGTTTATTGAGCATGATATCCAAACTAGATGGGCTCAAGAAAAGCAAATTAAATTACCCCGGCTCTTCAAAACTATAGCCCAAAAGCAACTTAGCTACACAGGTATTACAATTTTTAATAATCTGCCAAACCATATTACGAATAATTTGGTTGAAAGAGGAAGTAACAAGATAGAGATTGCCTCTTATTATAGAAGTAGGAAAAATGGGATTTTACCCCCCAAAAATATAACCAATTTAATATATTTATATTATTTAAGAATAAGCACATTTTTTTAATAAGTACATACTAAGAATGAATCCACGCATTGCTTGAGAGAAGATGCTCTTAATTTATCTTGAGCCTTTTTATATGATAAGTTTGTGGAAATATAAACACTTTATTTTAATTAAACGTATTTATTGCAATGAAGAGCATTTAGCTGAATGAAACAGTGCATACTCCATCTCCTAACACGGGCATAGCTCTTATTGGAGAGCTATTGGAGCTCTTTTTGTAATTTTCCATTTGAATAAACTTTTAAAAAAAGAAAAAAAAAAACGTTCAGATTTGTTTGAAGAGCAGTGTTGGAAGGGATTTCGTTTTTGATATAACTGTTTGAATGTAAAGTAAGTAATATTTTAGAAGATATAAAATTACGAAATCAACCATTCGTGGTTTGGGCTTTAAATTCAACTGCCTCAGACGTCGCGGACGTCATCAGCTGATATCCTCCAAAGGGTGGTGGATCAGAATTGGTTTTGATTTTGCCTAAGGATAATAATAGAATTTAATAGTTTTAATGCAAGAATTTCATATTTGTTGAGCTCCTAGAAGGACCACCAGACCATACCACCAGATACGTGCGGAAACAGAGCTCATATGGACTCTTCAACAAGGACTTCTAGAGTCCCTGGGACACCCATTTTTGACAGCTTTCCAAACACAAGTTAATCCAATCCAAAACAGTTTGGTGGCTTCTTCCTGTCAAATTTCGATACATGCACACTCCATGTTGCAACACAAATAATAAACTAGCTCTAAAATTTGGGCGAGTGATAAACCAGAATTGCACTGACCGTGGACATTTTTGTACGTGAAGAAATATTCGTTTCGGCGAATGGACAGGTTTGTCTGACATCCTTTCATCCGACAACGAAAGTTATCCATTTCTATTCTCCCTAAGCTGCCATGATATGCCACTTCCATCAGACCAAGATTTGACGCATTTGTCACGACAGCTCCACAGAAACAGCACGGAGACTCCAAGAACTTATAAAACATCTTGGGCAATGGTGCACGAAGTGGAAGCTCAAAGTGAACTCACTGAAGTCGTGTGTAGTGACATACACTGACAATCTTGGACATGATGGACAGCCACTTTATTACCAAAATCAACCAATTCCAATAGCCACTGGGCATAAAAGCCTTGGAGTTTTCTTGGATAAGCGGCTCACATTTAAAGATCATATCTCAACCCTTATTGGAAAAGCACGTAGCCGAGCTGCACGTCTTAAGTCTCTCCTTGACAACCGCGTCTCATTAGGTAATAAAATCATAACAAATGAAACATTAATCCGACCAATATGGACATATGCAATAAATATATGGGGTATCTTTTCACGTTCTCAATTCAGGAGACTGGAGAAATACCAGAACCCAATCCTCCATCACTGAATCGTTCATACGCCACAATTTGTCAAAAATGAAACCATTTACGAGTACAATGATTTCGAATTAGAAACCCCAACTCCAATCCTCACGAAATATCTCACCGACTTTAGAGGAATGAAGACCATCTCAACCCACATGATTACATGAAACTACAGAGTGAATATTATATTTATTGCGAAACCAATCGTGTACTACTTAGAAGCGTTACTTACATGTAAGTACCCTTACTTAAAATATTATGAAAGCGTATAATTTACTGCCATTGATATAAGTTTGTTGTTAATATTGGGTTCAAAGAATATAGTACCTAAACATTAAAAAAGAAAAAAAAACTGTTGGCATCCCCGTCACAAACTGTGCACCCAGGTTGAGAATCAGACACTGAACCTTTTATTGCGAAAGCTTTAAACAAAATTTTTTAAAACAATTAACTTCAATAATAATGAATACAAATTATAAAGAGACACCTGTGTGAACAACAGCATTTTAAGTCCATTACCATTCCCCCTCAGACCCTCGTCTGGATGTATGATCGTCTCATACGTGTGTTTTGGCAACTTCCGATCATTTGATACCTACCCATATCATTTGATACCATGCATCTTTTTCTAAAGCCTCGTTGAGTTTCAGCTGGTGGAAAAATATATCACAGATGACATTGTCTATCTGTCTTGGGACATGGAATTTACCATAGGCCGACGGATAGGTAGGTGGATATGATCAGAACTGCATATAAATGTGGAGAAAGAAATTGAACATTTTGATTTAGAAGAAGAAACGTTTATTCCATTTTCTGCACTTTAATACAAGAGCAAAATCACAAGGCTTTTGTAACTTTGTTACCGTAAGCAAAATATTGAATCAGTCATAGTGTTGTTCATTATGTAAGCTCACGAGCGTTTCATAACTTTTTTGTTGCCCATTTCGCAATCGGAGCGACTCGGAGAAATGAATGTTTTATGGAAGAGAATGTCGAGTGTGGAAGGAAAAGTGTATAGAAGAACAAGACTGAGGAAGGAGCATGTTGACCCAAAGGCAGGATGAGAAACTCGTGTGAAGGAAGAGAAAGAGTGGAGAAGGGGGAAACTCATGTGAAGAGGTGAGGGGGAAGGATATTAAAACTAAGGAGTAAGAACGAAGGTGGCGGTGAAGGGGAAGAGAAAGAGGAAGAGGGAGAGGGAGGGAATGGTATATTGATCAGAAGAACTTGTCTGCGGGGAGCACCCAGTAAGAAGGTGGCTGTTGGGAGAAACCCAGGCGAGTCTCAAGGAACGAGTCAAGGGTGGTATGATGGGGCCGCAAGAAAGGAAAAGGAAAGAGAAAGAGTGAGGAGGAGGGTGTGTAGAAGGGAATTTCCTTCCTTGCCTTTATCCTTCATATATGTGCCCCTCCATCTTTCTCACTTCTCTCTCCTCCTCACTTCTCCTTTAGGCGGGACGACGATTGGGGAAAAAGGCGTCCCTTTTATTTTTTCCCCTTTTTGAGGGAAAAAGTTCGGGATGACTGAAAGTCGGGGGGGAGGGGAGGTATTGGTGGCACCTATGGAGAGAGGGGGTTATTGGGAGGGTTGATGGGGAGGGGTGGAGGGGGTTAGGGATTTATTGGGGGTAGCCAGGGAAGAATGTGTTGAGCCCCCTTAGAGGTGAAGGGGTTGAGAATGTAGAGGGGGGTCGAGTGGTTATTGCTATGATGATCCTATGATCTCACGATAAATGAAAAATTAGTGAACCACAAGAATAGCTAATAGTCCACAAAAGGATGGCAGAATATACGAAAATTATAAAAGTGTGAATATTAATCCGAACAAATTAATCCTGACCCTTACCATACCAAATTATTTAATTACATTTTTTTGGAAATGGAAAGAATTACGGAAGTATGTCGACAAAAAAATCGCTTGTCTAGAGCCTCAGGCTCAGTAAATGGAAATTCTTGAAGGGCAGAATAAATAAAATCTTTGTTGAATAGCACATTATTATTTAGAACAAACTTTATTGCCGTACAATTTATTTATTCATTTATATTTATTTATAGACGGGCGAACCCGATTAAATTTCACAAATAGCAAAACAGAAAAGAAAGCCTCCATGAAACATACAAATACATCACATTTTGAGAAAAAATTGATTTACAATACAAATTTTAATATTGGGCGAATTCAAAATGTTAATAACTGGGGAATGAAGAGGTAAAAGCCACGGTCACACTCTTCAACTTGTGGAGGGAACAACTGAAAAAATCGAGATCGGGATGCAGGGACAAGAGTACGTTGGCCAAGAGAGGAATACGGTGTACAGGGCGATCTCTCAAATAGTTTGTCGGGGCGAAGTCCACGAAGAATGGCGAAGAGGAACGAGCCGACGAGTGAGGTATTGAAAAGAAAATTCTGGCTAGCAAGCGTGTGGCAAACACTTAATTGCTTTAAGAGTTTATGAAGGAATGAGAGGTCGGCAATACCACGACAGCCCTCTAATGAGAGGAGACGACACTCTTCAATGAGACGGCTATAGCTGATTTTATCTCACGGAACTCCAAGTTTGAAACCGATGTAACGCAGGAACTTGGCGTACTCTAATATTGGCAGGACCAATGCCTTATAAAGGGTAATAATGGCTTCCGCATTGGTGAATTCCCGGGTGTTTTGCTTGAGAAAGCCCAATGCCCTCATCGCCCTGGCAGCCTGGCTCCCAATGTGCCCAGCAAAGGAGGTCCGTTTCAAATTGTAAATCCGTAGGTTGACATCAATACGCCTATGTGGACATGGGCTCCTGCAGAGGGATAATTAATGCAATCAATTAAAACATCTACATTTTACTAGTCCTCCTGTTCTCAATATAACGAAATTTATGTAAGTAGGTAGCTACCGACTGAAAATAATATAAATGTATAGATCTCTGAAATGGATTTACTAATCACGAAAACTCCATAGTAGAATATAGTCAATCAAGATGTAAAACTTCGAAATCTGTCATTTAGGAAACGGGGAAAAGAAGAAGAAAATGATAATTTTTCATAACAGAAAATTGTAGGATTCAGTTCAGGCAAACATGTATTACGTTTTCGCAATCTGAATTGTAGATTTGTTTAGATTGTATGGAGATTTGGTTATATGTATATGGACCAATAAATAATATTGTTGAATCTCTAAAAATATTGGTTTCTGTTTTGTTTCAGAAGCAGATATGTAGGTTGACGGCGTTGGATTATTGCGAAGTGAATGGTCCTCAAATCACAGCGGTACAAGGGTTAGGCAAGAGGACGGCGTAGAAGTATTCCCAACCTTCAAGACCGAGCAGTATTGCGGGCGTTGTATACCAAGCTTGGGGCCACAGTACGTCCACAGTATAATACAAGTCCTAGAAACATGAAGTGCTATGAAGGAGACAATGAAGCATATAAATAAAATGGGTTAAAGGAAGAAAGACGTAAAAATAAGGAATTTAAAACGGCTGTAACGCTTGAAAGGAATAAGAAGTTCATATTTTTCATGGGAAGTTATCTAGAATGGGTTAAAATGGTTAACTAGAACATTGTCCAACTGTTGGTTATTTTCAATAATTAATCTTTGTAAGCGACCAAGAAAAAAAAAATGAATAAATAAAACAAAAAGAAATAAAATAAAATTCCAAGTTGGGTGGGTAGTATTGCTTCCTCACTTACTGTAACGTGGACGTATAGAATTAGTTGATAGTACCAGCTACATCAACGAAATGTATGTTATCAGAAACTTACGGTTGCGCAAGCGCATGCGCACATGTTGCAATTGATCCGACAGCAATAAAATCCCCTAAAGTTACACCCCTTCAAGTTTAAGTAGGTAAGTTGACATGTGTCAACCAACTTTAATGCAAATAAGCAATGGTTAGTACTCACCCAATCGCGATGCATTTCATAGGGTATCTTCCTGAAACCTTCACCCAACTACGCTTCAAGTTTGAAAAACTTTGGATCGATAGATCTCAAGAAAATGAGATTACAAGAAACTCACTTGTACGGATGCATACACCAATTGTTTTTTAGGCGTCACCGAAATTTATAGGGAACCATGTAATAGCTAACTGGAACAATTACTAAAAATGTCATCAAAATCGACTCATTAATCTCGTAGTATCACGTGTGTCAACCAATTTTAGTTTTGAGCATTTGCAATGATCATTACTCAATCAATTGCAATAAAATTCCACCCCTTGAACCAACTACCCCTTGAATTTGAAAGAAATCAGGCCAATACATCGAATATATTTCGCCCATATAATTTACTTTACTAGAAATTCGCTTTTGTGGTTGCGCACACATCATTATTGATTCGATGGCAATGTCACTTATAGGAGACCGTCTACCCTGAGTATTTCATTAAAATGGAATTGAAACTTGGTGTAGTTTTGGGCGTGACAGGGAATTGACACAGACACCTAGACAGACAGACAAGGAACCAAAATTGACCAGCAGGCACTGATACGCAAAAAGCAAGTAGAAATTTTGATATTGCAGAAAACAAATTTTTCGACTTCTTGCACGAACACAAAGCTACCCTACCTTCAGTAGTGAGGAAGCAAAAAAAACCTTGAGATTCGTTGGTTGACGTTTCAATTTCCAAATACGTTATTAATTTCAAATAATAATTTCCATAGCTTTTCTTCAAAACTATGTTGGATCAAATTGTATGAAATTTGGGTACAAATCAAATATGGGGTTCAAATGTCCGTGAATCCGCAGCATCACTTTCAATCAATCCTGAAGGGCAACATTTAAGGTATAATAACAAAACTTAAAACATCTGGTGCGAGGTTTCACACTACTTTCCTTAATTGTATTCATTTTACATGGATGCTATCATGATGGATCACATCTCAGAAGGATGGGGTTGTTATTCGATTGTTTGATTTTCAAGTACAAGGCTCTATTAGTCCAGAAGTTTCTTCAGGTGGCTGTCAGCGAGAGACCGATGAACACCGACTGCATAACTTCCTGTAGTTACTTTCCGGGCGAGTAGGAAAGTGACAACTGTCTTCTAACCATCCGTAAAAATTGCAACAAACTCCTGGTTTTGGCAAAATATTAAACATGAATAGAGTAAATTTAACATTAAAAACTCTTGCTCGCCTGATGTGTTGACGTTCGAATCGATTTGAAAAGCCAGCTCAATTACTGCTTTGCCGTAAAAAAACTCGTTAAGTTATGCTTCATTTTAAATGTTTGCTGCGGTAAGTGGTTACTACTTTTCGACCCGCCCAAAGTGTAATATAAGAAAGTCCTGCGATCTTAAAAAATTTCTGCAACTCCCGCAATACATGAGTATAGCCTTATCTGAACGCACATCTATACAAACCGAAGAGACATATTAATGTATAAACAAGGCAGTCGTCGCGATAAGACTTTTGGCAGAGAGCGCAAGCTAGGCGCTAGAAACGTTAATGACAACCCCATTAAAGCTGCGGTGGCCAGCCTATTTCTCCGCGAAATATTGACTTAAACTATGGTATCTACATACCTTGTACTGTCTTGATTTTATTCATCATGCTTGAAAGCTTTCTTTAATGTCAGCAAAAGTGAGGTAGTTAACACAGGTACCTATATAAGAAATCGTTTTTGAACCTGCCCTAAATGGCCATTTTTTGGTATTTCTTGGCATATTACCGCCTATACAGTACTTTCCTGGACATATGTGTGAAATGGTGATATTTTTTATATATAGAAGAATCTCTTGAGCTATTTCGACGGATACTACGTTTTTAACTTATTTTGGGAAGTTTTTTTTGGTAATTACTGCTTTTTTTTTTAATTCTAAGAAAGTATTGAAAATTAAGTTTTTACATTTATAATTTAGCTTATTACTGTCCTTAGGGCGTCTTCCTGGCGATGACGGGTATGGCCCGTATAGATATGGGTTCAGGTTGAACAAAATACCCATCCTAGCACGAGTTTCAGAAATTGATTTTCAGGGTGATTGCAAGACTTTCCCTTCACCCTTCGGGTTAAGTAAGGAAAGTAAAAACGTTAATTCAGATTTTTTACGAATTCACCCATCGGAAACTGAACAAAACACTGACATTATAAAAGGATAGTTCTTTTGCATCGTTTAGTGGCCATATTGAAGGAAAGACCAAAAAGATGCTGAAAAACTACGCTTTTTAAATATTTTTTTGGAAGTACGAGTATTTTGATAATTACTATCAATCCCTTTGGACACACATACACCAACACATTCATACATTTTTATGAAACGTATAGATATGGGTTAAGCAAGGAAAGTAAAAAATTACTTTAAATTTGTTTTTATTGTTCTCCAACGTTTTTCCCCAGGAACTGGGGATACTTAAGGGAGATGATAAAACAAATTCAAAAAATCAAATTTAAAATAGTTAAATCACTATTATTTTCTTTCTTTATGAAAATTTAATTTCAAATTGTCATTTTATGATAATTAATCATTCAAAATATCAAATTTAAAATTGTATAATCTCTATTTTTTATTTTCTAAATGAAAATCGAATTAAAATAATTTGTTTATGAATTTTAAATTTGATTTTCATAAAATGATGATGTTAAATTTTATTTTCGTACGAAAAGGTAACAATAGCGATTTTACAATTTTAAATTTTACATTTGGAATTGAGTTTTACCATCCCTGTGAAGATTCTCCAACAGTTCCCAGGGAGAAACGTTGGAAAACAATGAAAAACCAATTTAAGGACAGAAAGGTATTTTAAAAGTTGGTGTAACAAAACGCTGCAAATTATTACACAATGGTTTATTATTTCTGAGGTAGATAGCCCTTCTACGCAGGACGTTGGTCTAAAATTATTAAACGCCATATGTAAAATATGATAAGAACATGGAGCATCGAACCTCCCAAAATGGTTAACTCCTCTACAGTTCCAAGACCCCGCCATTTTACGCTTCCCAGTAAATGTTTAAAAAAAGGTCGATAGTTAAGGGAAGAGTATAGGTTCAGATCGGATTGATCAGTGCACCTTCATAGCTTGTTATTATTTCCGCGGGGTCCCAAAGGAGCTCCATCTAAATAACAGCACCGTGAGTCGATTAGGAAAGAAATTAGCCGCAGAGGTCCCGAAGGTGATCTGAGTCCCTCCATACTTTGTAATTGTATTCCAGATCTCCAAAAGGAGCTACATTTCAGGTTTCAGTATCATAAGCCGATTAAAAACAATTTAGGCTTACAGGCCTCGCAGCTGATCAGTGTGCGCTGGTATTAAATTCTTGATATTACAAAGGAAGTCCATTTCAAATATCAGATCCGTAGGTTGACATTAATATGCCAGCGTGGATATGGGCTCCTGCAGAGGGATAATTAATGCAATTAATTAAAACATCTTCATTTTACTAGTCCCCCTGTTCTCAATATAACGAAATTAATATAAGTAAGCTTACCAACTGAAAATAGCAAATGTATAGATCTCTGAAATGGTTTTACTAATCACAAAAACTCCATAGCAGAATATAGTCAATCAAGATGTAGGTAACGTAAAACTTCGAAATCTGTCGTTTAGGAAACGGGAAAAATGTGATTTACGTTAGCACATACGTAGACAGGAGTAATGATTTGAGAAAAATGTAGTTGGTAGAGGAAAATCTACAGCCTGACCGGCACATTCCCAGAAAATTTAATAGAAATCTGATAAAAACAACAAAATAATGTTGTTCCTGGGGTTTCACTTTCGCGCATCCTCGGGAGCTACTAATGATGGAATTAATATGGAATAATCAAACCACTGTTCACCAACTATGCACCAAACTCGACCGAGATTGGACGACTAGGGTGTGAAAAATTGATGGTTGCAGTAATTTACGTTTGCGCATGCGCAGAAAGAAGTAATGATTTGAAAAGTATGGAAACGACCATTTACAGCTTAACTCGCACATCGCCTGAAAATTTCATCAAAATCAAATGAAAATTGTTGAAATTAGGCTCGTTAAAAGGAATACACATAAATATGCGCATGCATAGTAAATACTAGTGATAGGATTATGTTGAAATTTCTAGAGAATGCTCAAATTAATTTCCAAGATTTGACTGCACTTGCCTCGCTTGAGAAATCGCGAAAAGACCTGTTCTAGACACTGCGTTTTTGTGGGTGCCTACTGTTTTTTCGCATGCAAACTTAAATTTCTCCATGAAATCGATAAGGAATTGCACAGTTGATCATACCATTAGTAACATGATTAAATTTCCCAGTTTTCCTGAAATTTGACAGCTTCCAGCACGTTTTTTGGAAATACAGTTGACGTACTAGTATTTTCAAAAACTTAATTTTTTTCAATTTTCAATGTTTTAACTACAATTGCGGTCCTTAGAATTTCGTTTTTGATTTTGAATGTGCACTAGGCGTATAGAAAATTCGATATTAAGTTCGCAAATGTGGTCAAAAGTTGAAAAAAGTTGTTTTGAAGTGGAGAAATGTGGGTTTTTATGGCAAAAAACGTGGTTTTCTCAAAAAACTTAAACATCGACAGCAAACTCGGCCCTTCGGGCCTCGCGAGGGGCTCCCATAAACGCTAAAGATGTTCTATATCCCCAGCAACGGCTTGGTTGTACGTAAAAATCATAAGAAAACATTTCGTGACACATCGCCCCTCGTCTCCCAACCGCGTTTCCCAAAGAACGTGACACTTTTCGCCAGTTAACACAAGGCTAAAGCATGTTCCATGCTAAGAATCAAATCTCGGGAACGGATTGAGATAGAAAGGTGGAGTTGGTGGAATTCTACTCCATTTTCAGCTTAGAGAAAGAGAGAATCGACTCACAATATGTATGTTGTCAAAAATTATCTTGATAAGCGTCAAAACGAATAAAAGTCCTCATCTCCGAGCTATCGGTTTATATAAAACCATCATCAGGGCTCAAGAATCTTCTATGGTGTCAAAATATAGGACACGGTCATGGATTATGGGTTAAATGTCATAACAAAAACAAGAACTGGTTGCAGTTGACTAAACTCAGTTTAGTTTAGCTCTGTATGCTTGTAAGCGTGTTTCTTCAATTTTCCAATTTTAGCCTTTAGTTTTTGTGTCCTATTTATGTGCCAACCGTTGTCAGCTTCAACTGCAACCAGTTCTTGTTTTTGTTATGAAGTTTAACCCACAATCCATGACCGTGTCCTATATTTTGACACCATAGAAGATTCCTGAGCTCTGATGATGGTATTATATAAACTGAAAGCGCGGCGATAACGAAACATATTCGTTTTGACCCTTATCCCGATAATTTTTGACAACATTTTCTGTTTACTTTTACCTACTTTGTTTTTTATATATCAAGCGTGAAATAGTCTGTATGGGTATAATTTAAACAGCTCCCCATAACCTCACAGAGTTTGCTCTATGGTCGTAGGGTGTATACCATAATATTAAGGTACCAAAGACGTAATATTTTTCTCAAGCAATAAAGTTTAATGAATAAACTTTTTATTCATTCATTCGTTTAATTATTAATGAGATTCATTATCGCATTAATCGGTCGGATGTCGTGACGTAGGTGATTCTCACAGGAAAACTCACAAGGTGGATGAGGAAACCCCGAAGCTCTCTCGGCCTCATGCAGAGAAGGGGAAGCAATTCCCTCCTTCCAGAATCAATATTCAATTACCCCTTCAAACCTTCATCCCCCGTCGCCCTCACCGTTTCCCCATTTTCCCCACCCCCTTCTCCCCATTCCCTACTCCTCCCCCTCCGTCATCCTTCTCGCGGAGTAGCAGGGAAAGGAGTTCTTCTCCGGCGACCTTTTTTTCGTCTTTTTCACGTTCCCCCCCCCCCCACCACCGCTCCACCCCTTCCCATCATCATTGTTCCTCATTCCTACAAAAGGGTCCAGAATCAGAGAGAGAGAAAAAAAAAAGAAAAAAAAGAACGGAAAAAACCCCGGGAACGAGGCTCTTTTTCCCCGTGGATAGTTAGCGATCGTTAATTAACGAAAGGAGTGAACGGAGCAAAGAACGGAGGGGTAGTTTTCTCCCTTTTTCCTTGTTCGTCCGAGAGAAAAAGAAAAAAGGCGGAGTCCAGACAATAAAGAGGTTTTCCCATTGGGCGAATTTCCTTTTTCCCCCACTCCAGCGACGCCGACGCCTCATTTGCGGGGTGGAGGGCGGCGGGCCGCCTTAAATTGACCTCTCCGCCTCCCTTAAGCCTCCGCCGGCGCGGGGTTTAATTAGTCAGGTGGGCGTGGCTTGAGGATCGTTAGAGCCGCCAATTAGAAGAGGCGGTTTTTCCTGCCTTGAGAGGGAAACAGGAGCTGCGCCTCTTCCTTAGGTAACGACTGGGGGTGCCGAGCGGCGCCAAGTGGTGCCGAAGGGGGCGACTGGACCCCTGAAATTGAAAGTTCTCAAATTGCAGTGATTCTGAGATTTTCATAATTTAATAATGATTAACAGGATTTTAATTTAATTTAATTTAATAATGAATGGAATGGAATTTAATTTAATTAAAAAATGATTTCCATTTTCTATTATAATATGCGATGCATTGCAAATATTACCTAGCTCCAGAGAGACGTCCTTAAAGCCAATTTAACGATTGGAGCCCAGCCTATTTGTCTTTCGTACTTTCAAAGTAAGTAAAGATATTGAGATTAATATTATCCAATCTTCGTGTATTATTTGTCTATTTCAATCATGAACCTATGTGATTCTGTTAGTAATATTTAAAACGTAAACTTCGAATTTTGAGGGTTGCTAATGACATTTTATCATTTAATAATGATTAACAGGACATTTCCATTTTCCGACCGTCACGTCACGGTCACCCATTTCAATAGGGCGTCCCTCCCATATGCGAAGCCTTGCTAATATTACCTAGCTTCAGAGGGACGTCCTTAAAGCGAATTTAACGATTGGAGCCAAGCCTATTTGTCTTAAATCTATTTCAAAGTAAGTAATGACATTGAGATTAATATTATCCAATCTTCGTGCAGTATTGGTCTATTGTTTTCAGTAATGAACCATTGTTATTTTGTTAATATTTAAAACGTAAACTTCGAATTTTGAGGGTCGCTAAAGATATTTTATCATTTATGTAACTAGCTGACCTGGCAGACTTCGTACTGCCTCAATCGATAAATAAAAGACCTAAACTTTTGTATGAAATAAACTTAAAACAAACAAAAGGAATCAGTAATTCATTTAAAAAATGCTCGGTATGTATGAAGTTTAATTATCATTTTCGATTAATTAAACATGATGTTGCTTACTTACAAAACAGAGTTTTACTGAAATACTGGCTATTTATAAGGTTCCCATTTGATATTGACAGACAGTCTGTTAATCAATGTAAAGCTTTCCGATAAACAATATTTTTTGTTTTGTGTGGTGCATAAATAAACAAAGATGACGGTTTTCCGACGCGCGAACATGCGCAGACTTCTAACGACTGGCCTTGCGATTTATTTATTGTCATCGCAAAGGCCAGACGTACCGGAAATCGTAAACGTTTAAAATGGAATGGTAAATCCGTTGGAATCATCGGTATACGCGGGATCAAGACATCCTCTCCTCTGTATTTTCCCTTAATAGAGAGTTCCTGGTTACCACGGTGTCTTAATACGGTGTACGTGAATCTAGGGAGAACCAAAATTTTGCTAACAACGCTGGCTGTTACTACGGTGTTTCATGTGTCTTCACACGTCGTCTCTTATCAATTTTGTAACCTGAAGCTGATTCCGAGATTCCGACATCTTGTATTTCTCCGACTCGGTTTTCCTTCATCCAGATCTCACATTCCATAATTTATTATCATGTGGTGTATTGTTCTGTTTTCGATTCGTAGTGTTCTTTGCAAAGTGAACCTTTGTTATCGGATAAGCAATTTTTTTAAATCTCTCTCCCAAAATTTTTTGGTTGCGTTTTAAGATACATGGATTTCAAAAATCGAATCAGTCCGTTGTCCGTCCTTCCGCCGTTTTATTTGTGCAATGAAAATCAGCGTGAAGTATTAGACTTCGTAAGCTTATATATCACGCTAGTTGATTGAGCAAAGACGAGCTCGACGTGTTCCAGGTTTACCTTGAAGACACATCCGTCCGACTTGTCTTGGCGATCGTTCGAGTAAGTTCTAGCTCAACTATGTTAGTAGTAATATTGGTGTATGTAGATATAAAGGTCGGTATCAATATACAGATTATATGCATATTGTGTAGAAACTCACTAAAATAATACATGTTCGTATCTTAAAAGTTTAATGTTTGTATCATGAAAAAGGTAGATATGATTAGAATGAAATTATTTTATCCGTTTTTCGGCAAACCTTTATCCTCCGATTTGTTGACTAGTTGTTTTTTGGCACTCGATAAATGGACTGCTTCGAGTGAAAAGTGAAAATAGGATGTATATAAATAAATTTAGTATATTTTAATATAATTATATAGGTATTTAATTTATATTTTAAATAATATATTTAATATATTAATTCAGTATAAATTTTAATATGAAAAATATGAACTGAATACGCTTATCACTGAAACCTTCCTCGGGTTTACATTTACGGGCGAAGTGTCGAAGACGTGGTAACGAGGACGTACTAAGACTCAATCTTGCGTTGCCAATCAAGCGGTCTCCTACTCACGACGTCCACTTCTACTAAGCTGTCAGTTGTTTCCAGATCAGCTGATCATGGCTCACGGGCACCCTGTAAACTAAAAACGTGGTAACCAGGAACTCTCTAATGATTGTTGCCTCAATTACGTTAATCATCACCTTCTTCACAGCTGCGACGACCTAAATCTGGTCGTCTTCTCCTCGGCATCGTAAATTGTAATTAATCAAAATGAGAAAAGTTCTCGCGCACTTAGCTGTAAAGTGTCACTATCACAAAAGATCAACAAAATAAGAGCACGTAACTTGAAATGTCACTATCACAGAGGAACACCGAAGTAAAGAAAGTTCTCGCGCACGTAGCGGTAATCGTCACTCACAAAGATGGAAGGATGACATAGAGGATGGATCTACATGGATCGAGATTAGTTGGTTGTCAATTGTCAAATGTTATGGTTGCCGGGTCACCTGTCAACATAAATAGTTTGGTTGTCACGAAGATCTTTCAACGTTCTGTCCAGTGCCTGAAAGAAATTTTATGGTTGCCGTGTCACAAAAAATCAACAACTACACCTTTTAAACCTTCTCTGGACTTCCACAAATAATTTAAGACCAAAATTAGCCAAATAGGTCCAGCCTTTCTCGAGTTTCAGCGAGACTAACAAACAGCAATTGAATTATATAAACAATTATATATATATATATATATATATATATATATATATATATATATATATATATATATATATATATAGATATAGATAATGATTAACAGGACATTCCCATTTTCCGACCGTCACGTCACAGTCACCAATTTATGATGATTTCCGCTTACAACCGTGTCGTTGCGATATTTTTGACCACCTTTTTATTTATGCTATATATTGTGAAAATGAACTGTCTATGATATCAGAAAGCCGAGTTTTATAATTAATAACAACTATTTGAGAAAAGATAGAAATACTGAATTCATTAGGAGCTTCTAGCGAGAGGTTTGGTTATTGCAATCGAACTAAAGGGCTGCTGTTGAACGTCTCTAGGGGAAGAGGGAGAGAAGGAATGTACCTTCGATTGAGAAAAAACCCAGGGTTGTATTGTTCCCATGCGGGAAACTGTTAAGGGAACCTAGTGGCGAGGACGTTCATTTACATTTACTGTAGAGAAAAACATGATCAAGGATAACCCGAAGACCTACCAGAACACAAGGGAAGGTGGTCAAGCTGTCTAAGCATTCCGACGATGCAAGATAAGGCATCCAAGAACATGTGAAAAAACTCTACGTCTAACAGCAAAGGTTCTGTAAAATAGAATCAGATTACGAAAAAGATGCAAAGCAATAGCAAGCCCAAGAAACAAAAAATATATATAAATTTCCCAGTTTGACGATGAAGGTCATCGTATTAGAGTGGAGGTAGAATTTGAATCCCTGGCCAAAAACATGATAAAATTACAAAAGTTTAAAGTAACAATAAAAACGTCGTAAACTCAGAAAAACTTGAAGTATATATAACAAGAAAATGCATAAAAACGTTGATGAAAATATATACAAATAAATATAAACAGTAAAATGCTGTATATATAAAAATCGCAAAAAGTATTGCAATAAGTAAATTTGTTTTCAACAAAATTCAGTGTAACTATTGAGTTTGAAAGAAACAAGAAAGAAAGTTTGGTGAACACAAATTACCCACTATATAAAATGGTAACTCAACTTCAGTTTATTAAGAACGTAAGGCACAGTAATAAAATTATGATTTTGTAATAAATTTAAACAAGTTTAATAGGTTTGAGATTTCTTGGGACCCTCATCTCAAAGTACTCAGGGCTAACAAACTCTCTATGGAATCTCATGAGCTTCTGGCTCATGTCTTCCCACAATTCTTCATCAAACGACACTCTTTCTACATACAGACCTTTAGCTCTCCAAATCACGAAATCACACCACCGTAGCCCAGTGACACCCATCTACATTTGAATTTGCTTGTAAAATTTATGGGACTTCTTCAGCTTAAAGGTGTCACATATTTTTTTAAGACAATAGCTTGACCTCTGCTGAGGAGTCAATTTTTCCAAGTCTGTAGGGCTATTGTTCTTCAAAATGAATGGGCATTTTATTACGAAAAGACCATTTGTAGAGGT
Source organism: Adelphocoris suturalis (assembly GCA_030762985.1). Lineage (NCBI taxonomy): Eukaryota > Metazoa > Arthropoda > Insecta > Hemiptera > Miridae > Adelphocoris > Adelphocoris suturalis. The sequence goes on from CM061040.1 coordinate 125,933,792, forward strand.
GGTTGTAGTAATTAAGCCATCAGGACTTGCTCCCAATCCAGGATACCGAGGGTTGACCCATAAATCAAAGTTTTTCTAAGCATTTTTCAGTGCTTGACAAAAACATTTGAGTTTTGGAAGCTGTTATTAAAATCTAAGACTATTCCACAGCAAACTTTCCGACTGACCTTCAGTTCCTGGAATGGCAGTGCGATTCATCATGCCGAATTGAAGAGCTTCTTGTAGTTGTGATGCTAGCGTTTGTAGGACAATCATCCGTTCTTCTGGAACAGGTTCATCTTCATAATGGTAGGATAACATTCGATTCCAAGCAATATCAACTTAGCGTGCTTCACTACTATAAGTACTTTAAACTACACCAAATCGTATCCCCAGTATCTTGTGTTCTTAGAATTGTAAATTTCTTCACCCTGGCTGGATCCCTTTTGTTTGTGCATTGGTTTAGGAAGATAGGATTGGAACTCTTTTTCTTTCCTTACCTTGTTCCAGGAGCATAGCATTGTAGTGCAAGAAGGTGGATTGAAACCAAATATTGAAATGTAATCCGCCAAGGCCAACAGCACTCCCCCAACATGCGAACAGCGAGCCATGGAACTAGATTTGCAGTCACATTCTGCATCCACAATCTCGCCTGTCCTTTTGTGGAGCATGACAGCCACTTTGTGAACCTCATTTCTCATCGAGGCTTGCACATCCTCCTTGCAACAGTAATGTCCTTTTGGGGAGAAACAATCTTTGATATTTTGGATGTGACCATCCGAAAAATATCGTCTTCCTCGGGAAAGAGATTACCCAGTGGCGTATAATGTAGCCTGATGTTCCTCTTCCTCATCGGATGAGCATGATACACGTTGGAGTTCAGTGTTCAACACTGCAGTTTGAATCATATGATAATAAATTGCTCCATCATTGAAACCAGATGGTATGGGTATGGAAGGGAACGCTTTCCAACCTGTAACAAGTCAATAAAAATTAGGGATTACTTTTTTGTGTAAGTTTATGAATCATTACATATTATAGGTATACATAGGTACACCAAAGTTTATTTTGAGCATTGCTAAAGCAAGCAGCACGATGAAATGCAAACTACATACAGAATGCACCAAAAATTAACACCTCGCTTTTTAGCGAATTTTCTTAGAAAAAGTTAAATTGCAATGGCTCCAAGATTATTGAAATAAACAATTTAAAAATATCTACGACTCGCATTTTTCAAGTGGTGCCCCCCATTTTTCATTTCAGATTCGGAATCTAAATGAAATTTAATGAAAAATTACCCATCACCCGAATTTTTGTGTGCCCAAAAACTTGCACAGTGACGCGCAAAAAGTGTGCAAATGGGGCCAATGATCATACCGATTCGCTCTTATTTTGATGCCTATGACTGCATTCGTAGTAGACACGTTTTTTCTTCTTTTTCTTTTCTTCTTTGAAATCCATTCTGAGGCATTCTGAAATAAACCCCAGAGTTTAACGCGAGTCCACATATTTTTGGAAGAATATTATTTGGCACGAGTTTTTTGCCGTAAAATTGGTAGTTAACAATATATTTGCATTCAAGTGCTCAAATTTTTAAACAATGTAACATAATGCAATACGATAATTATGAAAATTCGCTCATACGATAATGCTGTAAGACTAGAACTTATTTTGTTAAGTGAATTTTCGTAGAAAATGAAGCTATTGCATTGGCTCTGAAAAATTTAAATGAAAATTTTCTTCATCAAAATCCGTTTTGAGGCATTCTGAAACGATTCCTGGGTTTTAATAATTTTCATATAAATATACATGTATGTCATTCCAGACGATAACTCAATTTAGGATTGAGGTAAAGAATTTGTTCTCGCGCCAAACAATCAAGCTTTCCAAATGAAAGGATGAGTTTGTTGGCCAGCAGTTTTTGAGCAGAATGAATTTACCAAATTTCAAAAAATGTGCTAAAAAAAAGCTAAAAATTATTTTTTTGTTTTATGTTTGTAGCATAATTTTAGTCAAAAGAAGTTTATCAACGATGAACTAAAACTTTAACAAATTTATGTACAAAAGTATGCAGAAAAATGGACTTCAATTTCAATAACATTTGCTGAAAAGCCTATAAGATCTGGAAAACAGCTAAAATTCAAAGGCTATGTCGCATTGCAAAATATCTGTTCAAACTTTTCTTCTATAAGACTAGTATTTAACAATTTCTCAGCATTCAAAGTGCTCAAATGTCAAATATTTTACGAAAATTCGCTCAGAATACGATCAAGCTGCACGACTGGAACTTTTCCCCCATTTTTTGTGTTTCTTCATTACAGTAATTAAACAGCATTCTCATTTTTGACTCGTATTGATGAGGTTGATTGTGCAGCGAGAAGGGGTGTCGCTAAGTACCAACAAGGGGGAAAGTCATATCAACTCACATGTTCCTAAGGTCGACATTGAAATATCGGGTTTTTGAAGATATTCAACGGCCAAATGTGATACATGATTTAGGAGTAGGTATCTTTTCACGCTGAATCCCGTGAGGCCGTTCTTTCATTAATTTTTTTTTATACCAACCCCAAAAAACGGCCAAAAGTTCCCCACTTGATTTCCACAGTACGTATTTCTACGTTGGTATTGCGAATATCAATGAAAGAACACCACATGATTCAGCATGAAAAAATAGGTAGGTACCTCCAAAATCATGTATCACATGTGGCCCTTGAATATCTTAAAAAACTCGGTATTCCACAATTGGCACTAATTTTTTGCGCGATTGAGCCCATTTTCGGGCACACAAAATTCGAGTGATGGGTCATTTTTCTATAAAATTTCATGTAGATACCGAATCTAAAACAAAAAATGTGGGTTCGAATTGGTAAAACGCGAATTAGGACTCTTAGCACAACAGTGGCACTTGAAAATGAAAATCCAATTCCACCATTGAATAGCATTCGAAAAATAAAAGGGAGTTCCCATTCAAAGTTTTTTGATATCTTCAAGAACGAAGACAATAGAGAGTTCCTGGTTACCACGGTGTCCTAATACGGTGTACGTGAATCAAGGGAGAACCAAAATTTTGCTAACAACGCTGGCTGTTACTACGGTGTTTCATGTGTCTTCACACGTCGTCTCTTATCAATTTTGTAACCTGAAGCTGATTCCGAGATTCCGACATCTTGTATTTCTCCGACTCTGTTTTCCTTCATTCAGATCTCACATTCCATAATTTATTATCATGTGGTTTATTGTTCTGTTTTCTTTGCAAAGTCAACCTTTTTTATCGCATAAGCAATTTTTTTTAACCTCTCTCCCAACATTTTTTGGTTGCGTTTTAAGATACATGGATTTCAAAAATCGAATCAGTCCGTTGTCCGTCCTTCCGCCGTTTTATTTGTGCAATGAAAATCAGCGTGAAGTATTAGACTTCGTAAGCTTATATATCACGCTAGTTGATTGAGCAAAGACGAGCTCGACGTGTTCCAGGTTTACCTTGAAGACATATCCGTCCGACTTGTCATGGCGATCATTCGAGTAAGTTCTAGCTCAACTATGTTAGTAGTTATATTGGTGTATGTAGATATAAAGGTTGGTATCAACAGGTATACAGATTATATGCATTTTGTGTAGAAACTCACTAAAATAATACATGTTGGTATCTTAAAAGTTTAATGTTTGTATTATGAAAAAGGTAGATATAATCAGAATTAAATTATTTTATCCGTTTCTCGGCAAACCTTTATCCTCCGATTGGTTGACTAGTTGTTTTTTTGGCACTCGATAAATGGACTGCTTCGAGTGAAAATAGGATGTATATAAATAAATTTAATATATTTTAAAATAATTATATATTTAATTTATTTTTTAAAAACATATTATTATATTAATTCAGTATACATTTTAATATGAAAAATATGAAGTGAACACGCTTATCACTGAATCCTTCCTCGGGTTTATACATTTACGGGCAAAGTGTCGAAGACGTGGTAACGAGAACGTAGGTACTAAGACTCGATCTTGCGTTGCCAATCAAGCGGTCTCCTACTCACGTCGTCCACTTCTACTAATTCGTCAGCTGTCAGTTGTTTCCAGATCAGCTGATCATGGCTCACGGGCACCGTGTAAACTAAAAACGTGGTAACCAGGAACTCTCTAATAAATGGCTGGATATGTAACAGCCTCGGCAGTTATTTATATACTCCCTAATCTATAATTGTCACCTGGAGGCAGGATAACAATAAGGAGAGACGTGTAAATGAAGGGAGTAAGAGCTAGGTTTTTAAGCTTGAAATGGGTTATTTTCATTTCTAGAATATAGGTCCCCTATACGATATGTATAGTCGCAAATGAACGGAAGTGTGCGAAATCCCATTTCCCAATGCGAAGTAATTTCACCCGGTCCGTACCGTCCAGCCCTCTTCCTCTGACGTATTTACGTATTTTCTTGTTAAACTACGCACGTGAAATTGGGTGGGAAGGGGCGTAGCGAATATTGTACTTTGATAGCAGGTCACCTGCATTTCTCTAAGCAACGTTACCGATCTATTGTATTTTTAGCAAACGTTTCAATATCTTCTTTATATATAATTCCGAACGGTCTTTGAAATTGTGAAGAACTTCGCGGTCCGATTTTAGTGTTAGACTGCTCATTCGAATCAGAACAGCCCCAAGTTACAAAAGTGTCGCCGTTCGTCTCTATAACCGCCTTGATCGTGTTCTAGGCGGTCCTTATCAACGGGAGTTGTTTATTAGGCTGTGGTGGTAACAACAGTTGCCATCAATTATTCACGGTAAGTAAGAAACGTAGTGTAGTTACTAACATCTAGGAGAGTTATTTCTGAACGAAGAAATTGAAACTGAAGAACTTAGCGGACTTTATATATAATTCCGAACGGTCTTTATATATATAATTCCGAATCAGCACGGCCCCAAGTTTGTTGCAAAAGTGTCGGTAAGTAAGAAACGTAGTGATGGGGTCTTTTCTGATCAGCTGAGTGAGCTAAATTCTTTCCTGTTCACCGTAGGAAGTTGAAATTTGATAGGGAGACTCTCTGGGACATTAAGAGACGATTGAAGTGATGGGGTCTTTTCTGATCAGCTGAGTGAGCTAAATTCTTTCCTGTTCACTGTAGGAAGTTGAAATTTGATAGGTAGACTTCCTGGGACATTAAGAGACGAGTGAAGTGAGGGGGGTGTTTTCTGATCAGCTGAGTGAGCTAAATTCTTTCCTGTTCACTGTAGGAAGTTGAAATTTGATAGGGAGACTTTCTAGGACATTAAGAGACGATATAAGTGATGGGGTCTTTTCTGATCAGCTGAGTGAGCTAAATTCTTTCCTGTTCACTGTAGGAAGTTGAAATTTGATAGGGCGACTTTCTGGGACATTAAGAGACGATTGAAGTGATGGGGTCTTTTCTGATCAGCTGAGTGAGCTAAATTCTTTCCTGTTCACTGTAGGAAGTTGAAATTTGATAGGGCGACTTTCTGGGACATTAAGAGACGAGTGAAGTGTTGGGGTCTATTCTGATCAGCTGGCTGAGTGAGCTAAATTCTTTCCTGTTCACTGTAGGAAGTTGAAATAAGGAGATAGAAGACAGGGACGCGCAGATTCACACGCTTACAAAGAAACGAAGAAGACTCGAGATAAAATTACACCATCATCTCACCATGCCCAAATTATGAATTCCCCGATTCAACTTTTTGTTTAGTCTCATAGTGGCGAGAACCACCTCAACTGGCGGTATTTATTTTATTACATTACTTACATTTTGATCGGCATTTCCATAACGCCGCAAACAGGTATTACTTACATCGTTACTATAATGTGCTGAGTTCCTGTTAGGTACTACTGTTATACGGACTAGATTATGGCTTTCCAAGCCCCAACAGGCCTCTAGTATGTTATATTACAAAATCGTGTCATTCCATGTCAGGGGAAAGTCCTTACTATAACGCATTTATTTAGCTCATAGAAGGGTTGCTGGGGCCTATCTCAGGATAACAGCTAGAGTGAACTACCTACATAAGTAACTACAGTACATGAAAAATAGTTAAAGTTAACTTAGGAGTGAAATAAAGAACGGATTTCTTACCTGTTATGGGGAACAAATCAAATTCGTCATTTTTAGCGGCTGCAGCATTAATGTCCATCCTTCTTTCTTGGAGGCATTTTCTTTTAGGGGTCAACCAAAGGATCGACGGGTATGTTTTTGTTAAGCACATTTTGTACTTGAACTACAATATCTTCCTTCAAAGAGCCAGCACGCACTTTCTCACCGCGGACGGACAAAAAACGTTTTAAAACAACTACCGAGTTCGCCGAAATGTCAGGGTTCGGTAAAGAGGCACCCGGTGGGTCGTCCGTATCCAGAGTTGTTGTTTTGTGAGGCACTTTCGCTGCCATAGTAAATTACTAATGTTAAAAATAGAACAATAATAAAAAAAACCAGCACACAGAACACAATTTAGATAAAGATTAGGGATTGGCAAGATTACAGAAAACTGAAGTAAGGAAACGCTGAGCAGAGGTCAACAAACCCAGTTTCACATAAAATAGAGATACAAAAAACCCGGTTTGACATAAAATAGAGATACAAAAAACGTCTCTCCGTCTTCTTCAACTTTTTTATATCTATTCCAGGCTCTGATTTGAGTCAACGTCAGTTAAAAAGTTGTATTGTATAGTGGATTTGAAAGGGAAATGGCAAAAAAGAGTAGGTAGGTGGGCAAAAAGTGAGTATTCCATGAAGACGTTTTGGCTCGGCTGTTCTGTAACCTTTCACGGGATGGTTATCTCATGGTTACTTCGCGTCACACGCTAGAGCGCAGTGCGCATGCGTGAAATTCCTCTATTGTTTACACACTGTGATCATTCTTAATAATTGATGTTGCGAACATGATTGCAACCGCTTGTAAAATTAATCATTCTACAGTCAAATCATTTAATAATGATTAATTTTACACATTATTAGTTCATTATGGTTACTTAGCAACATTAGTTGATAACTTTGAGTAATAAATCAGCTTTACTTGACATTATAGAGGCTTTGGGATCATGAGATGTTGTGATAAAATGAGAGCATTCCAAGAAGTGGCGAACGATTTTCGTGCTATATAAACTATGCGAGTTACATTTCCCTAGTATTGCATTTGTTGCACCTGAAAATCAATAGAAAATCAATATTTTCGCCGTGACGTGACGGCCAAAAAAAAAGGAAACATCCTGTTTTGAAACATCCTAATTAGGAAACATCCTAATCATTATTAAATGATCTGACTGTGGAACCGTGGGTCTACGTCCTTTTTTTCATAGATGCCAAAATACTTATAAACACAGGATTCATGTGTTTTTCTAATTTCTTTTCGATTTTAGCCCTCTATTAGCGGTAAATGTACTATTTAAAAGGAGAAAACACAGTCAAGTAGCCTAGCTGGTCTCTTACTTACTGCATTATAGAATTAAACCCCCAATCCTTACAGGCGCGTCTCAGTGTAGGCCAGGCACCGCAGACAAAAAATACCATTTCCAGGAAGCTGATTTTGGTTTATTAGGTATTTTAATTAATAAACCTTTGTAATCGCACAAGAAAAACAGTTAATGCCCCCTAAAAATTTGTTGGTTTACGTAGATTGTTACCAAAATACGTAGATTCCAAAAGTCCAATTAAATAAGTCTATCTTGGTCGACCTATCCGAACATACGGACCTATGTGCCTTAGGTCGACCAGAGATGGTCTGCGTTCCGAGGGCGCGCCCTATGCTGCAGAAAAGTGAACTACTCGTTGAAGCAACTTTCGGAAGACAACCCTGTTAGGTAACATTATCGGGAAGAGAAATTTCGGATTTGAGGGTTGGCTGCATTGCTTTCAGTGAATGCGACAGCTATTTTTCGTTTTCGTATGATTTTGTGGCAGCTGTTTTCTAATTCCTGTGATTCATTCGTCCTTCATTATTTTAACGTTTCATTTCGCTAGTTATATTTATCTTATTTTATTTAATCTGTTCGTTATGAACAACACCCTTAAAACAGGACGTTCTTCGTCCTTTCACTTCGGAAAAACACTTGGTGGCAAGCTGGGGAGATTGTTTACAATGTAGCCAAGTACTTGTCCCGACAGAAAACTGAAGAGCATTCTAAGTTGAATATTTGCCACATGACGAGTGATGCGGCGAGAATTTAGGCTAGAACAGTTGGTTCGATTATACGAGCAAGTGAAGGCAGGTGGATGATGGAAACAACTGGCCAGACTCCCTTCAGAAGGAACAATTCAATAAAGGTAGGAAGTAGTAATGAAATTAACTTATCATTTCATTTGATGGTACCTATGTGTATATTAATTAAATAACGCGGAGTATAGGTACATTTCGTAACTATGTAGGTGTTCATTATTTCTTGACTACAATCGAGAAGTATATTTTTTCTCAGCTTCGAGTTCCGAGAATGTTTGTCAGTGCATGTTGTAGCAACAATCTATCTGTATCTATAATACTCGTGAATCGTGTGAGGCAAAAGTCGTTCCTAGGAAGTGAATGTGTTCAGTTCTTATTTTATTGATTCACTGGTAAGTGATTCTTAGAAAAAAGAAGCAAGAGATGTTCTTTCTCTTCTCATAACCTTCTGGGAAGGCCGTGCACCAAGATATACCTACGCTAAACAAGGAAAGAGATGTTTTTCCCTCCTCACATTCCGCAAAGGCAAAGGCCGTGCGGTCTACTGTAAGTAAGAGAGAGTCTACTGTATTGAAAAAAAAAGTAAGAAGCAGGAACGCAATTTACGCATAATTTCATTTATAAACATTAAAGTTTGATTTTGAGGGCAGATGCTCCTGCTAAGGAACAGAGGGAAATAAAGACACCCGAGAAGGAAAATTTTTTGAAAAAATATCGTACCTACGCACTAACAGTTTTTAAATGATAGGAGATAAGATGATAGGAGAGTTACTTTTTCTCCAGCAGAATTCGCCCTCAGAACGCAGACTCTGGACGACTTATAGCTGGCGTAGAGCCTCTGTTTTGGTAGGTACGTTATTAGGACATATTTCAGTAGCATTCAAGCCCTTAGTAAAAATTCAGATTAGTTGGACAAATTTACCAATTACCTTCGTCAATAGCCACTGTTTCCTCTTGTACGCAATTTTCGTGCCACCCTTGGGGCCACTACTCTACTTCCTGCACCTTCGAGTTAGGTTGGTACCTCGAGAAGAATATACAACCGTCTATCCTCTCTATCGAGGATGACATAGATGCTGCAATCATACAGAGTGTCCCGCATAAGGTGGTCAGTACTTCAAGAGTCGATTCTGGAGCTCATTTCTGATCGAAGGTTCCTCTTAAAGATTTTTTCTAAGCACTCCGTTTTCGAATAATTTAATATTTAAGAAATGTTTTGTGTTTTCGACCTTTTGTCACTAAAACAATTATAACTCCCGTAATTTGCTGGTAAATTGAAATCTGAGGATACCATTGAAATGAGCATTAATTTTCCTTTTCTGTTTTCTCTTCTTTTCTATTGGATTGAGTCTCAGCTTTCTTAAGAATTGAGGTTGGAGATATGGAAAAGCCCTCTGAAAAGCAAATTTTACCTAATTTGGGAAACCTTGAGTTTTTTCAATCGGGAATTGAACTACGAGGACCAATATTTTTTCAAGACACAGGAACTGTAAAAACTGTTCCCAAATCTCACGGTATAGTCAATTTTACTTTTAATTTGCTAATTAGGGGAGGAAACTATGTTTTAATGTTGAAAAACATCGTTTTTCACTGAAATTGCGGGTTTTCTTGCAAAATTACCTTCAATAAAAATACGAGTTTGGGGTCGGTTTCTACGTAATTTTTTACGCTGAATCTAATGGTAACACTTAAAAATCTCCTCGATCCCGTTATAACCCAGTTTTATACTTCAGCTTACTAGTTTCACTCTTGAAAACACAAAATTTATCATACTAAGTGTTCTAAAATTTGTGAGTTAAAGTGTACTCGTAAAACTCGGTTATAACGGGATTGGGGAGATATGCAAGGGTTACCATTCAATTCAGCGTAAAAAATAGTAGAAACCGACCGCAAACTCGTATTTTGATAGAATTTCATATTTCAGGAAACTCCTCGATTCAATAAAAAAAACGATGCTTTTCAACATTAAAACATACCTAGTTGTCACCCCTAATTAGCAAAGTAAAAGTAAAATTGACTACACCGTTGAAAAGGTGAGATTTGAGAACAGTTTTAACTTTTTCTGTGTCTTGAAAAAATATTGGTCCTCAGTTTAATTCCCGATTGAAAAGAGGTCATGAAATGTCGTGGTAAAATGAGAGCATTCCAAAAAGTGGCGAACGATTTTCCTACTATGAAAACTATGGGAGTTACTCTTCCCTAGTAACGCCTTGGTTGTACGTGAAAATCAATAGAAAATGTGCCGGTCGGGAAAAAAAGTGTCGGTCGGGAAAAAAAGTGTCGCGAAAAATTCCTTGACCCCCAGCCAAAAGACATATCCATGTCAAACTGACAATATCCATGTCAAATAAAGTAAAGTGTAAATCAAGCATTTTAATTTCTCCCTTGATGGGAAAAACAAAAGATCATGGATATGTCTAGTACCTACTACTTACCAGTTGGTACCTACTACTCAATTGTATACCAACCATGTAGTCACAAGATTATTACATTATGGTTACACAACAATATTAGTTTTTAACTTAGAGTAATAAATCAGCATTCCTTGACACAACAATGGCTTAGAGGTCATGAAATGTCGTGGTAAAATGAGAGCATTCCAAAAAGTGGCGAACGATTTTCCTACTATGAAAACTATGGGAGTTACTCTTCCCTAGTAACGCCTTGGTTGTACGTGAAAATCAATAGAAAATGTGCCGGTCGGGAAAAAAAAGTGTGAATGAAAAATTCCTTGACCCCCAGCCAAAAGACATATCCATGTCAAAACTCAAGGTTTCCCAAATCAGGTTAAAAGTTCATTATTGTTACTTAGCAATATTAGTTTATAACTTAGCGTAATAAATCAGCTTTCCTTGACACTACAATGGATTAGGGATCATGAGATGTTGGGATAAAATGAGAGCATTCCAAAAAATGGCGAACGATTTTCCTGCTATGAAAACTAAGGGAGTTACACTTCGCTAGCAACGCAATAGTTGTACGTGAAAATCAATAGAAATAGTAAACCTATGTACGAGGAAAAATATGCGGAACGAAAGCCCGTTTTCGGTTCATAGCATTGATGCGTCTGAAGCGATGGGGTCTAGATTATCGGACCAACTAGACCCCAAGTGGAGTCCATGTGGGAAAGGGCGTATTTTTCTCATCAAGTTAAAGGCCTCTTATGTCCTGGACGGCGGACGGACATTGCAGTTTTGGATTCTACGCACCTTGAAACGCAAAGTGACAAAGTTTGAGAGAAAATAAATTTTTTTTTCCTATACGATTACAAAGGCTTATTATTGGAAATAATACCTATACCAAAATCAAGTTCAGAAAGCTTTACCGGTTGATGGGAAGAAATTCCCTCCTCTCACTTCACTACAAACTGCTTATATACGAGCAGATTATTCACCCTATCTGGACCTACGGGATACAGCTCTGGGGATGTTCCAAGAAATCAAATATTAAAAAAAAAGAAGCCAAACGTCACAGAATTAAATACTGAGAAATGTAGTTGGTGCCCCTTAGAACGCGCGTATTGATGATAATAATCGAGATTATTATTAAATTAAATTATTGTAAAATACTCAATGAAGCATGAAGGCTGCCTCCATGAACAACATGGTGATATCCAACGTTTTGAAAAATGAAGGAAAACATCGGCGCCTCATGCGAAACAAACCACTAGCTTTAATTGTGCTGTGTCAATAGTGGTGCAATGAAACTCAGTATTACTTACCTCGCTTTATAAAAAGTGATAGGTTTTGCTGTAAACCTTCCATCAGTGAGTGTAAATTATACGATAACGAATATTGCAGATGGAATGTACCTATGTAGGTATGCAATTTTTTTTCTCCAGTTGTATGATAAATCACAAAACAAATCTTTATGAAGTGTATTTATGACTTAGGGTAAATAATAATCTAAGATTTTATGGAATGTTAACTTATTATCTTTTACACAATTGAATATATAATTAAATAGATAGCTTAGGAGAGAGTTGATTGGTGGAGGATTTCGGTCTCAGAAGCGCTAAACGGCGCCGGCGCACAGCCAGACCTCCCAGTTGTGCGGGTCTTGCCTATTCTCCTGAGAGAAGGAACTGGTTTCCTGTCCCAAATGGCATCAGAACGTGCGCGCGGTTCATAATAGAGGAACTTCCGTAGCAAAGGTGATAAACGCCATTATCTTCAAAAAAAGTTATGAGCAAAAGCAACTTTCAAAGTGATTCACAAACCAGGATTTATTTTACCACTGTCAGGTGATTTTTTCTTGTATGTGTATCATAAGTACCATAATTAAAATATATGCTAGAAAAAAACAGGTAGTCACTGAAATATTATTATGAGCCTTAATTGAATTTTGAGAAAGGGAAAGTGGCATCTCCCGCCATCGTTTCCCCAGAGAGGTGTTTAGTGCCAAACAAAATTAAGCATAATAGGTTCGTTTTTTTATTCATATTTTTCGCCTGAGGGGTAGCAATAAAACTTGAACTTAATTATTATTATAATCACAGCCCACCACTTTTGGTTAAAAAAAAAAAAAAAACCTAGAACTCCTATAGGTACTACCTAGGTAGCCTTAAAAAAATATTAGGTAGGTAGGTACCTAAAAAATTTATGTATGTAACCAATATAGTCTTAAAATATTCTCCTTGTTGCAATCTCATTAAAGGGGTTGATGAAAGCTTACATACGCACTATACACATAAATTTTATCATCTTCAAGGAAGAACATATAAATCATGAATATGTTTTACTGTGTATGAGATCATGAATGATTTTGATCGTAACTGTCAAGGAGCACTCAAATTTCAACTTCTTAGGGTGAATAGAAGAGAATTTAGCTGATTCAGCTGAGCAGTAAAGATCCCATCTTTTCAACCGTATCAATGCCACAAAGAGTTTCCCTATAAAATTTCAACTTCCTAGGGTGAACAGGAGACAATTTAGCTGATTCAGCTAACCATGAAAGAGCCAATTATTCCAACCGTCTCGTAATCACTCAGAGAGTCTCCCTATCAAATTTAAACTTCCTAGGGTAAACAAGAGTGAATTTTGCTCTCTCAGCTGATCAGGACTGATCAGGAGCTGATCAGCCCTACATATCAATCGTCTCACATTAACTCAAAGAGTCTTCCTACAAAATTTTAACTTTATAGGGTGAACACGAGACAATTTAGCTCACTCAGCTGATCAGGAGAGAGCCCAAATTTAAATCGCCTCCTAAAGATCCAGAGAGTTTCTCTATCAAATTTCAACCTCTTAAGGTGAACAGAAGAGAATTTAGCTGATCAGGAAAGAACCCATCATTTCAATCGTCTCCTAATCACCCAAAGCGTATCCCTATCAAATTAAAACTTCCTATGGTAAATGGGAGAAAATTTAGATCTCTCAGTGGACTAGGAAAGAGCTCATCATTTTAATCGTCTCTTAATGTCCCAAAGAGACTCACTGTCAAATTTCAACTTCCTAGGGTGAACAGGACAGATTTTAGCTCACTTATTTGATTAGGAAAGAACCAATAATTGCAATCGTATCTTAGTGTCCTAGAGAGTGTCCCTATAAAATTTTAACTTCCTAGGGTGTATTGTATTGGAGAGAATTTTGCTGATTCAGCTTATCAGGAAAGAGCCCATTATTTCAAGCGTTTCGTAATCCCCAGAGAGTCTCCCTATCAAATTTAAACTTTCTAGGGTAAACAGGAGAGAATTTAGCAGACGTCTACTACTTTGATTTTCGGTTTTTTGTTTTTGACAATTGGCCATGTGGGGTGTCATAGTTGAAGTATTTTTCAGTGCTGAGTCGATTGCAACCACTCCCAGATCTCCAAGATTCATAAATAAGAGAAGAAAATCGATTTTTAGGTGAATGTCCATAATTGACGAAATTTTTTAGTTCGGCTGCGTTTTCTAACAATTCCTTTGCGATCTCGTTTAACGGCTGACCCCTCAATTTTATTCAGGATATGGTTGGCCTCAATTTAAGTGCCTAATTTAATGTTATCGACAACTTGTATTTGAGAATTCGCTCTATTAGTCATGCTGACTGAGTACTTTTTGAAGGTTACATGCGATTTTCCGTTAACGTGCAGATCATAGCATCAGGATAAAAATAGTGGAGTCTGGCTAGTGGCAGGGCGGTCGCTTACTCCCATACCCACTTACTCGCTGGTGGCATAACGGATTGCTGTACATTCACACAGTGGCGCCCTAGTTGGTTGCTTGTCGGCGCATCAATTACGCGGAGTCAAGGATCTTCTTGCGCATGCGCACTGAACCAGTAAGAAAATTGGCTCTAGCCATGTATGGTGACAATGAGTGAAGTACACCGCCAACGATGCTGTCTAGTGTCAATGTTGATTAAAGTTATTTGTTTTTATGGAAAGCCGTGCGTCTTGACAAAAGTTGTCAGTTCTTAAGGTAAATTATAGAAATCTCCGAATACGAGAACGCATTTTTTTCCATCTTCTTTTTATCCATCTCTCGCACGTCATAAGAGCATGAAAACATTTTCCTAGTCGGCAAAATCCTTGGATTGTCGGGAAAAAGGAAAAAAAGAAGCTTTTCCCCGGTTTTCCAATCCCGCACAACGACGACTGAACGCGTTTTAGCTTACACACACATAAGTATGACACTCTCGGGTAAAATATAAAGCGAAAAAAGGAAAAGTAAAAAGGTAGGTGGGGTGAGCACATCCCATGGAAAACTGCCAACTTAGTACTCTCGTAGCCAACTCGTAGTACTATGCTTGACAGAGGAAGCTTTAATTGTTATATTGATTGAATAAAAGGAGAGATTTGATAGGTAGTTTGTCAAAGGAAACAAGGCAGGTTGTTGCTACAATAAAAAACGAAACTACTTAGGTAGGTACGTACATCCTACCAGATTCGCTGTTGGTTTTAAAAGTGCTTAAACAAGGTAGGTGGGTTGTAGCTTTGCTGACGAATACAATTGCTGATTTGCAAGATGGTAAAATATCGAATCAGGAAAAATGCAACATGAATTTTAAACCAGCTATAAGGAAAACACCTTGAACCGCATTCTTCTGAAGGTAAATAATATTTCATAAAGACGGCATTGGCAGTGCTATTACGCGAGTTTTGCAGTTATACAAATTTTAGGGACACAAAAGTTAATTAGGTACCTACTTTCGTTTTTATCTATGAAGTACATGAACAAGTAATAATATACGGAAAGTACGTAGGTTTACCTTCCATCTAGGTACTTACCTTTCCACATGCGATACTTACTGTTCCCCTCTAGCAGAGCTCTCATGGCACGTCCTTTCACATGACCACTTTCACAGTACTCTAAAGATTTTTAGATTCTTAATTGATTCGAAGAACAGTTCTGAATACTACATAGGTAATCCACAACATCTTCGCGGCTGATGTCTGGAACATCTAACACTTGTATGCCAACTCCCCAACACACATTTCATATGGATCTCGACCGCACAGGATTACATCTTGCGTTAGTAGCGTTTGAGGTCATCACCTGGTGATAACTTGATGTAATTAGCATAAAATTTATTACCTTGCATACTAAAAATAATGAATAGAAACTAGGTAAGACTATGTTATGCAGTTGTCCAGCCATGTCTACAAATGGCGCATTTTTGCATAGTTTACTCGTCACCATGACAACAAGGTGAAATAACTTCGCCTTCGCCTTGCCTCGATGTAAGGATGCGCTAGTGTCGAAGTCTCGAGAATATCACCTATAGGCCATGGTTGCCTCAAGACAGCAAATGAAAATTCTATCTATGTATCTAGTCTGGTGACAATGATTGAAGTACACCACCAACGATGCTGTCTAGTGTCCATGTTGATTAAAGTTATTTGTTTTTATGGAAAGTCATGTGGCTTGACAAAAGTTTTCACTTCTTAAGGCAAATTTTAGAAATCTCCGAATACGAGAACGCATTTTTTTCCATCTTCTTTTTATCCATCTCTCGCACGTCATAAGAGCGTGAAAACATTTTCTTAGTCGGCAAAATCCTTGGATTGTCGGGAAAAAGGAAAAAAAGAAGCTTTTCCCCGGTTTCCCAACCTCACACAACGACAACTGAGCGCGTTTTCGCTTACACACACTCACGTATGACACTCTCGGGTAAAATATAAAGCGAAAAAAGGAAAAGTAAAAAGGTAGGTGGGGCGAGCACATCCCATGGAAATTAAGCTGCCAACTTTTTCAATATGAGGCAAAAGAAAATTAGACGTCGCTCGCCGTCAGCGGGAGTTGAAAGGTGGAGGGGGGTTACGAGGCTTTTATTCCAGGGTTTTTCCCCACTTGAACTCTCCCCTCCCCCTCCTCGGCGTCTTTCATTCCACCCCGCTCCTCGTCTTTCATTCCCCTCCTCCTGTCATTCCACCGCTTCTACCCCTTCGTCCTTCCCTTTAACCAGTTTTCACCGTCCGTCCAGGAGGTTTCCCGTTAATATATAAGGAGAAAAAAAAGAGGGGAATAAGATAGGAGGGGGGTAAGTAGAGAGAGAAAAAGAGAGAGATGATGAGGTGAAGGGAGGGGGGACTTCTTTAGCGAGCCTTTTAGCTACTCCCCCCCTACCCCCACCGCCACCCTCACATCTCCACTCGAGCTACCAAGCCCATATATGCTGTATGGACCTCCACCCTCCTCCATTCTCTCTCCATCCTCGTTTTTTTTCGCCTCTCTCGGGGTCCATTTCTGGTCGATATTTCTTGGAGTCTAATTGATTAACCCTCTCCCCCCCTTCCGTCCTCATACACCCCCCTCCCTGCCAATTCAGCCCCCTTCCTATAATATCCCCTTTCCCCTATGTTCACATACGGCGATTCCCTCTTTCTCGGGATCTCAAGTTTGCTTTTCCTTCGATTTTTCTCTGTTGAAGTTTTTTTTAAAGACTACTACGAATAATATCAGTAAAAACACTTGGCAATACCAGGGGCCTATTCCATAAAACAACAAGTTACAAGTGTACAAGTTAACGAGTACAAAATTAAGTAAGGGGGTTGTGAGGGGATGAGTAGACTTAGGCTGTTATTCTCATCGTTTATTAGTTCCTCCAAGCGCTTTCGCCACGTTAGGCCTCGTCAGGGAGCTACAATATCGTCGGTAAAAAGCCAAAACCGCGAATCTGCATTTTTGGACGTTTTCACTTTATAATGCGTCATCAAACTTGTTATCGGTCCCTCTATTTACTGCGTGGACCCCAATCCTGCATCTGTTGCCTTGCAGCCTAAACTATCGATGCCCGTTGCACGAATTTCCAAAATTTCCCAATCTTGCAAAGCCAAAACCACGAATGTGTACTTTCGCGGTATCGGCATTGCATAGCAACTTAGCAACGCAGCATTGTGCGTTTCGTGAAATGTGTGAATGAGGAGCATCAAAGGCATTTAGGACGAAAGGTAGCAGAACGTGCAGCTAGGGACGAAGATAAGGCCAGGGCTTTAAATGAAAGGTCCTGTCTCAGCTTCAATTTCGATCTCGAAGCCGTTTTGAATATCCCCAAGGGAAGCGTTGGGCAAATATTCTCTTAGCGCAAGCTCGCTATGTATAATTTAACCATTTTCGAGTTGAAAGCCCATGAAGGACACTGCTATTTATGGGATGAACCTCATGGAAAACGGGGAGCAAATGAAATTTATTGCTTCAATTTTATTAAAATTCATAAAAATGAAATTGGAGATTTTATCTGATTTATCAGCTGTACGAATGATGTCTGACTCGTGCGGGGCTCAGAATAAGAATTCTATGGTTGCGCACTGTGTATTCATTTCCTGGTAAATACTTCTCTCCGAAAAATTCGCCATTCGTTTTTCGAACCAGGACATTCCGAAATGGAATGTGATTCTATGCATTCCAAAATACAGAGAAAATCACAAAATGTACCGGTATTTATTCCAGAAGGATGGGTTCAGCTAGTACGTGCAGCACGAAGACAAAGTTCACCATTCTCGGTGACAAGCATGTTGTATGATGATTTTTCAAGTATGGCAAAAACCACGAGTGTAACAATTCCGTGGAAAACTGTATGTTTAATTTCCAGTTAGTGATTTTTTTGTTCCGTTCTTCTGAATTTTTTTTTTAAATATTTTTCTTCTGAATAAATTGGTAAAAATAACATTGAATCATTTGAATCAATTTTCCCTTTGAAATAGTTCCAACCAAGACGAGAAAAAACAGTAAAGAATATGCACTACGTCTGAGATGCACTTCTGAAAGTGAGATGTTGGTGAGAAATCACAACGCCAAAACCACGAATCTGCACTTAAGACCCAAATTTTGAGTGCAGATCTGAAAAAAAAAAAAAAAAAAAAAACGTTTGGATAGGCTAGGAATGGTCATTAAGAATGTTACTGAAGCATTTCTTCGTTTGTAATGGAAAAAGTCGATTTTTCGCTGACCTCCAAAGCTTTGAAGCCGTTTTTCTCAAAACTACAATTTTGCAGATTCGTGGTTTTGGCTTTGCACCCACGATATATAGAGAGACAACAGGCATATGGTAAGTTCTATGGTAATTTATGGTAAGTTCTAGCTTAACAGTTTTGACGTTGTGATATGGTTATTATATACCTATTCGTTATAAGTTCTAGCTATAAGTACATGGAACCAAACATAGTAAAAATAAGTCACCAAAGGTGGTACAGTGTTATGAGATGGTCAACTTACTTTATGATTATGTAGTGTTGTAATACATCGTTTGTGCATATTATGTCTACAAGTATCGATTAATGGTACCCTGTAATGAAATATATAATATGATTATAATATGAGTTGGAATGCAATCAGCTTTACGTCATGTATTATAGTTGTTAATGTTTCTACTCACCGTTGCTTGGCTACCCACCCAAGTGATTCAAAATTAAGTACGAAATTAAAGTTCATCAGTTCAGACAATGTGTATCTCTCCCCATAAAAATTGCATATTTCTCAATTTAAGCACAAAATTGACCCTAGTAACTATATCAAACATAACTGGTCAAGACCAACAGATTCAAGTTTCAGACTATGTGTGTCTCTCCACATAAATATTGCATTTCCTTCGATTTTAGCACAAAATTGACCCTAGTAACATCACTAAACATAACTGGTCATGACTAAGATGTTGAAGGAGGCATCCCAACTTTTACTTAAACATTATACAGATCATCAATCAAATTATAAGCTCTGAAGAGGCCATATATTTGGCGTTTGGCGAAAGCACTCAGCATATAGCATTAAACCACATTATCAGAAAAGCTTGTAAATGCCGTCAACCAACCAAACCTACTAAGGGCAAGGCAACAATCCATATTTTTACAAGTACAGGTACTTGTAATGCACGGTAAACTAGAACAAGTGTTTCACCAAAAGAAAGAGTACAAGTGTAGAAAAGTTACACATGTAGAAGCTAAGTTTACAAGTGTAGCAGAAAACGTCCCATAGGCTTAAATGAATCAATACAAATCAACACTAAGCACTTTGTTTTTAATTGAAGATGGATAATTGTGACAAATTTCAAGATATGAACACCTACATATAGTATGATTCATCAGACGGCAATCTGCAGTGCGGGCAGAAATACAAGTAGTGATTTGTAGATGAAAACGATGTCCAAAATAAGCTTTCCAATCGTTGTCCAGGCCGTGGAACCAACAAATTGACTGTGGACAGTAGTGCAAGAGAGTTTACCGGGTGTCATATAGCTCGAGGTGGTGAAACCCCACTTTTTCCCCAGAAAAATTTCTATTTACGAAATCAAGGTGGCCGCATTCTTCGTCTTGATGTGTTTGCCAAGTAGGTGCTCTGTCATCGAGCTTCTGGGATGGATGCGGAAAGAGAGTGACCAGGTGTATCATATGCCCAGTGACCGGGGCAAGAACCCAGATTTCGTTGTCTTCAAATCCGATTGGTCCGCCATAATCCTAGATCCAGGAAGTCAGTGGACATTGGGCCTATTTCATAAAAAAAGTTCCAAGTGTACATGTTAACAAGTACAGGTACTTGTAATGTACGGTAAACTAGAACTAGTGTTTCATCAAAACAAAGAGTACAAGTGTAGAAAAGTTACATTTGCAGAAGCTAAGTTTACAAGTGTAGCAGAATGAAAAATGGCATGTGGGGACAGACATGTCTGCGAATCATAATATAAAAACGGTGTTAAGTACATGATAGGATGTTTATCGTACATGACAAGGAGTAATGATTGGAAGACAGACAAATTATCAACTGAAAAGTGGAGAAAGTGGGTATTTGATTTCAACTTATTCTGATGGCTGGCATAATCGGATTTTTCTCCTTCTTTCAGTGGAAATGATTAATCGGCTCATCAAGTATTAATGCTGCTGGGTTAGGAATATCATCTGTAACTTTAAGATGATCTTCACACTTCACTTTGTTCTTCAATGATGGGGAGATCCTCAATACCCGATCAGGAAAAATTGCACAGGGTCACGCAGCATTTGAATCTTTCAAGGGTCTCGAAAGACATCCTAAATCTCTCGTGTGTGTGTGTGTGTGTCATTCCAGACGATAACTCTTCTTAGGATTGAGATAACAATTCCGTTCTTGTGCCAAAAAATCAAGCTTTCCAAACGAAAGGATGAGTTCGTTGGCCAGCACTTTTTGAGCTCAATAAATTGGACACATTTCAAAAATATACTTAAAAAATCACTAAAAATGGCTAAAAACGGCTAAAAATCGTTGAAATTATATTTTTTGGTGGAATATTGTTCAAATGAAGTTTATTAACTATAAAATAGAACATTCAAAAATTTATGTATAAAATTCGCTAGAAGGAGGAGTTTGTTGGATAGCACTTTTTGAGTAGGTACAATAAATTGGCCTAACACCAAAAAATATGCTTGGAAAGTACCTAAAAATGTAAAAAAAAATATATATATAAGGTTGTTAGATTAATACGTCTTAGAAAATATAACCCAAAAATAGTTTATTAACTATGAAAAAGAATATTCTCAATTTTTTCCCTAAAAATTTGCTGAAAAATGTGCTTAGATTTAATTAAAATTTGGCAATAAACCGATAAAACTTCAAAAAAATCCTAAAAATTGTTTGTTAATCTTAATATTGTTAATGAAAACCATCGGGGAAGCTGTATTAAAAGATTAGTACTATGTGAATCGCGTAAAAACATTTGAGTTTCAGGAATAAGAGAAGTTTATGTCAATATCGTATGTGAAACGTTCTCAAGTGCTCGAGTAGCTACCACACATATGGTGTTTTTCAAGAGAAAAACAGGCCGGTATGGAAAAAAATAACAGGCCTGGCACAAAAAGAAACCCTGAAGCCAAGAAAAAATATCCCGTTAATTAAGTCACTTAGTTATAAATGAGCTTTTAATTATAGAATGGGATCGCTAAAGAGGCAAATGGCCTAACCCGTAGTTAGTACATTCAACTAAAGAGGTAATGAACGGGTAGAGGAAGGTGTTCTTTGCGCTGACGGTCCGCAGATGTGTTGAGCATGTTGAAGAATATGGAAGGAACAAAATAGAGATAAAAGGAAGGATTAAGAAACGGACAAAAAAGAAAAGAAAACGTCGTAGTAGGTGATTACGGGGGAATGATGAGGATTTCGTGAATGCAGTCGGAACAATTTAATTAACCAGGGGTGCAGGTGGCCGGTAAATAGGGTTATCTGCGTGAATAACGGCGAGTTTCGACATGCGGCAACTTCGTCCGTAGCGGTGCGGTAAACAAAGAAGAACCGATCTCGTTTCTCAAGTATGAAATCTCGTCCGAATTTAAGTTTATGAGTCACAATACGCCCGATCACGGACTTGTTAAACAGTGATCACTTGACTTTGACTGACTTTACCACTGGTAACGTAACAAAAATAGGCATTTCCGTCCTCAATTTCGGATTTATTATACTTATTACGGTTCCTCCCTAGGAACTGGGTCTTCTTCAAATTTTCAAAATTGTGGGACTACGAACAAGATTTTCACTGTTCAGACAGAACCACACTACGCACCCGACAAATTTATCGCCTACCAAGAACAGTACAAGTATTGCCCTCAAGTTCCATCATTTCTTTTCTTATAGAGCTATTGTGTAAAAGGGCCTTCTCAGAACCATTTTTCGCGTGCACTGCCATTATCTATGAATTCAAACAACACTGGTACTTTGTATTACCACTTTCAATTTTAGAGATGCGCTAGCTGTTCGCTACGGACACGCTCCTTTAGGAATTCCATAAAAGTGCGATGGATTGATGGACCTAAACAATGCACTGAACTGCAAGAAAGGAGGACGGGTGAAAAGAGGACATGATGGCGTAAGAGATGAATGTGCTAAACTGACCTCTGCCTGGGGAAGAGTGTTCGTAGAGGCAGTACTGCAGGAGGCTAGTGACGAAAGGCCGATGTCGGTGGCTGATATACAAGTCCAAGGAATATGGGACAGTGCGAGGCCGACACCACCTCGCACCCAAATATGGACATCACCGCAGAGTCAGCAGCCAGAAGGAAACATATGACGTACGATGAAGCGGCTGAGCACACCTCTTGTATGTTCCTGCGACGGAGCCCTCCACTGGGAGTTTGCTGTATTCCTCAAGAGATTGGCAAGCACTCTCTCTGAAAACGGGGCAAGCCATACTCTCAAGTGCTTGGATGGGTGAGGGTGAGAACACAAGTTTCAATCATCGTAGCTCGTATGCCGTAGATCGTATGCCCGTTTCCCTTCGACAGAGAGGGGTGAGGTGAATCCTTCGCTCGGTTGGATTGGAGGAAGGAGCCGTAGTTTTTTCAACTTGAGGACTGGTGGGTTACACAGTAGGAAAAACACCAGATCACCACCTTATAAAACTCCCATCTTTGTCTCGGAATGACCTACGAATAAATTGTCTGATTGTTAAAAAAAACTTTTGTTGAATAAAACCGGCTTTTATGGGCACCATTTGTTTTTTACAATTTAGGTCGCCTTTGATATAATTTTCAATTGTTTTACATCGTGTCTTGTGTCCAGTGAGTACTTTCTAGTGCAGTTCCTTCTTACCTACATGATATCGTAGAGAATTTCCAAGTACTTTAATTTTTTATGAAGGTATGCATATGAATGTTCATTTATGTATTAACAAAAGAAATTTATGTGCTTCCAAACAAACCTATCAATTTTTAGCCTGGACCTTAAGATTATTGTGAGTTATAATGACTTCTGGCTTAATGAGCACTTTTTGACGAACCCTTGGCATACGTTACAAACAATTTCTACTGTGCCTCACAAGCAGACGCACTCTTGCCTTCACTGGGAACACACAGGTGGGGCGTGTACAAAAATAAAATAATGCCACTGGGGTCCACTTGAATTCCACATGGTGGACGGAGGTAACATAAATCTATTGTAATGTCGATTTTCTAATTGCTTAATTCTTCTTTAATTAATAAAAGGCCTTAAGCTCAACTTATAAAGATTCTAGCTTTTAACCGATAAACTTATAAAATATGAAATTTTCCTGACTAATAAAAACCTAAATTGTGGATACTCGAGGAAGGAAAATATGTCTCAGCCCGGTCTTAAACCGTTGGCTGTGGGCGAATTCATCTTCCCGTTCTGAAACTGTTGGTGATTAGGAGTGTAGTCCGGTAGTGAAACCATTGACCACGAAAGGACTTCTACCCCATTCTTAAACCTTTGGTAAAAAAAGTACGTTGTAAGGAGCAAAGGTGTTGGTAAACTTCGACCTCGCAGTGAAATCGACGTCGGAAGAGGGAAGAAGGATGGAAGATCGGGGAGTTTTTGGAATAGCAATGGGAGAACGAAAACTAAATTTGATAGAACGATGCCCTAGCTATGTTACCAAAGCATCTATAGTAAAGTAAAGTATACAACCATTCCAGGTTGGGGCTTTTCGTCCTACTGCCTCGGGCATCGCGGACCCCAAAGCATCTATATCTAATTTATGTTCTGCTGGAGCCCCCACTTCACAAATGTATGAGGTGGGGCAATGAGAAACCATTGACTGTGTAATGCGGCTGACTAGGCTAACATTGAGCAGTACACCTGCGAGCTTTATTTGGTATAGAATCTATACAATTTTGTGAAAGCATAATTCGCGCTATGACAGGTACTATAAGACTATTCATGCACTCAACTCGACAGTGTAGGTGGACCTCAGCAAATCGGCGCACAATCGGCACGGTTTTGCACTCAACTGATCTGAGCCCACACCTACTTGATAGGCTAACTTCCTCCTCATTTTCATATGAAAGGGACAATCTCTTCCACCAATTCTTTCTCCCCTTTTAATTTCAGCGACGAGGGAGAGTCGGCAACAGAGTCAGGGGAAAGTGGGAAGTTTTCAAAAACACGAAATTAATTTTCTCCCCCCCTCTCCCCTCCTACCCTTGAACACCACTCCTCAATATCCCGTAGAAAACACTGCCGAGCTTCATGGGGGAAGGTAACGTCTCTTACGCGAGATAATGGCCTAATCTTATTACCAGAAGCCGAGCAATGAAAAGGCCTTGGGTGTTTTTTTATTCTGCACAGCAGACAGCGGGGAGTGAAGATGATGGGAGGTGTTTGACGAAGAACGCGTAAGAAGGTGTGCACGGGCTAAGGGGGAACGTAAGACTTTTGTAAAATAAAAAATAACTTTTCTTTTCTCCTTTCCATGGGGAGGTCTGTCTCCACATTTTCTTTAACAAAAGGGAGGAAATTGCAAAGCTCTTGTTCTTGAATGGATCTTGAAAGACTGACTCGAGAATTTTTTTTATCTTTTCGTACTTTCCCCTTCGCGTTTTGTTCACTTCTTATTCTGGCATCGATCTCTTGTAATGCTTCCTATTTAGTGCAATGATGTTTTTAGGGCCACATACTAGTTCCATTTGGTCTGTATCGTGTACACAGTTTCTGAACTGTAAGTACGTGGAGACACTAAACATGCTTTGGTTTATTATTTTCAATAATGAACCTTTGTAATGGACCAAGAAAAATAACGTTTTTAACACCCCCTGAAAATTGTTTAGTTAACGTTTCAAGATGCGTGAAATCCAAAAATCGAATAAAAAAATCCGTCCGTTCGCCGTCCGCGGCTTTTCTCCTAAAATACCAGACCAAACTGTATGAAATTTGTGTTAAAAATCACAATTGGGGTCTAGATGGTCCTAGAAGCTCGGCATCAATTTTCATCAACCCTAAAGGGTTGCATTACAGGGCTAAACATTAAATAAATTGAGATCTCGAAAAATTTTCAAGTAACAGTAATAATTTTTTGCTTGTCAATGATAAATTCAATCCCAGAGAATCGATAAACCAACTGCAACGCTGTACGTTGAATAGTTCACTTTCCCTAAGGGCTTGAACATCGGAAAAAAAACTTCGAATTTCCAAACGCGAAAGATAGAGAAATCACGAGCTGCTAGCGATTTATTGATTAGACGATCAAGCTGTAAATTTCATCATAGATGGCTAGATAGCGATACTGGAATACATAAAAACTGCCTTGTAAATATCAGCTTACATTATAATGCCAATATTGGAATTTTCAGGTGATATTGTTCCAATGGAATTAATTATAACGTTGCGAAATCGAGTTCAACTATTGTCCGTGCGACGTATCTACCAGTGAAGTGCTGTAACCCAAATGCCAAATTTTATCTCTTAAACGTCAATTATGGGCAATTTCGAAATCCTATTCGTCACTCATTTGTTCCTGTTGTTGTCGGCTGGAGACCTCGAAGGTGAGCTACTCGAATTGCCCTGAAATCAGGGGGTCTGGCACTACAAGACCCAGTGAAAACCGACTCTAACTGCTACAATTCCTCAGATAAAGCCACATGAGTATCAGCAGGCGCATTAGCAACAGAATCGTGCTTGACATGAACAGCCATGATGAGCGCATCCAAGACGTTCACATTGTCAAAATGATATTGTACACAGCTGCTATGATAGCACGGAGAGATCGAATCATCCATTTGTTGCCAGAAAACCAGAAGAGAGCAGTTGAGAGAGCTACTGAATCTTTCTGACGGGTGCAGTGAACGGATGAATCTGCCATGTTTCAAATTGCAAAATGGGGAATTTGATTATATGAGGACATGACAAAATTAGGGACCAATGTGCTTGAATGGTCAGTCTAGCCTTGATTTCCGTTGGTGTGGAGACGGTCATGGAGGAAATCGTTGAAAGAACCCCGAGATTGGTTCTGATATCAAAGATTCATGTGTACAGAATGATGAGAGAACGACGTACTTTGATACTCGCGTCGTAAACGCCGACGCCGTCTCTTGCAGTTCCCAGTCCTGGTCTGTCGTCTCATAGAACGCTGCAAACAATAAGTACCTACAATAAATATGACAGCAGAAGACCTGAGAGGTGCTTTCACTCCCCTTGTTTTATCGTGTTACGTGCCGTTGCCCAGCAGAGAGAGTACGACGTATTTCTCAAGAGAATGGTTGAGGTAATTTCGGAAAAATGGGCAAAGCCAATTGGACAGGTGACTCTTTGAGTCCGAGTTAAGACACACAACACAAGCTATGACACAGGCGAATGACTGTGGTTAGGACAGTGTCTTCGAGGGTTAAGTGGTGAGGATGAAGCACGAATGCCCTTATAAGCAACAATTTAAAAATTTTAATAAATATTTTAAAAAATGTATGTTTTGGAAAGATTCCATATACCGGTAAGTACCATAAATCTATACGTACGTGATAAAATTGTGTTTGTTATCTTGCAGTAGGGTATTTTGAAATTTCAAAGTTTTATAATTTCTGTATTAGAAAGCCCTTCTAGGAAGATCATTGGTCTATAGATAATTATTTAATGGTCTCTATGCTTCAATATCTAAATGTTACTACGTAGACCCACCAAACAAAATTGATAGAACTAAATCAAACACATCCTCATACTTCTCTCTCTATCAATAGGTAACAAATAATAATAAGCTTGATTGTAATATTAAAAGATAATTATTCTATTGAAATAATATCAGCTGGTCGGTCTTCCTAATATATACAGTACTACACCTAATGAAGAGCGAAGGCACCCTTCACGCGGTACCTTAAGAAAAATCCATGCCACAATGTTTCAGCGTGTAGCGTTGATATTTAGAAATAGTTTTTGTGGAGATTTCCCTGCAGTTTTTCCGTCGTAATGTATCTGCTAAAGTGGCCAGCTACAGCGGTTCTCACTTTATGATCCTATTCCACAAGGCCCCATAAACTTTTGCCATCAAATGTTCGCCGACGAAGATGATGATGTTTGAATTCCCGAGAACGGTGAAGGGGGGATAAATAAATGGGGCGTTACAAAATACATAATACGAGAGCTGCTGCATATTTTATCCCGGCAACACATCGGTCGACTCCATTCATCACTAAGACTAACGGACGTCCGGCCTGCCTCCTGTCCACATACATCCTTATGTTAATCGGACAACTGTCCTTAGGTAACTTCGTTATTATGCGAAGATGGAAATCATTGTGCGGACCGAAAAAGGACGGAATTCGGGTATAAAAATCTATAACTCTGAACGATAACCATTCAAAAAACCGAGCCAGCAGAAATAAATTGAAATATCTGGAAACTGGTGCTATCATTCACTCAACCAACAGCCAACCATTCCAAGAATGGAACTTTTCTACAAAGGTAGGATTTTAGAAAGGAACATACAGAGACGGTAAAGAAATGAAGTGAACAAAATTGCTGTAGTAAGAACCTAAAAATACGTTAAATCGTTAAATCAACTCTTTATTAACTAATTACGAATTATTTGAGTGGTACATCGAGTACTAATTATTTACGGGGCTAAGCTTGAGCAATCAGCCCTTCGATCACGTTCAGAATATAGCTGGTTATTATTTCAGTAATAAAATTTAGCAGCGTCTTTGACATTCGTAAAGGCCGTATCACACTGGCGTTTTTTCTTGCTTTTTCTCGCATTTTTGATGCCTGAACTTAAAGAAGGAAGTGTGCTTTATCCCAAGGTCATTTTTCTCTATCATTGCGCATCCTGGCGGAGGATTTTTATACTCACTTGAGCAAATCAGAACGTGTCCTAATTTTCATATCGACGCAAGAAAAATGCTAAAACGTAACCCTTGGGAAGGTAACAATTCATTAGGAAACCCCTAGGCTGACAGACTCAATCAAACTACATTCAACGAGAACGCGCTGAATTTGCAGCTATTCCTCTTCAACATTCACCTTTCTAGTCTTTTTCAGTTGCTATTTTCGAACCCGCAATACAGCATTAAAAATTCGAGAAAAAAGAAAAAAAACTCGGCCCTTCGGGCCTCGCAAGGGGCTCCGTCCCTTAACCCCGCCAGGGGTTCTTTGCCCCCCTGGACCCCCCCCCCCCCCCCCGGATGTTATTACTTTGAGCCTGACTGCTAAAATGTAAAAAACATGGAATCATGTTTTAGCTCCTCGCTCTCACTTTATTATAGAAATGATCACGACGATTGAGCTCTTGTGAGATGATGATCTCCTAACAGAAACTCGCAAGTAAACATTCACTTTATTATAGAAACGATCACGACGATTGAGCTCTTGTGAGATGATGATCTCCTAATAGAAACCCGCGAGTAAACATTCACTTTATTATAGAAAGAGGCTAAAGAGGCTACATACGAAATTACAGCTTCCTATAGTGTAAAGTATAGAAATTACCTATTAAAATGATTTAACCACCGCTTCACAAATCAAACCGTTCTCGCAATATTCGGATCATCTGCTATGAATCACATAATCGAAACACCAGCTCAATGAAATCACCAGAAATTAACAAGCGGTTGCAATCATGTTCACAATATCAATAATTGAGAATGATCACCTGTGTGTAAACAATTATTCATATAACCATGCTCATAACTCAGCTTGTTGGCCACGCACTTCGCAGTAGTTATAATAGTATGGTTTGATAAATTGAGAGCTTTCGAACGAATGGTCAACGAATTTTGTGGGATGAAAAACGACGAAGTATCATATCCCTAGCAACGACTCGGTTGTAAGCGGAAATCATCACAATTATTGGCGCTACTTTCATCTCACTATAGTCTCACTTTTCGGCGGGGGATCCATCGCTAAAACATGATTCCATGTTAAAAAAACTGGTGTGATGCGGCTTTAAGCCCGTTTTTTGTTTGCCTATAATAATTGTTTTCAAGTTCGTAAATAGAAGAAATTTGATTCAGAATGATAACTAGTTCTCATTACTAATACTATAGATTGATCACAGGCAGAATAATACATCAACAATTATGAATGACCAAGTGACCTTGCTTAAAGTACAGGCGATAAACTAAATAAATGAGTAAGTAATTATTTCAGAAAATCCTCGCATACATTGTCACGAAGCTTGATATTGAAGATGGGATGGGATGGGAAGACGCACTATTTTTCACCGGTTCCAATAAAAACGGAGATTCCATGTTTCACATGGACATTTAAAAACATTTTTTATTACTTCAAAACTAATAATTTAGCATACAGTTCTGTCAACTTGAACATAGTCTTCGGAAAAGTTTAGAGAATGTCGTATATTTGAAGTTTTAATGTATAGTATACGTATTTTTGTATTATTAAACAAGTGATAATATGATGCTTATTTGAATAAAATATAAATTTTCTGATACTAAAAATAAAATAAATAAAAATATATTCTTTGCATGGGCTTGTCGAATAATCGCAGAATATCTATCCTGTGATGGAACCAGAGGCTAAGAACAATATTGTAATTTTATCTAACCTTTTTTAACATTGATAAGTTTTTGTGCTGGGGTTAGGTGAGAATTTGCGTGTCCCAACAACCGGTAGGCAATTTGGTAAGCAATTACTTGGAAACGTAGCTTTCCTGTTAACCCTAGGAGTTAAAAGTAGGATTAAAAATTACCTTATAGCGCAGATACTCCGTCTACTTAAGATCTGTATTGACAATGGATGTGAAATTAATTTTATATGGGTCAAAGCACATGCGGGACTAGTTCCTAACGATCGAGCTGATATATCAGCGCAGGAGGGCGCAGCAACCGGAACAGCGCTTGAAACCACTATTATTGCTGAAGACCTGGTACCTTGGATAAATAAAAGGCAGAGGGAAAAGTGGAAAGAAAAATTTACCCAATCGAACAATGCAGAGGGGTACAAGGTTATTCAACCACATCCGCCAAGAATACCATGGTTTTTTAAGAAAGGTATTGAAAAACAATTTGGATGGACAATTTTCCAGTTGAGTGAATTGTGGAATTTGCGATACTTACCAACATCTTATTGAACAATTTAAATCACCTGAATGCCTCAAAAAGTAGCGTGAAATGTCATAATTGGTCAATCAAGAAACGAAAAAATGATACTCAATGTAATTTACATTTGTGCAAGCGCAGAATGAACTGATGAGTTGAAAACAATGAAATAGATGCAAGACCATCTACAACCTAACCCGCGCATTCTCTGAAAATTTCATCAATATCGGATGAAAGCAGTGGAGATCAAGGTAGTTACAAGGATTTCACATAGGATTTTCTCATCATGATTCAATCATGTTGAAATTGATGTGGGATGATCAAATCGTCACCCTGCAACTATAATCCGAATTCGAGGGATATCGGACGACTAGGGCGTGAGAAAATGATGCTTGGTAGCATTTACCTACGTTTGCGCCTGCGCAGAGTGAGGTATTGAGTCAAGAACGATGAATTTGATAGGGAGTCGTCTACTCTCTAGCCCGCACATCCCCTGAAAATGTCATTCAAATGGGATGAAAACTGTGGAAAATAAGCTTGTTACAATGATTTGTGGACACACGACAGACATACAGACAGACAGACAGACACACACACACGGAACTAAAGTTGTTCAGAATGGTCTAAAACGTAAAATGCGAGTGGAAATTTGGATTTTGGAGACAAAAAATTTTTGTTCTCCTGAAAGTGAAAACAATGCTTCCACTACCTATAGGTAGACTCGGAATCAAAACCTTTATTTTGTACTATAAATGGCTAATCTTTTTCACTGTGCGTCGTATTGGCGCCTTTCCTAAGTATGTATATAGGAGAGAGTTCCATTCTCTCGCTTTTGAAACTACGCGGCAGCTTGAATACTGACTGACCTGTCATAACATCGATTTTCTCCTTCTAGTTCGATTCTTGATCACGACTCCTCGTATGTTCCTGCTTTCTCAAATTCCTACTGACAGACGGATCTCCAAGAAAGCTCCCAGGGACGCCCATGGGAGCAGTTAGAAAATACCGAATTAGCGAGTAACAATCCCTGCTTTTTGATTTAAACCCTTGTGAAAGGGCAGGACGGCGCGTAGGGTCGAAAACAACAAAGGAGCAAGTGACCCCAGGATCCTGTCCAGGCCTCTTGAAGATATCCAGGAGACTTCATATCCTGGAGATCGCGACCCTCCGCCTTCTTCTCACCCTTTCCTCCGAACGAGACTTACAGCCACAAATAAAGCATGCATATTCAAAAGATACCGCGGGGATATATTGTCACGATTTTAAACAATGCAACACATTTCATAATGGCATTTCGATCTCTGATATACCGCGAGGACCTTCCACCCCCTATCTCCTCATCTATATTTGCATAAGTTACCTTAAGCCTCCGGTCCCGTTCATGAGTTTTTTCTGGAGTCTGTAGGGGGAGACCCAAAAAATAAACTAAAGCGACTTGAAAAAGGAAGGTTGTGGTGGCGTAGGTGGCTGAGAGGTCGTGATTAAATAGCTTGATTTCATCGAAGGGACAAATTCCAATGGTAATGGAGAGGACTTGACATCGAATCCAACTGACTCCGGGCACAAAGCTATCCCATATATTAGTAATCATTGAATTATTTGAGTTTGGGATTTCCAATTTTTATTTAAACATCAGGCAACCTGAGCATCTGCTCTACTACGAAGGAGCATTAACCAGGTGCTGCCCACCAGTTTCGTTGCATTTCTCCATCCATTGTGCAGGAGGACTGGTATAGATAAGTTATTCTCCTGTGAATATAAACGAATATTCATAAAGAAAACTAAACTCTTGCAATGGCTGATATAATATTTTTAAATCAAACATTTAGAGAATTTTCTTTATTTAAATTCGTTTTGAGACATTCTGAGACGAATCGTAGAGTATAACGCTTTTTTACATGTATACAGGGTGTCTGCACTGATTTTAGGCGAAAATCAAGGGATCAGTGCGAGAGCTCATAGAGCTCCTAGAGATTTTTTTTTAACGCTTTGTTTTCGAGCTATTAAATTTTTAAGATTATTTTCGTTTTTATGTACCTTACAGCCATATCACCCCTGATAATCACTATAAACTCCAAACTAAGCAAACCATTGGAAAGAGCGGTAAATTTCCAATAATCCTGATCTAAAATAAAGTTTTTAAGTTAGTTTTAATGTGCCGAAAAAGAAGCGAAGTACAAATTTAGAAAAAAATATTTAAACTCGAAGTTTTTTCTCCCGTTTTTCTGCACTCAGTATAGGGGATTTTCGGCGGTCAGCTTTTGAAAGGTTTAGTCAATTTTACTTAGCATTTGTTATACATCCATGGAAGGACTTGTAAAACGTATGTGGTTTATTTAATTACGTCAATTTCATCTCAGTAAGTCTACGTCTATGTAGGTATTTCACTGCACATGTAAACAACTCTTGTTTTGAAGCAATTGTTGTTTCTGTGTTCTGTTAGTAGGAAGTACCATGGACTTCACCAAACTTCAAACAACTTGCCCGGATGCTGATAGTAACAGGGATTTATACATAATATATTTAAATTTATAGTAATAAAGATACCTTGCTTTTGATGGCTGTTTATGAAGAATAGCTTATTAGACAAATAATACAGAGTGTTGAAGATTTGTAATAAAAGATAGTCTTGAGTTTTGAAGTACTCGAAGAAAGAAGATTCGTCTTGAGTGGAGTGACAACTATGTACGAACGATTGAAGGTGCAGGTACTGGGTAACTTGACCAGTGAAGACACTGCGATGGCTCGTATTTTCTAACAGAATTAAAGGTTACACGTTGATTAATTTATGTGCGCATTATATATATATATATATATATATATATATATATATATATATATATATATATATATATAATAATTAATATATATAATGAAATATCATTATGCCCATGATGTATTTCCTGGTTAATCACTGGAAATGCTACCAACCATAATCAAACCATATATCAAAAACAGAGCTGAAACATACATAACTTACAGTCGGGATAAGGCTATATATGCTGATACCTTGACTTGGTGAACTTGATGTGTCAACACAACTTTTTGTTGATACATATCAGCATGACCTATCAACTTGAAACGGATTGAGTGTCGATTTTAGAACATCTTTTCGAATTAGTTTCAACCCGATATAATATTTCAAAAAGACTTCCCTCAATGTCAGAATCGATACAGCAACGACTGGGAAAATGGGAAGAAAAAGGCCTATGATTCGAATAGCAGTGGGGCGAT
This sequence comes from Adelphocoris suturalis, assembly GCA_030762985.1. Lineage (NCBI taxonomy): Eukaryota > Metazoa > Arthropoda > Insecta > Hemiptera > Miridae > Adelphocoris > Adelphocoris suturalis. The sequence continues at coordinate 125,967,317 of CM061040.1, forward strand.
AACCCCAGCTGAAGGGCTGTTGGAAAGGATGCAAACTAGGGAAAGACCTCCGCAGCGCCCTTCTATACCTCAGGACCCCGATATCAGAAAGCCAATTACGGGGGTAGGGGTTGTAGTTAACATTTAAGACAGGAATATCCCTCTCCGACCTCACTCCCTGAATCTAGTCTCCCTCTCTCTCCTGCAGCCTCACTCCCCCATCTTGCTCTCATTCCCTCGCTCCGTCTCCCTCGTTTCAGTCGATCTTCCGAATTCCAGGACCCTCAAGAGCCTCACGCTTCGAGTGAGATTCTGATGAAGGGAGGAGAAAATCGCTTTGGAAGCTCTAACGAGGAATGCCCCCTTCCTTCATTGGAATCCTTTTAATTCGCGTCTTCTGCTGTAACTCATAAAATATTCCAATTCTTTGTTGGACGTTGTTGTTACGCAGATCCCCTGATTCATCGACTTTATTTGATCGCAATTAAGATCTCTTCCTTGAAAGATACGGTTCGGAAACTTCTTCTTTAGAATACCAACAATAAGAATCAAGAAGTTGTACATTTACAACAAAGTGATGAATCGTTGTTGTTTATTTTGTCAATCAATAAAAAATTAATAAAATAATACGGGAAACAACCAAGCTTGATCAAGTAGGCAGTGAAAAGTTGGGGAATTTAGTGGATACTGAACAATGGATATTTTTCTAGGGAAAAATCGCATATGGGCTAGCCCAGAAGATAGTGGAGAACGACTTGATTTCAGTTTGTAGTATTCACATTTCCCTTTCATTGACTAGGTGATTTTACTCCTTTCCGAGGGGTTGTAAAATATCCTCGCAATTTTTCCCTTATACAAACGAACATTGCACGAACCATAATAAGAATAATTTTTTTCTAAGAGCGTCTAAAGATACTAGGCAACCGGACCGTATAATAATACCGTACTATACCTAATTGTATTTTACTGAAGTTGAAAGCGTAAAATTATTAATTTTGATTGTATCCATACCACGAACTTCGGCATCCTCTGTAATTCATGGAGGGGCTCTGCCCACCCTGCCCCTCCTCAAACTACGCCTCTATTAGTATGCGAAAATATGCGTTAAATAAGACCTAGCTCAGGTCAGTACTGTGTTTGTGTAGGTATTGGAAAACAACGCACATCAAACTCTTTTGCGAAGATAGGTTGGAAACAAATTACGAAATCATGTTTTCTTCTCCAACGAAAAAACTCATTGCCTTACTGAGGCTAAAAAAAAGGCAAACGAATTTAATCTGATTCTTTTTGTAGGCATCTCACCTATGTATCCATGATTTCAGATCTGAGTTACTCCGAGTTGCTAGGACTTTATAGCAATGAACGTCAAAACATTTACTTATTTTCATGCTAAAAGTCAATCTACATATCAATATACTATATTAATTGCTATGCAATTCTTAGGCCGACCCCCAATAATTTTTTTTGTAACGTCCCAAACGAAATTAAAGATGATTTTCACGTACAACCGAGTAGTTGAGTAGTCGCTATAGATTGTGTCACAATTTCAGTGTTTTTCACGTACAACCCAGCCGTTGTTAGAGGAATGAAACTTCCGCAGTTTTCATCGCACAAAAATCGTTCTCCACTCGTTGGAAAGCTCTTGATTTATGTGATAAATGTTCACATTTCAAGCTACCAATTTCCCTCTCCTTACGTACCTGGCTACATTCCAAAACTAAGTTGATTCAGGCTAAGAATTGCATAGCAAATTATCCTCGTTTTCTACGCAGTAGAAAAGAGAAAAGATCCGGCGAGGCGCGAAGCGCCGAGTATAGATCAGGGGAGTCCAAAGGGGCGAAGCCCCCCGGCGAGGCGCGAAGCGCCGAGTATATATATATATATATATATATATATATATATATATATATATATATATATATATATATATATATATATACTTTTTTTTTTTTGCTCACCTCTTTTTATGAAGATTATTGTGGAAGATCACTCGTGTCCTAAGTTAGACTGAATAGCAAGCGAGCTCGTTGATCTGTCGAAGCTAACTGGTTTTAATTTGTTATTAATCGTCGTTCTCAGCATGGCCATAACTGGTCTTGAAAAAAGTAAACGAAGGAATGGACAGGTAAGAAAATACCGACGAAGAAGTTGATCATACGCTGCAGGCTCCTACTAGGCGGCTTGTACAAACTTTGGAAATTAAATTCCGATAGTTCCGATCGTCCGAATTTAAATTTTTTGTTTTAAATTGTTCGGAAAATGGTGTAGATTAATTGAAAATCAAAAATCGTATTTTTTTTTTCATTTTTACCGGCAAACTCCCCTTATGTATTGGGCTGCAACTCCTACCAACCTCTTCAGAAAAGGGGCCGCAACTCTTATGTCTCGAATGGGATCGGGCCGCAACTAACCATATTCGCCGCCCAGGGGGAAGGGGTTCTTTGACGTCATCAGTGCGCGAAACTTTGAAAAATCATAGAAAGAAAACTAATTATCGTGGGAGAGAGCGGCTGATGCCAAACTTCTTAGGATGGTATCTTCTTCTAGCGCTCATTAGGGCTACGGGTAGAATGTCCGTCAGTTAGGCTATTACGTAGGAGGTTACGGTCAAGTACCAGCCACGTAGGGCTCTTGTCCATTTCAGGCTTTATCAGTTCAAATGTTCAATCAACGACTTGGAAATATTAAAATAATTCTGGCATGCAGCCAGCACTTGTGATATGGGTAGTCTCACCCGAATCGAATAGATAAAAAGGTTTGTAGGTACTAAAAACGAGAATGGTAATATAATAATGCCACTCACACTCTCATTTTTCAATTTTTGAGCAATGAAATAATAACATTGAATAGGTAAGGTACGTTTATCATATAACTGTTAAAAAATGATTGGGTTCAAATGAAACATCTTTCCGGCAGTTTTTAATTTTATTATTATTATTATTTTTTAGTTATTATTATTTTTCTAACAAAACGTATCGTACAACACTACCATAAGTAGAAAGTCGGTTCGTTCGACAGTGAACTGGTTGTGTACGGATCCATGTCCGCTCATCCTTGATCCGCTCATTGTCCGAAGCCAACTTATAAGTAGAATAGATTATGTTCAACACTTATTATTTGAGCTTTGGAATTGCGCACCAAACAAAAGTAACTATTACGAATAATATGTTCACGTACATAGCTTTCCGTTTGGTTTCTTATGATACTAATTTGATTCCGTATGCTAGGCTAAGAAATTGTGCTTGTGATAGTAAAATGGTGTAAGGATTCTGTAGTATCTATCAGGAATAGTATTGAAGGACGAAATAACGACCGTTGTGGAAAGTTGTAAACCTTCACGAGCAGCAAAGCTATCTTATGGAAACAGTGTTCGATCACTCTATCTTTGAAAAGTCATACCTCTGCTTCCAACAGCGAAAACGTATCATTGATGTTATATATATCAAATTATTTGGGAAACCCAGCACAATTTCTTCAAAATATTTAAAAAGTAATTTTTTTTTCGATGTTGACTCATGATGTGTCACTATTTCTTACTTTCAAGGTGAAAAGACAGGTTATGACAGTACCTTCAGGAATACGCTCGTGTTCCGAAACTGAACTCTGTTCCGAAAAACATTTCTTACGTCTGAATTCTTCTATTGTTCCAAAACTGAGACTTAAGACAAAAACTAAATGAAGGTAAGCATATTCGTTTTACTCTTTTCTATCTTTCCCAAAGAACTAATTGAATTTCAAAGGTTAAAGTTAACACATGATATTTTCTGAAAATTGTAAATTTGATGCTGAAATCAATATAATGTCGGTACTTACTTCAGGCTAAGGGATGATTTCATAATTAATTTGTCAAAGCTAATTTTGAATATGTTTCAAATTATAACGGTGTTCTCTGACTCATAAGAATGTTCTTCATAGTTAGCCTCATATTCCGCACAATTCATACGCAACGGACGATTCACCCAAAATTCTCTTTGTTTTATGATATCATAGCCCTAAGACGCCACAGTACGTTTTCATATTCCTGCTCCCACGAAATTAAGTAAACATGACCACCCTCAGCCAACGCGCCCTGCCCTCTAGAAGGCACATTTTCTCTCGTTATTCTAATTTAAAATGCTGAGAAAGACGCAAAGCACTTCCTCCTCCTTTTTTAAAAGTCTGTTTCATTTTATCGGGGAGACCCTTGTGGGATAGTCTCAAAAGCGCCCTCATAATTCTGTATTCCGTCCCAAGCCAGGGCGACCAAACGAGATCTGTTTATCAAAATCTTCTCCCCGCTAGGTTCTCGTTATTAAAACGACAAAGTAGAAAGGAACCGCGATAGTTAAGTTTCCTGAATAAAGAGCCGGAGGGAAAAAAATGACTTTTTTTCCTGTTTAAAGCGAAGCTCTTTTAAATGAGGACCTGAGAAGGTAGATTTCCGTCTGGGTCTTTCAGCGTGGGAATGAATTAGATCGTCACGTAGTCAGAAGTTGGGGATGCGGAGGCGCAAGTAGGACCTGGAAATCGTGAGCGTACAAGAAAACTGAGGAGGATGAGGATGAGAATGAGTGAGAATTTGAGTTCCGTGTCGTTGCCTGTAGTTAGCAGGGTTTTGCATTTACACGGTCGGAGTTTAGGCGAGTTGGGTAATGAGGCAGCTACTTGGTCTTGTATGTAACAAGTTCATTTTTTACGAGAGGACCCTCACCAAGTCAGTAATAAGGTGTTCCACTTTTTCTCCCTTTTCTGTTGAAACGAGATATGATAGTGAGAGCTTTCCGAATAGTTGACGTATTATCACCATAAGTGGTTCTACCCGTGTTTTTTACGGTTAGACATTAACACCACCAAAACAACAACTGCCACTGGAAAGGCGAAGTCAACACGAAAATGGTGAAACAGGAAGAGCAAGAAAATACAATCCAGAACTTGGAAGCCCACTTACCACGGAGGTGCTGCTCAATGGTTCAAAAACTCAATCTAGCTAGACAAAATTGAATTTCCGAGTTGAACGTATGACCCCAAGCATGACCTCAGCAGGTCTTGACATGTATGATTATTGTTGATGTGATGACATGTTGATTATTCTTTCCTTTTGGATCGATGCGGCCTCACCTCTTTGGAGATTAGACGGGCGATTGCAGGTCAAAAGATCCTTCATAAGCTTTCTAACGGTGCCCTCGATTGCCTCTTCTCATTGTCCAAAATTAATTTAAAGATTCCCCAGTATGATTCCCGCGAAATACCACTTTTCCACACCAGATTTGCCGCCAAAAATTATTTATTAAAACGTCCCCTCACACGAAGTGCCCGAGAAGCCAATCTCTGTGTTTCACTCGATCCTGAAATAATTTTTTTTCTTCTTCATCCCTCAACTCCTATTTGTTATCTGTTAAACTTGCCTAGGCCACTCTAATATCTAATTTTCCAATTAAATTGTTTGCATATTTATTTGTTCGCCTATTTACTCCTGTAACCAGTAACCTATTCACCTTAATTATAACCTCAATTTATTCACCTCAATATTTTTCCTCAATAGCATGTCAATATTTCTATGTAGATACAGCTAAGATTTATAGCACCTATATTTTCAGTTATTTCAATCGATTGTGTCATTCTTTTAGCCCTGAAGAAGTTCTACAAATGGAACGAAACGTTGGCAAGAAATTTTGAGTATTTTTTTTTTTCCAAGACCGACTCTCAAGAGCCCTACACCAAATTTCATATATATATATATATATATATATATATACATATATATATATATATATATATATATATATATATATATATATATATATATAATAGTTTTTTTTTTTAAACTAAAAGTTGCTAAAAACAATCTGATAAGGCAGATACCTATACCAGGTTCAAACGTTTTTCTACCCAAAACTTCTCGATGGACACAATTTTCGTTTGTAATGAATAGGAAGTATCCATACTGTTTTGTAGAATGGACGATTAATCTATACATTATTTTTGGACAGACGTTTCTACAGTGAAAAACGCTGCAAATTATTACACAAAGGTTTATTATTTATGTATTAGACAGCCCTTCTACGTAGATCTCTGGTCCATAATTATTAAACGCCGCTTATAGTATACTTAGTATCGGAACTCGGAGCTTCGGACCTCACAAATGGGTTCAACCCATTACAGCTGCGGAACCTCACAATTTTACGCTTTTTAATATAGTTGATAAACAAAACAATTTATTACCAAGTCATCTTTCCAACACATAAAAGTGTTACCTATACTGTATATTGATATCATTTAATTGGTCAAATTTCAAAAAATGTGCTGACAAAATCACTGAAAATGGCTAAGAATCTTTAAATTGATATTTTTTAGCATAACATTGGTCAAATAAAGTTTATCAACTATGAAATAGAACATTCAAAAATTTATGTACAAAATTATGCTAAAAACTTGAACTTCATTAAATTTTGTTTTAAAAAATCTATAAAATTGCAAAAAATAGCCTAAAATCCAAAATCTCTTTTTGAATAGAAGAGTATCATTTTTTTCCATAAAATTAATAGCTAACATTTTCTTTTCACTCATAAATCTCCAATTTCTATACAACTTGAAATATACAAAAAAAAGACACTTTTTCACCTACTTTTGGCTCATAGCACCCATGAGAGTGGAGCGATCGAGCTGGCGAGAAGTTATGACCAACTAGACCCCAAGTGGAGTCTATGTGCGAAAGAACAGATTTTTTTAAGTCAATTCTAAGGCCTTTTATGGCCCGGACGGCGGACGGCGAACGGCGGACGGCGGATGGCGAACGGCGGACGGCGGACGGACATTTCAAATTTGGATTCTACGCACCTTGAAACGTAAAGTGACAAAGTTTGAGGGGGGGGGGGGGGGGGGTTATAAAAATGTTTTGCTATACAATCACATAGGCTTATTATTGGAAATAATAAACCAAAATGGAAGAGTTCAGGTCCTCTTCTTACCCCCAAGTATTCTTGTACCTAAGTGCTCCCACAGCTTACGCCAGCCGCCACCGCCAGCGCTTGAATCGATGTGCACGAGGCCTATACCCTAACACAAACCCGTTGAAACGCTAACCTCATGATCCCAGAAGGGGGCAAGCGATCTCCCATTCCAGCTAAGCCCGATCGTTTCCATGTCGATAACCCCGTACGACCCCCTCACCCGTACGTCGCATCCTCCTGTACGTCCGACCTGTACGACCGAGAAAAAAGCGTTTCCCCGGACTTCACCGCTCAGCCTCCCCGTTAAATGCCGTTTTAATTTCCTCTACACCCCCGGAAAACCCCTCCCTCCCTCATCATCTCCCGGCCACTGGTCGAGTTCAGCTCGGCAGAGGCGATGGCCGAACGTGTGCAGAACCTCCAGATGGGTTTTTCATTTTCCCCGAGCATCCGGCGGGAAAAACGGGCTGTGATGGCCACACTGAAAATAACCGGGTCTTCCGGGTGGAAAGTATTTTCTCCTAAATGATTGTCGTTTTTCCTTCTTCTTTTTTATTATTATTTTTCATCTCTCTCTACCGGTTATCCGCCCCGAAACCGGTACCGAGAGGCAGTAGGAAACGGCCGCGAGCTTGTAGGAAATCGAAAGCGCGGTGAGAACTGATGGATGGTGATTAATTCCGGTACATGAAATACAGATCAACGTGAGATTCACACATCATAGAGTCGGCTCAATGGGTAAACTTCTGAAATATCAATTTTGGTTTATCATTTTCAACAATAAATCCTTGTAATCGGCTAAGAACCCGTTCCCTCACCATCACTCAAACGTTTTAGGTTTCAAAATACGTTTTTTTCTGAAATCGCATTAACATACATGTTGGTAAGTAATTATTACATTACAAGGACATCCCTATGTGTGGGTTGTAAACAGGGTTGCCAGGTGGTATGAAGGAAAAAACTGGACATGGGGGAAAGTGTAGACTAGAAATACTTGCTCATTAAAATATCATACAGTCATAAAGTCCATGCATTCATAATATCATTGTTATTCATTTTCTTGATGAAACCATGTTCTTGCCAAATGAGACCTGATATTAACATGTATCATGTTTTAGCCCTGGGGTCTTAGCAATTTTTGCGCGTCAATTTTTTTCCGCGCAATACATAGAGAAGAGACGTACGAAATTTCGAGCGTCGATTCCGAGCGTCGATTCATCCGCGCACGAAACATATAGTGGGGAGATATTTCTCCCTGGGGTCCTAGCAATTTTTGCGCGTCAATTTTGCGCGTCAATTTTTTTCCGCGCAATACATAGTGGAGAGACGTACGAAATTTCGAGCGTCGATTCCGAGCGTCGATTCATCCGCGCACGAAACATATAGTGGGGAGATATTTCTCCCTGGGGTCCTAGCAATTTTTGCGCGTCAATTTTGCGCGTCAATTTTTTTCCGCGCAATACATAGTGGAGAGACGTACGAAATTTCGAGCGTCGATTCATAGAATTTCGAATCAATATCGAGGAGAAAACATGATACATGGTTGAAATTTTTGGTTCTAGAACAGAAATAATCTTGTTTTTATTTTACCTATATTATCTATAATATGTTCCAATAAATACCGTTCGCCGACTATAATGGGTGGATTCAGATAAGCTTTGAACAAATTTTGAGTTGAAATACGTCCCTCAATTCTCATTCATATTCGAGATAGGTACTTATGTATGATTTGTAAAAGAGTTCCTCAAAGAAACCACGTTAATTTCATTAAAATCATGTTTGTCCACTTTAACTCAACCAAGTTTGGGTTTCGAGCATATTTTAGGAACCAGTGTTAAATTTCCTAAAATAATTTTGTCTTTTGATTCTAATTCCTGATTCGATTCCTGATTTTAACAGGAAAGTGTTATGTTTTCACAAATGGTCGTCGTCGAAGATAAAAAATCCATACATTGAAAGGTAGATTTTCAGGATAAAAATGGAAAAGACTAACGAACAAATAATATATTGTATCACACAAATACAGTTATCATATCACACATGAATTATTGTGTTTGAAAATGTTGGACAAACTTGGAACGTTCCATCCAAGTGAAATGCTTTGACAAGCGTTTTCAAGTTTGTGACACAAGAAAATTCTAATTAGGGTCGTGAGACCAGTGTTCGACAAGGACCCAGTGATTGACATCTCACCAAAAAGTTTAAATAATAAGGCATAAAAGTGTTTTACGGACTTGATCTTTTGCATTTTGAGACAAAATACCTTCTCAGTGAAGTATAAAGGCGGGATGGGAAATCTGGGGGGCGGGTTTGTGCGAAATCTGGAGAAGGTTTCCTAACAGAACCTCGTGTAGTCATTTCTTTGGTACTGTTTCTTGTGATTTCGCTAAGGATGTAATTGTTTTATTTTGCTTCACCATGCCTTCCACATTTTCAAACTCGATTGCTCCGAAGGATTTTCTCAATCAGTTTTTTGTGTAGATTGGTTTTTTTCGTTACCATTTTTTGGAAATAAAGATAACATGTGAAAATGCAAATGTCAATTACTAGTCGCCAAACTGATGCTAACCTCAGTACTTGACAATGCTGTCAATGTGGATCTCTATTCGTTCTTGTCATGCGTTCTTTATTTTTATATTTATGTAAATACATACTCGTAGCAACTCACAAGCTGCTAGCTTACCATTTGAAACGTATTGTACCTATAGTATTGAGAAAACATTGTACCTATTTTGTGATTGAAACATCTGGTGATATTTCAACTTTGTCTTTATGAATAATCATATTAATTTAGATTAATAAAGCTAAGTTCAAATGCTTCAAAATTTAGTTATAAAATGTCGAAATAAATATTTGCTGATACACGGAATCTATTGTAGAAGAACTGCTGTGTCAATCCTAGGGTGTCAATCACAAGTGCTACAAAAAATTCAGCTGTTTGATACTGAGTCGAAAAATTGATTTCGAAAAAACGAATTTATGATGTTTTCTGGCTTGAATTAGTGATTTTTTCTATACTGAGCAATTTGAGGACATCCTGATTCAGCAGTAGATGTAAACTTCAAGTTTGAAGGAACGAAAAAACATAACTTAATTGCTTGTCAATGTCAAAACTTCTCTTAAGGTGACAAATACTGGCCCCTCCACCCTAGTCCATTTCCAACATCGATTGCTAACACATATTCCGCTTCGCTGGGAGTCTTCCGGCGTTGGGGAATTTTTCCACGTGACGCCACTGGTTGTTTTGGCCTGGTATTTTCGTCGGCCTTGCTTCCCCAGCTCGCGGGCGATGTACAGAGCGAAAATCCGGGAAACTCGATGCTCATCCCACTTTATCAAGATTTGGTTCGGGAAAAGGGGTTTAGGCGCCCCCGTCCCCTCCATCGGCTAATATTCCGGACCGTTTCCTTTGTTTAACTGAAGTGGAAATGTGCTGGAAGTAAATTAATATCCTGAATCCACGTCCATGAGCCCTCCCTGTCCCACCTTCCCCGTGCAGGCAGTCGTTCGCGCTGCCGTTAATAGGTTTCCAGAGGTCCGCGCCGCGTAGCACAATTTATGGGGATTCGGATGTGCCAGATATTGATTGAGAGAGGTAGGGGAATAGCGCTGATGGTGAGTTCTAAAGTTGACTTCCAAAACGGTCGCAACAACGAGCCATTATTTTCGTGACTTTACATGGAATAGGGTATTTGACAGAGCCCAATCCGCCTTTAATAGAGTAAATAGTTAATGAAAAATTGTTTAACAATAAATGCAAGGAAAACAAAATATCTTAATAGATGTTGAGGCTACCAGTAAGCGTTCTCATTTTATACAAACGTGCTCAGATAAGGACGACATTTGTAACTGTGATGAATTGGAGCTCGTTTCAAGCCATAAATACTTGGGTGTAGTGCTCGGTAGTCAAAATCCCATATTGACTTGGCTCACTCCAAACTTAAAAAGTTCATTTTTACATTTTACCGTCTAAGAAGTTATTTTGTCAATGTAGTCAACCCATGTAATCAACTCACTACACTCTAACTTAGATCAAACATTGAAAAAACCATCCTCCTTTTCTCGATCTGATTATAAAAAGATGATACATTCATGGTTGATCAAAATAGGGCCATTAAATTGTGAAAATATATCAAGAAGTGTTTATACATATTACATTCCATTATTTAATATCTTATATGTTTATTTTACCTTTTAATGTTAGTTCTACGTAGACAGTACTATTGTTCGGAAGTACCTACCTATCGATGTATTTTGTAATTTTTTTAAATTTTATCCTATATCCCTTAAGGTTATAGATTGAGATACAAGATGTCACAAATCTTGTCTAACCTTGTGGCCTAGCCTATTCAGACAATAGCTCTAGCCAATTTAGTTATTCCTATTCATTTAAAGGATGCACTTTAATTTTGAAGAAATTTTGTTCATTTGTATCCTTTAAACGTATTTTTATGTGGTTGGGATCAACTTTCTCTCTCTCTCTCTCTCTCTCTCTCACTCTATTTCTTTCGCTCTCATTACCACCATGCACCAGTACTGTAGGTAAAGGTCATTCAGTCCACAAACATACTTACATACCTACTTATTTTCTAAAAAATATACATTGTTCTTTAAACGGAAATGCCTGGATGAACACTGTAAAAATTAAGCGTGTTATAAGGCCATGTGGATACATCAACAGACACAGCATAGCAAGCATTAACGCAATGTTCACATTCGAAATTTTATGAAATATCTACATATTTTTCTGTTTTTACATAATTTTATTCTTAATACTATCAATTGCCGATTTTGTATCAAAGTTTTGTTTCTGAGCTGTACTCATGTTTCTTAAAATGAATAAATAGCCATCACAATATCTTTTTACAACCTGCCATTAAGTGCCATTTGTGATGACTGTGAGTAACTCTTCTGACTGTGAGTAACTCTTCTTTCAAGACTCCTTACATGGACAACAATCACAAACTCATAGCCCACACCTTCCAACGACTATCCTGTTTTTCGCAAATTCCGAAAGCAAAGTTTGTGATTTTTCTTTTCCAAGTTCTGATAAAAATAACTTTACTCGTATGATTTATGATTATCGAGAACAGCGCAAAGTATGCTGACTCTATCTTAGTCAGTGATGAAACGAGACAGCTGCGGTAAAATATTGTTCATATCATATCAACAGTAACCCCTGCCATCTGTTCACATGTATGACAGGTCAGTATAATGAGAAGCGACAGCGCTGCACGCCTACCGTTTGAGGAAATTAGAGAGTTCCTAGTAGATCCGTCGGTCTCAATACGGCGTGCGGTAATGAGAAACATTTACCGCACCTTAAAGTCATGTCAAGTCCTTAACGGATCTAGTTGTAACGCGAAATCCATGGAAGGAGGAAATTATCCCTAGGAGGTTATCTTTGTCTTTCTTTGTTTGTCTTTGTCCATGGAAGCAGGTTATTTTAGACGATTACGTTTTTTCTGGATTGCGATCCGCTTACGTATCTGAACGGATGGATGTGTCACCGTAACTCATTGCGTCAGAGTTACAGCGCTGGATGTCGATACCGCACGACGTATTGTGTTTTACGGATCTACTAGGCATTCTACGGATCTATCTAATGCCTACTGCATTCATAAACGTATTGACGCTAGCGTTACATATTTTTTGACTCCCATAAACAGAAACATGCATAAATATTGCGTACACAACATGAAACAACAGAGTTTAAGACCCAACCATGCTTTCAGCGGAGTACCTAATGCAAAATCTTTGAGACAACCAATATAACCGAAATCAATATAATCTTTGATATAACCCAAATCTTAATTCACCTCCTTATATTTATTTATAGTATTCTGAGATATAACATTCAGAAAAAGTTTGTTCCGCGTTCCATCATTAAAAAAAAAAGAGCTAATTGAATAACTCCCAACACTTAGACAGAAAAAATAGAAAAAAATCGTTGCCGGTTGAATTATCGTTTATTTTAAATCTTTTGCTCTTCAAACAGGACGTTTTCTGTGTTTTCAATTCAGCTTTATGTAAACTTTGTTGGACCACTACTACAATCGGTACTTTTCCGTTATACCCCCCTCCCCCCACCCAGTCTGTTTCACGACTTTCATGACTGTTTCACGTCCGCCCGATGATTCTATGCACCGGTAATGATACGGGTATTAGGGACGGATATAGTGATTGCTAAGGCAGGTCGTTACTTGATACCTATTTGTGCGAATTCATGTGGAGGCAATCAAACCATAACCACGCCAATTTGTTTCAACAAATCCTCACCGACATCGGCAACTTCTGAAAACACGGTAATTCTTTTTTTCCTTCTTTTTTTAATAATATAATTTCTTCCCACAGCTTGAAATTGTCACCAATTCTACGTAAAAATGTAATCTAAGTAAGAAGGAATGCCTAGAAACATCGGGCGGGCGTGAAACAGTCGCGAAAGTCGTGAAACAGACTGGGGGGGATAACGGAAAAGTACCCTACAATCATGATGCACCAAAGTCAAGAGGATATTTAAGCATCCATGGCATGGGCGTGCCACATTTTGTTTATCATGCCTCCCTTACTCAAAATCTTCATCCATATCTCACTTGATGAAGTGATTTGCAATCAGCTGACAAACATGGTTATCTTTGTTTTTATATGACGAAAAATGCAAAATGTAGCTGGCTGGTTCCTTTTAACACTTTCTAATCTAAAACTTGAAACCTTGAACGAATAAATCTGTATAATTTTGAGGTTGTAATGAGTTTCAGCAATCCGCCATAATTATATTTCCACCACGTTAAATGTGGCGGAGTTCTGCATAGCGGCTCGGGAAAATGTCGGTAATCATGAGGGATTCTTGGTAAATAGAAGAGTGAAGCCGAAGACCAGGACAGACGGAAGCGATGACTCATAATGGATGGGTAAGAATTTCCGACCTTCCTGTAAGAAATACATTGAAGTAGCACGATCTCCCTCGCTAAATTTCAATTTCCCCCAAACCAATTTGAGATATCGGTACCTAGGCAAAAAATATGAGATGATCTCAACATAATATCCACCAACTAAAATAAGACGGTATAATGATTAAAAGAACTATTTACTATTTATGTAGTGTGTTAAGTTCTACGACAAATTTTTGGATGCTTCTGGCCTGTGAATACAGCTACAACTATCATAGGGTTATCAATAAATTACGCCACCCATTTGAGAAGATATAAGATTGGGATGTGGTTTTGACACACGTAAGTGCAGCAAACGATCAACCCAATGACTGGAAAGCAAGTCAATGAATTTGATTTTTGATTTATTATTTTCAATAATGACCCTTTGTAATTGACCAAGAAACAACCCCCCCCCCCTCTACATCACTATCAAAATTTGTTGGTTTACGTTTCAAGGTGCGTAGAATCGTGTTGATGTTCTTTTTTCCTGCAAAGTTCTAGCCCTTGGGGAGAGCGAACTGGTTAACGCACATCTATCTAGGTGGTTTCATTCGATTCTTTGGTCCAGTAGTGTTTTTGGGCATGACATGGAATCGAGACATTACATGAATATTTTTATGAATTACTCAATTTTTTGTTTAGGTAGACGGGAGTAGGTGAAATTTAAGGCCGGGGCCTGTGTTGGTAAGAGAGTGGTTAAGGAGTTTTTAGGGTGCTTACCAAGCGCAAACTGGAGTTCCGTGACCGCCGCTGTGCCTTCTTGTACCCTGGCGGATCTCGCTCCCTTTTGAAATTCGGTGGTGAGGGATGAGGACTTTTAGGAAGGGATGTCGTCAGCTCAGGGGTGAGCCCTGATGGCTGGAGCTTGTCTCCAAACTATTTCCTGCTTCGAGTCATCCTGCAGAAACATGGCCGTGAGCTTACAAAGCCGTCTGTATGCCTGCGGCAGTTATATTCTTGTCCTTCATCCATATACTCAGATGCTTCGCAATAGCACTCGTCTCCAGAACCTCCCAACTTCCCAAAGTGGCATCGGCCAAGTTGTTCTGTAGAAATTAGTAATATTCATAGAAATAAGGTGTCCTCTAAACCTTTTTCTTAGAGATTGACTACTGAATACAAAAATGTTGACATTCCATACGCTACCCACATACTTCAACGTAGAAAAGAACCTTTTTTCGGATTTTTCTTTTCATCCTGTTCCTCCTTCCAATTCTCACCCTTCTCTTCGCATCCACATCCTGAAAGCTCATTAACCCCAAAGGCTCGAGGGATAGACCGTACCCATTTCCTTATGCACACACAACCCCTTGCAAAAGCAAATATTTCCTACTTATAACTTCCCGGCCTTTTTCGCGCGAGGTTTTTTCTCATACCCCCTTCCCACATAAAACCATTCGGGGGGGCTGTGGAAAACCCTGGAAAGCGTGTGTGATGGGTAGGGGTAGAAGGGGGTATCCCGGAGGCGGATGGGATAAATCCACAAATATTTACCGAAAGAGATGACACCTCCGGTTCTGAAGGAGGCGGCTGATTGGTTCCCCCACCAACCAACCCCCCTACCTGCCTATCTGAGGGCAAACTTCCACACCCGTTCGCGGTCTTTTGCGTCTCCCCCACCTCCCCCATTTCCATCAGCAGAGTGAGAGGTGGGCTGGAGGGGAGGGGGCATCCGATATACATATCCCGAAGGTCCCTTGTGAATTAAAAGCAATTCTGGATCCCATCTTCCCGCCTTTTCCCAGGGTTTCGGCCCTTTCCACGATCAACCCGGGTGTTGACTGGGCGGGGCGGAGTCAATATCAGCACCTTTTTTCGCCTTATTTTCTTCACTTTGCCACCCCTCGCCATCTTATGTAGATCTCTAATCCTTCAAAACCTCAGTCCTGGCTTTTCCAGCGTTGCTCAAACACTCAACCGTTTTTTGGGGTTTATCCAAGAGTAATTGTCCCTAGAGATTTCACTTCTCTCATCCTGTCTCCTTTAGCAAAGTTGAACCCGAGCAGAATATTCTATCCATATGTGAGCGCGTATATTTATAATATAAAATAAATTGAAAATATTTATTTATACAGAATGTATTTATTTGAGAGTAAATATAAATAAATTTATGTCCAGAACCCAATTCACAGATAATTATTGACCTTCTTCCAGTAATATCAGTTGTGGAAACCGAGCTTACCTTCAAAAGAGCGATCCCTACTTTCTCATTTCTAGAATGTCCTTCAAAAGCTTGGCTTCCTCAATAAAGAACGAAATATTTTAATTGATCCAGGGATGTGTGACAATCCAGGCATAAAAAATTACTTAATTTAAAAAAATAATAAAAAATAATTAATTTATTTGAAAAAATAAGTAAAAATAAATAACAGTATACAAATCCGTTTCAGACTATCCTAAGACTGAACCGTGAAAAAAACCTTACATTGGTGAATGTCTGTATGTGTGTGTGTGAGACAAATTTTGTCGATGCTGAACCAGGCCACAATTCCCAACCAATTTTCGAAATTTTCTTTCTTTGTTCGGTCCTACTTTTAGTCTAGTTGCAAAAACTCCGGAAATTTTGAATTCCATGACGGTAGAGAGGGAAAGCGTGGAAGGGGGGGGGGGGGATAAAGTCGGAAAAACGTATTTTTTATCGAAAAACATTTTTGGCCTCCACCCAGGCCACAATCCTCAACCGCTTGTCATGATTTTTATTTTTCGATTTCAATTTTAGTCTAGTTGTGCAAAAAACCTTGGGAATTTCGGATTTGCTATAGTGGTGGTTGTGGAAGGGGTTATCATCGATTCATTCTAGCTCTGCTAAAGATAAAAATGCTGACCCATGTTCGTGATTCTTAATTTGTTCCATTAAGAGTTCGATCTTGTTTTGGAACGTATGTCATGAGTCGTATCAAATTTCATTATGGAAGGGTTTGAATGGAGGGGGTTATTCTGATAAACCGAGTTGTTTATACTATTCTCTTCAGATTTTCGTGATTCTTTTGTTATTCAATCGTAAATTTGGTATAGTTTTGGAGCACATGTCATGAGTTTCAAATTTCATGATGGAGGGGGTAGCAGCGATAAATCGTGATATCTTTACTATACTCATCTTAGACCATTTTTTATTATTAGTTTAATCTAGATTTTAGTCCAGTTATTCAAATTCGAATTCGAAATTTTCGGAAATTTCAAATCTACGGTCGGTGGGGAAGGTAAATGAGATAGAGGAGGGGGGAGCTATTTCGAAAAGCTATGCTATTTTCTATTTCTTTAATTCTCACCAAAATTATATACAACAAAAACTATGGAAATCAAAATGAGAACCTGTACGATTTTTGCCCTCTTCTTTACGAATTTCTGTTCTAGAACCAAAAATTTCAACCATGTATCATGTTTTCTCCTCGATATTGATTCGAAATTCTATGAAAACATCAGAAATTAACAAGCGGTTGCAATCATGTTCACAATATCAATTATTGAGAATGATCACCTGTGTGTAAACAATTATTTATATAACCATGCTCATAACTCAGTTTGTTGGACACGCACTTCGCCGTAGTTAACATAATATTGTTGGATAAATCGAGAGCTTTCGAACGAATGGTCAACGAATTTTGTGGGATGAAAAACGACGAAGTACCATTTCCCTAGCAACGACTCGGTTGTAGGCGGAAATCACTGTAATTAATTTCGTGCGCGGAAAAAAATTGACTCGCAAAATTCGCTAGGACCCCAGGGCTAAAACATGATACATGTTAATACATAGGAACGTCCCTGTAATGCGTGCATTACTTACCGATATGTTTTGCTTTCGAGCCTGTCTACAAGAAGCGGATGCACATGTTTCGATTTCAAGAGATGAGAGGAAAAAATCAGAAAATAAAAATGTTCACTCGCATTTTACATTTTAGTCCACTTTGAACAACTTTGATTCCGTGTCTGTTTGTCGGCAAACCCTTGGAACAATAATAAGATTGACAGTTTTCATTAGATTGTTAAGACAATGTCAAATAGGTATGCGGGTTAGGCTAAAGATGGTTTTATATAAGTTCCATTGCGCACAAATCAAACATATTCACTTGCGCAAACATAAAATCAATTAACCATCATTCTCTGACCGACCCAGCTGTCTGAATTCAAATTTGGATTAAAAGCCGGGAAATGATGATTTCATTAGTATTCTATATGAGTTTCGACATGATCGTTTCATTAGTAGCTGCTGCCCATGCTCGAATGTGAAATCCTTGTAGCAAGCATTAGTTTTACAGTTAACATTCGATTTTATTGACATTTTAAAGGAATATGCAAGTTAGGCTGCAGATGGTATCCTACCAATTATATAACTCACAAATCCCATAATCCATTCTGCGCATGCTCAAAAGTAAAATACATGAAGCGACATTTTCTCAAGATATATTCGTCCGAACTCGCTCAAATTAGTTGAAGAAACGATTTAATTACCATATATGAGTTTTCACCAGATTACGATAAAATTATCAGTAAAAACATTTCAATAATCAATAGGTACATTTCAAGTCGCCTGTGCTCTCATTTGATTTATTGAAATGAGTTCAGTCCGAGTAAGATGAACATCCTATCTGTATACTCGGAAAAAGGTTGAGTTGATGGTTTAAAAAAATTACAATCCTCACATTTTATCACTTGAGGTTAATTGATATTGATGCCAAGATTTCAGGCATGCCCTTAAATTAAAAAAAAAAAAAAAAAAAAAAAAAAAAAAAAAAAAAAAAAAAAAAAAAAAAAAAAAAACTGAACCGTGGACTTTTGTTTTATTTTTAATGTTTTTATTCTATGCATCTTGAAACGTACGCCAACAACTTTTGAGGAAATTTACGATTTCTAATTCTTGGTCACATTATTTATATATTTACTGATTTTCGGCTTTTGCTAGTTACCCTAGTTGATGTGCTACATTACAAAGAAATAATACGAATGTATCAGCAGTAATGAATTTTAGAAGGATGAACAGAAAGAGAAACTTCAAAGTCAACAATGGCATGAAGTGAATCATTTCAAAAGGAAATTTAATAATCTTCAAATTAGTACATACTCATATTTTCGGAAAAGTTGATAGTTTTTGAGATAAACCCAAAAACAAGGAAAAGTCCACATTTTTAATGGAATTCTCCCTGCCTCTACCCCCCTTCCGCCCGCTAGATTCTTATAGACTTTTACAATGTTACTTAGGAAGGTCTAAAGAACATTCGTGCCAATTTTCAGCAAGTTATGAATTTGTTCCACTGATCAGTTGTTTTTGGGACTGCTTTTCCTAGACTAGGTATGAGTACAAATGTGGAATTAAGAAGTTCAATTAAGAGAGAATACTAAGCGCAGTAAGTATCTACATCCAAAGGAGGTGCAGCTTTTGCTGTGGTTCAATGGAGCCTTGGTAACACAAGCTAGCACTCCCCCTAAGACCAAACGGCTGGCAGTTATGGTGGTCAGTAGGTCAACTGCAAAGGTACTACCAAACCTCCAGCATGGCCCTATGACAATGCACTCCTTATGGTGCACTTTCCTCCACCTTATGGTGGAGACCCGATGATACCAAGGGCCCTACACCTAAGGGGACCTACACTTATCTGGGTTGACTACCAAACCATACGGCTTGCTTGTCAATTGATTTAGGCAATGACTTGAGGACAATCAGTTTCTGCTAGTAGGATGACATCATCGGCAAAAGGCAATGCACCTACTTGCACCCCAGGAGTGAGATCAAATACTATTTCAGCCGGCAGCTTACCCAAGGCCATATCTGGAACCAGGTTCAAAAGCAGTGATGACATAGGATCCCCCTGGTGCACCCTGTGCCCAATGACAAAAGGAAATTAAATCCAAAAGTTAAAGAAATTCATGAACTGGGTTTGTATCTTCCTGACATGCCATGGGTTCTACCCATAGTTTTCAGATTAGCAAAACTCATTTTAACTACATTCCAAGCACCACTGCGTCTGTCAAACGTTCATTTTCCTTCCTGAAAAGCATAAAACGCATTTAGGATCCACACAAGGGCAACGACGGTTGTCTGATCTCTCTTTAATATCTATTGAGAAATGCCGTGTAACGAAACTAAAATCTGCTCTGTCATCAAGTATCAATGATCTCGTAATTGATAAGTTTCTCGAAAAAAGTCGATGGATTGCTCTCATTTACAAATAATAAATTTCTAGTTCTCTTGCAATCAATTTTGACTTGTACATTACATACATCTTGAAAATAATTATCATCAGTGGCGTAATTTGAGGAGGGGCAGGGGCTGCAAGGACAATACACGTTACTAGCATCTTACCAATTTATTACCATCAATCGGAAGATGCAATCCACAGTACGTGTTATGCGATCCCGGTTGCCTAGCAACTTTGAATCCTCTTCCAAAATAGAACTCTGCCTGGCTGATATGAGGGAGGACCAATTGCTGTGGATGATGTAATTGCCCTTCCATCGAAAGGAGTGGAAAACCACAGTCAACTCAGTAGGGTGAATACTACAAATGGTAAAAAAAAACCTAATGGAATATTTCGCAGACTAAGTAAAATCGGTATTGGTGATTGAAATCAGATGTTGTAGAATAGAAACGATTGGAACAATCGATTGAAACAATTCGAATGTGAACCAGCATTGATTATAACCGTGCAGCCAGGTTTTGTTTACTTTATTAGCTTTTGCGACGCCTAGAAGATGGATTCATATCCTGTATTTTATTTCGTGTTTACCTGTCATACAATGTACAAAATGAAAGAAATCGTGATTAGTGGAAATGTGTATGCCGAGTAACGATGGGCGAGAGATTTTTAATAAGCAAAATCGGTTGGATGAAAATACCGGTTGTCATTTTCTTGACCAAGGTTTGTTCGGGCTAAGCTTTTCAAAATTAAATAATTTAGTCCCCCTATAATATAGGTATGTACTGCTATAATGTACATATGCACATATGTACAATGCACATCCTTTGTGACAACTAGTGTGTACTGTGCATTTGAAACAATGATTACATAAATATATAGTGGGTATTAGTAGTAAATATATATATATATATATATATATATATATATATATATATATATATATATATAGTGACTACTAGTACCTACTATATATTTATGTAATTATTGTAATCTTTGACCGCAGTTAGAAATGACTTTGCTAGGCCACTGTTTATTATTCCAATAACCTTATTCCTGTGTTTTACTGACTTCATTTCGGTTTTTGAGCAGATACCAACCTCGTTCACCTGTAACTACCTATTTTAAAAAAAAACTCTAAAATAGGTATATAGCCAGTTTGCCATGACCAAACACCTAAGAATTGCTTTATATTTCTATCTTGTTTAATGGAACACTTTGGATATTGGGTAGAGGGGGAGAGGATTCATGTGCGGTACCCTCCACTCCAAGGGATGGAAAAAAACTGCTCCCTTCGAAATAGTTTTACATGTTGTTGTTTCAGTATTCACATTAGGTACTTTTCACACCTCTTCTCTGTAGTAAAATTTTCGGTGTGACGTTTTGGATTCTGAAAAATGATTTTGCCAGTAATCAACTAGGCTAAGTGGGTAGGCTGCGTCCTTCATTATTGTAACTTATACCTATCTACAATTAATTGACGACAAAATGAGACGAAATTGTAGAATATAATCTATACAACGCAGAAATCTTCTCATTTCCTGCAATGTAGTTCTGTCTTTAGAACAACAGCGAAGAAACTCTTAGGGCGCCCTGTCTAACCGGCTCGTCTCCTGAGAACTTTCTAGCGTTTTTTCGGTGAGACAGAATTTTTAATTGGCGCGTTTTCTCAGGTCGCGCATGTTGTCCAAATTGTTTTTAAGCCTCGTGCACGTCAGATGCGTCCTCAAAGCCCAATTTCTTGTGATGGATCTATGGACATTTCCTTCACGCATTAAGGTAAGTTAGTATTTGGGAGTGACGTACGTGTATTGAGGATAGCAATTCCAGATCTGATTACGGTGAGATGATTGTCGGACCTAATAACAGTTAGATTATGGGGAAAGCGTCGGATGAGTTGTCACCACTCAGCAGGTGAATTATGGATTAACTAGTCCATCAGAGGCTAGTGAGATTGGTGTCTGCAGTCCTTGTGAACCAATCAATGTGTTCACGCCAGTAAATTAAGCTCTAATCTGCGATCAACTCTCATGTTCAATATGTCCAACCTACTGGACTCAATATTCAAACGAATGAGTTGAACTTACTAAACTTAATGAGTCCTTAGCGATATTTAAGAGCACGCAGGGTCCCCCAGAGAATACCATAATGAGTGGAGTAAGAGTTATTGCAAAGCGCATGTACATGTAGAAAGGGTAGGTAACTGACGTAATTTCAATCCCGCCTCATCATAATAGTTCTATCATTTTTAAAGAGGAATGTAAAAACAAAACCTAAAAAAAAAAAAAAAAAAAAAAAAAAATACACATAAAGGACATTTCACGTTCTTTCACGTCCGTTTGTACCTTTACGTGCCCGTCTTTACGTTTTCGTTTTAGTGTAAAGTTATTACATATATACAAATAATTTTTTCAGCATACTAACATGTGGTATATTCGGAATCAGCGTAACATTTCCTATAAGAATGTGTATTAAGTTTTCAAAAATTCTAAAGTTGAAAAATCATTCAAAAATCTAAATAATGCCGTTCGCTAGTTGTAAAAATCGGTAATATTTGCATGAAACATTGTCCGAATTCAGATTGAACTACTCTTATGGAAGTATCCCTGTATAACCAATCTTAGAACCATGCTGTTTAAAACGTAGGTAGTAGGTGCTTGTTAAAAAAAAAGAAAAAAAAAAAAAAAAAAAAAGTAATCACAACTGATGAGTTTACTCTGTGAAATATTCCGTCCTCCGATTCTCTCGGTCGCTCTCTTTAATGTTTTACGCAGTTAACATTCAAGAGTTTACCTAATCGAATCGTTGATAAATCAACAATAATTGGGATTTAATGCTAGTATTAAATATTTTCAATTTCTTTCTTGTTGCTACGGAATAGCATAGTGACACTTCCCCATAATTTAGGCTGTCAATAGATGCACAGAGACTACAGTTTGTCTGTCAATTTCTTGCTGTAGGATACTAGATTCGAATGCAACCGACCTTATATCACTCGTAATATAAAGCCTCATCATCGATTGGCTGTGGAAATACGTTTCTTTCATATGACGTCGGTATGTTATTTTATTTTATGTCAAGATTTGATGATGTTATGATAGGATACTGTTAAGATTTCAACTGCCTTCAATACTGACCACATCGGACATCGAAATCTGTCTTTTGGTCATTTTTCTTTAAATCTACAAGATTAGTTTAATAATAATAAAGTATGAGTACCTCCTAATTATTTTTAATAATTTGATTCCATGTTTGTCTATCAAAATCATAAACTGAAGTTTCTCTACAAGATCAATAACGACTGAAATGTCGAAGATTTCTTCAAAAATTCGCTCATGGGGTCATGCTGCATGACTGGACTTTTTAGTTTATAAGGCAAATTTCCTATGTTCCGCCAGTTATGATTCATCCCCATGTTGATGTTCTATATGCCGGTCAAGGTTCTAGCTTTTAGGATGAATTAACGTACAGCGATCTGGGTGGTTTCATTCGATTCTTCAGGATAATATCTATAAATAATGTCCAAAAATAACTCTTATTTCGAAATTAATGAGATTTTTTCAACATTTCGACCCTTTAATACTGCTCTTTTGGGTTGATCGAAATTGAAGCCGAGGTTCTAGATCCCATTTTTGATTTTTGACCCGGTTCATACTTTGGTTCAAGTACACATAGAAAAGCTCTGGAAAGCTGGTGGTGAATGGCGGACGGATCTTGAAACGTAAAAATAACAAGTTTTGAGGAGGGTGAAAAATCCTTTTTCTTGGTAAATTGCGAAGATTCATTATTAAACACATTACCATTGTCCGATTTCATTCTACGTATCCTTGTTATACGCTTCAAATTTGAGTATGTTAGGGCGATTAGGAACAAAATTAATCTCCCAGCTCTTTTATCTTACTAAGGTGGTTTCTCGCATTGTAATTATATTGTGACACCCAGACATAATGCATATTAATGTAAAATAAGAAGAAACAAGTTTTCACAAATACCTCAGCTCGTAGGTAACATTTGACTCGTAAATGTAGAATATTTTGGCAGAACGTCACGGTCTGTCACAGAAAAATCAATCCCTGCTCCTATACACCAACTACGGGGTTTTAAGAGTTGAAAAAAAGGAAAAAAAAAAAAAAAAATTGTGCTAATTAATAAAACCAGTTAGCAACATTTATTCGAAAATAGACAATGACTTTTTAGAAGGAGACATATGCATGCACATGTATACCTACATGATACATATCCATAAAGCTCTTGACAGTTAGGTTGGTAATATTTGATTCGTAAATGTTGAATATTTCGGCAGGACGTCACGGTCTTTCATAGAAAAATCAATCCCTGCACCTCTACACCAACTGGAGGGTTTCAAGAAAGAAAAATATAGTACTAATAAATACACCTGTAAGCAATATATATGAAAATAGACAATAATCCTTTAGAAGGAGACTGTGATACAAAATACATATCCATAATATTCTTGACAGTTAGGTAGGTAGTATCTATTGGTGCAATATAATTGGTAGAGTACATCGCAGCAATCTCACTCGGATCTTTCACTGCTGCCATACTGCCACGATAAGGTTAGACTCCTCAACTTCAAAACTAAAAACTTCACGAGAGAGCACTTTAAAGTTCTTTGAGCAAAAACTTCTCCAGCGACGCTTAAGTTAGTTCTAAAACTTTATTTTTACTTTCTTTCAGAAGACGTCAATCAAAGCTTGTTTTATTGTTCAACGTTGAAAAAAGGAAATAACGTTCATTATTATAACGATACAGCTCTGAAGGTGTTCTTCGTGGAGTTAAATACTTGTTTTCCAGGAGTGAAACGAAGGTAAATAACACTTGAAGCGTACCTCCAACGCATACTTCGACAGGGTGTCCAACTCTGTCTCCAAGTTCATATACCAAGGTGTGAACTGAGGAAGATGAAACGAATTGCTAACCAGGAGCAGCTGCACTGACTTGTAAAGGGTTGCTTGAATGTTTTCCAGTTATTGCTTTATGAAACAAACTAGGTCCACCTACCTAGGAAACCCACAAAAAAGTAAAATCGAGATGGTGAACCATGAAACTAATATATTACATAATGAATGTTGAAGGAATAAAGAAGGAAAGGAGA
This sequence comes from Adelphocoris suturalis, assembly GCA_030762985.1. Lineage (NCBI taxonomy): Eukaryota > Metazoa > Arthropoda > Insecta > Hemiptera > Miridae > Adelphocoris > Adelphocoris suturalis. The sequence continues at coordinate 125,992,404 of CM061040.1, forward strand.
AAAATAGTTTGTATTTAAAGTAAATTGCAAGAGAAATGTAGGAACTATCAAAGATCACAGAAAAAAAAACGATCTTTTTTATGTATTCATGTTCAAAATAAATTAAAACATACATATATATCGGAGAGCCGCACCAGTAGGTACTCTAGTATTTTCCTTACCTAGCAACTCGCATTATTAATTCCTTGTTAATAAAATGGCGTGCCACATGCTAAAGGGATTTTTCTTTGGAGTCTCCTTCTTAAGTTGGTTCTGTTAGAACAAGTCGGGGTGCGGTCCAGGGAAAATAAATGAAATTATTTAATTTATTCTTTTATTAAATGACGTTTCGTCCCCTTACTGTGGACATCTTCAGAAACAACAACAGTGGTTCACCAAGTCAACTTCAATGTCAAGAACTCATGTCCTTGAAAATATCAAGAAGCAAGCAAAAAGAATGAATGGTTATTATAAATGTCAACAGAAAACTGAAGATTAGAAAGGAAGAAATGAAAGGGAACATTAAAAATTAAAGCATGAAATTAATTCACGTCAATTAGTCAATGGAATGTGAATGGTGAGTGAATGGGATGTGAATGAATTTCAAGCTTTAATTTTCTTTTTATTTCTTTCTTTCTATTCTTCAGTTTTGTGGTGACCTTTATAATAATCATCCATTCTTTTTACTTGACATTGTAGTTGAATCGGTAAACCACTGTTGTATAATTTGACAAATACGTAGCATTCGGATGTTTGTATTTTTGTCATGGACACTCCATTCTGAAGATGTCCACAGTTAGGGGACGAAACGTCATTTAATAAAAGAATAAATGAAATAATTTCATTTATTTTCCTTTGGCTGTATCCCGACCAATTCTAACAAAACATTGCTTATGGCCGACCAAACTACCAACATCTTCTTAAGTTGGCAGTAATGGGGGACAATGCACAGAAAAGGTAAATATTCCCTTCTCCTCCTCCCTACCTGCTTGCCCTTAGAGGCATTTTGAGGACTTTCTTCAAATTCAATTTCGCAACCATTAGGCCCCTTTGCTACAATCTCCTAATAAACATTTTTGTTTCATCTTTCTATGAATAATTGTTATTAATATATCAAACCTATATTCCTGATATCGGTAGACAGTTACATTTTTTGATATCCCTATTACGTAAGTATATGGAAAATAATATCTATAATACATAGGCTTATGTGAAGGAGGATCTGTTAAAATCTCATAGTAGAAGAGGTTTGGATAAAAAGAGGTTGTGGAGGTTGGATATAAAGAGGTTGTAGAGACGTTAATTTACCAAAGAAAGGCTGGGGACGAAGAGTGTGATTGGGGATACTGTGAGGAATATGATTTTCCAAGTGCCCCACAGTGGGTCGAAATGCGATTCTAAGTGGCCGGTTAATCCGAGTGCCAGTTAAGAGAGAGTCTACTGTGGCAAATTCAGTAATGGAGTTGAAAATTACCATCTTTTCCGTCAACAGGATGTTTAAATTTGAAAATGATTTTCCCCAGATGAAGTTCACTGCGGTTTTAACCAAGCAAGCTTTGCGAGATAGTGTTTGGAGAATAACCTTAGCGTGAATGTAACACCAATCCAATCCACATTTTTTGAGACGGGTACGAGCCCCTAGTCACGGAGACCACTATTGGTCTATTGTTGCAAATCTAATCCACAAACTATAGATGTAAATCTCATTTGTGGCAATATGGGTTTCTAACTTCCATCCAATGTAAAAGAAAAAAAAAAAGAAAAAGTGGGTAACGATGAATAAATTAATGAAAACTCAGTGCGTCGCCCCTCGCATGAGTTCTACTTAGAGCCTTCGGCCAGAATTGCAAAACATGTGTAGAACGTCAAGTATCGATCAGCCATCGATCCAGGAACGTTAATTATCGATCGGTGATGTTGAACCATCGATGAGGAAGCGCTATGCATACTGTTCTGGCACCCATTTTTGAATCAATAAAACGGACGAAACAAAATGTAAAATGGCTATATTTAGCGCTCAACGCTACTGAACAAAATTTAAAAAAATTGCGGAAATCGGCACAGGCGTTCAAAACATACCTACAGACAGACAGGTTATGCAAATACTATTCAGGCACCAATTTTTGAATCAATAAAGAATGACAAAAATGGTAAAATGGACATCCACCCATGCCCGGGATAGAGGAACATCGAAAAGCCGCGGTCAGCAAACGACTGAAGGACTAATACAAATGGAAGTGTGCCCTCGAGCTCTTGAAGTGTCTCCAACTAGAAGAAATCGTTGTATAAGAAGGTCTTAATGACTTTAGACGAACCACTTTTAAAGGAAGTAGGCATTGTCCTGTCTTGTTATGAGTGGATTTAGTAACCAGGTCGGCGCTAGCGGACGATCACATGGTATTTTCGCAACTTTCATTCCGAATTTTAATACAGAGAAAGTGTTTTCTTCATGGACTAACTAGCCAAAAAAGCTAACGAAATTTCGTAACAAAATCTGGGACGACGACATGGATACCGATGATACGGAACTAAGGATCGTGTAACCTGGTGTAACCTATGCGATATTTTGTTAGGACGCGGTGATTACATAAGATTCTGATTTAGAGGGAGGAAAGTAACGAAATTCTGATTTAGTGGGAGGAAGTTAACCAATGACATCGTTGATCATGTGTTTTGATGATACGGAACTAAGGATCGTGTAACCTGGTGTAACATATGCAATATTTTGTTACATATCACTTTTGATTAGTAAATCATCACCGGTATTAGTGAATCATTACTCGACCTTGAACACCTGGTGTTTACATCCATTTATAGTAGTCGCGACAGACCCGTTTGTGAGATATTTTGTCATGACGCGGTGATTATATAAGCGTTGAATTTAACCTCAGAATAGGCAGAAAAGTAAATCAAATTAACTAAGAAAATATTAAGAAGATATTTCGGTAGACTTTTCATGAACAACTGTTTTATTCAAAACAATACGTATCTACGTAAATAACCAAACACACGAAGGGGTTGAAAATAGTTACTGGTCTCAATACCTCCCCCCATTAAACATTTTCAATACTCAATGTCACCAATCCCATCTTGGAACAAAGTTGTTTGGTTCTTGGTTGATGAAGTGGCTTTGTTAACAAGTCAGCAACTTGTGATATAGTGTCCACCTTGACAATGGTTAGTTCCCCTTCTGAAACTCTTTCCCGAATGAAGAAATGTCGAACTTTAATGTGTTTGGTACGACGATGATACTCGGGGTTGTTTGCGAGTTTTATCGCGGCCTCGTTATCTACGTACAGAATTGGCTTTGATATTTCTCCCACCATATCTTCGAGCAACTGTCTCAGCCAGACCAATTCACGAGCTGCCTCACTGGCGGCCACTACCTCGGCTTCTGTCGTGGATATTGCCACCGATACTTGTAGTTGGCTTAGCCAGCAAACCGCTCCTCCTGAGTAAATACACACAATACCTGTTGTGGATCTTCCTGTATTCTCATCTCCTGCGTGGTCTGAATCACTGTATGCAGTTAATCTGGGGTCCATTCCTCTGTAGTAGGTCAGTCCATAGTCGATTGTACCTTTCAGATACCGGAAAATCCTCTTAACGCGACACCAGTCTTGCCACGAAGGATTTTCAAGGGTCCGGGAAACCACACCAACTGCATAGGCTATGTCTGGCCTGGTCCCTACCATAAGGTACATTAGAGCTCCAACTGCTTGTCTGTATGGGAAATCAGTACACTTCTGTTCTTCTTCTTCTTCCTTTCCTGGAAGATTCCCTTTTATAATTGGAGTTGGTGCTGAACGACATCCACTCATTCCGAATTTCTCAAGGATTTTTCGAGTATATGATGATTGATTCACGCTTATTACTCCATTTCCTTTAATAATTTCGATTCCCAAGAAATAGGAAGCTGTCTTGGTTGTTATTTTAAATTCTTCTTTGAGCTCTTTCAAAAATTGGTCCCGAAGTTCCTCTGAGCTTGACGCCACCAGTCCATCATCTACATACAGAACTAAAAGAATTTTTTCCTTCCCTTTCTGTCTAATGAAAAGACATGGGTCAGCGCTGCTATTCTTGAATCCAATTTTCTTCAAATACTCTTCAATTCGCTTATTCCAGCAGCGTGGTGCTTGTTTTAAGCCATATAAACTTCGTTTAAGATGGCACACACGATTTGAGCCATCCTCGAACCCAATAGGTTGACGCATATATATATCTTCATCTAAATATCCGTATAAGAAAGCTGTTGACACGTCGAATTGCGATAAGACCAAATTTTCCCTTGCAGCTACACTAAGTAGAGCCCTTATGGTTCCTGTCTTAGCCACAGGACTAAATGTTTGGTCGTAATCGACGCCTTCCTTTTGTGAAAAACCTTTGATCACAAGTCTGGCTTTGAAACGATCAACTGATCCATCCGGGTTTGTCTTAATCCGAAACACCCATTTACAAGGAATAGCCTTTTTGCCTGTGGGTAGAGTTGACAGCTCCCAAGTTTGATTCTCAGCCAATGAATCAATTTCGTTCTTCATTGCTTTGTACCATTCTTCTCTGTTATTACTTTTCATGGCTTCTGCATATGAAGTTGGCTCTTCTAACTTTGTTATTTCTAACGCTGCCATTACATAGTCCTCAAAACGTCTAGGCTTTCTCAAAATGCTCCTGTCCCGTAAATTTCTAGTTTCATCTTCATCTCCGTTGCCATCTTCAGATTCTTGATGTTCTTCATTGATGAACTGACGTAGATCTCTTGACTCTTCTTGAACCTCTTCAGACGGTTCTGATGGCCTTTCTTCACTGTTCTGATCCCTCATTAGTATCGGTTCATTTTGTGATTCTAGTGGTTTCTCGTCGAATATCACATCCCTTGACCTTATGATTTTATTGGTCTCCCGGCGCCAGATGCGGTAACCCTCATCGTTATCATACCCTACTAGTATGCCCTTCACAGCCTTCTTATGGAATTTCTTCCTCTGCTGTTTCGGAACATGTGCGTAGCAGGTGCTTCCAATAACCCTGAGGTGTTTTATACCAGGTTTCTTGCCGGTCCACAGTTCATAAGGGCTTTTTCCTTCAACTGAGGTAGGTCCAGTTCGATTTAAAATGTATGTTGCAGCACTCACCAATTCATCCCATAGTGACTGAGGAATGTTGAGGTCTCTTGCATGCATCATAGTCCTCGCTGCTTCGACAATTGTACGATTCTCTCTTTCGCTTACTCCATTCTGTTCCGGTGTGTATGGCATAGTTAGCCTGTGATTTATGCCATTCTTCTCCAGAATTATCTTTGTAGCATTATTGTCGAACTCGCCTCCATTGTCGCTTAACAATTCCTTCACTGTATGACCTGCTGTCTTTGCTAAAGCTAACAGACAAGCCAACTTTTGAGGTACTTCTGACTTCTCTTTTAAAAAGAAAACGAATCTACATTTGCTGAAATCGTCTCTAAAAACAACGTAGTACTTGTTTCCAGTAAGTGAATTAGAAAATGGTCCTCCAACGTCAGCGTGAATTAGCTCTCCAGGTTTACTTGCTCTCTGCCTTGTCCCGAATTTTAACTTATGTGCCTTCCCATAGATGCAGGCTTCACACAACTCGCTGTCTAACCTCACATTTAGCCCAAGCTCTCTAGCTAAAAATGACTTGACATGCCTCTTATTCTGATGTCCGAGCCTTTCATGATACAGCTGAAGAACTTTATGGTCACTTCTTGGGGACTCTATTCCACTAATCTCTGCAGTACTTATTTTTACGTTCAGCTTGTAAAGCCCTCCTCCTTTCTTTCTCGATCCGTCAACTAGTCGTTTGCCCTTCAATTCTAGCTTGCAATTCTCAGATGTCGAGCTAAACACACTCTCTGGTTGTTTATCTTGAGCAGACAGGGGTGAAAATAAGTTTTTCCGAATCTCAGGAACGTACCACACGTCGGACAACGTAATTCGTTTACACCCTTCATCCAACAGTGCCATTAACTCCACATTCCCTTTTCCTAGAGCTCCAGCGGAATGTCCATTGGCAGTGGTTACTGATCTTGATGTCTTGAACTCCTCAAACGTTGTGAATAACTCTCTCCTAGGAGTTATATGGTTGGTAGCTCCATTATCCACATACCACCCATCCAAATCGCAAACAGCAGTCATCACTTCGCTGCTTTCTGCTGAAAGTGTGCATGTGTCTGACGTGGAAACTTCACTAGCCTTGTTCTTAGGTGGCCTTCCATCAGCCTTCCATTTTGGACATTTGCGAACCCAATGACCTTCTTCTTTACAGTAGTTGCAGGTGTTTCTTCTGAATTTATTTGTTGTGTTGCCATCCATCTTCTTCTTAGAATATGTCCTACTTTTGTTTACAGCAAGAACTTCTTGATTGCCTAATTTATTAGAAAGTTCTCTCTCAAAAGCACACACTTGATTCGTCAGATTTTCAATGGTTCTCTCCTTTTTAGCAACCAACATCCAACTACTCTTGAATGGGAAAAACTCCTCTGGTAAAGTTCCAAGAATTTTACAGATGAGAAACAATTCTGGCAGTTCATATTTGTCAGTCTTATCTTTGACAACTTCTTGCTTTAGACTAGACCACATGTTCTTCAATTTGCTCATGTGTGTCGCAATGTCGTCATTTGAATCCATCTTGTAACAAAAAAATGCATGCATAGTTCATAGGCTTTATCTTCAGACACACCATCGAACAAACGATGCAACTCATCCCAAACTTCCCGAGCTGCAGTGAACCGCATTACCTTTTGAAGCGTTTCCTCGGTCATATTGGTAGTGAGAGCCAAAAGAGTGTCGCAGTCAGCCTTCTCGAACTTTTCTAAATTTAATTTGTACTCTTTTTCGGTGTTCTCATCAACTGTTCCTGGGTTTTCAGGTTTCTTCAGTTTTCCACTCAACAATTCCATCGCATTTGGAATTCCTCTTAGCAAAACTGTAACCTTATACTTCCAGGTAGCCCAATTTGACTTTCCCTCTAAGAGTCCAATTCTCACTGACTTGTAAGGATCCATACCTACCTTCTTCGTTATTCAAGAATAATTGAAACTTTTTACCTATCCACGAGAGCTACACAGTAGTAGAGTCACTGCACCCATAACCCGTTGAATTTAACCTCAGAATAGGCAGAAAAGTAAATCAAATTAACTAAGAAAATATTAAGAAGATATTTCGGTAGACTTTTCATGAACAACTGTTTTATTCAAAACAATACGTATCTACGTAAATAACCAAACACACGAAGGGGTTGAAAATAGTTACTGGTCTCAATAATAAGATTCTGATTTAGTGGGAGGAAAGTAGCGAAATTCTGATTTAGTGGGAGGAAGTTAACCAATCTTCAACCGAAGATTGAAGACGGGTTTATGTGAAACGCGTGAGCTATAACACATTCTGTGTTTCAATAATTTCGTCCGAAGTATGTAAATTGAGGTAACTGGGGGTCCAGGGGGCTTGCACCCTTCCGAGGCGCGGAGCGCCGTTTTACATGGGTATTGCCGCGAAACCCAACTTCTAGGATTTCTTCACAGTGATTCCGTTGCAATCGCTAAAAAGTTGAAATACTTTGTGAAATAGGGAAAGCTAAATATTGTCTACGGAAGTGTTTGCACCTCGGAAAAATAACACGGTAAGAGGCCATAATCTACTACAACCAGATTATCAAAAATTAGATCTTTCAATATTTCATAGGCATTCCATTAAATTAATACACACGTTGTTTCTATCTTACATTACAGATTGAGAGATGGCTGAAGGAAAACAGTGACTTTCTTCGTTAACTTCCCATTCGCTCTCATTCGTCCTGCATTATTTATTAAAGTTAATAATATTTGCATTATTGAATTGACATGGATATGTCTTTGCTCTGGGGGGTCAACCAAAAATTTCCGTGACGCAAAATTTGTGTCACAATTTCAGTGTTTTTCACGTACAACCCAGCCGTTGCTAGGGGAAAGGAACTTCCGCAGTTTTCATCGCACAGAAATCGTTCGCCACTCGTTGGAAAGCGCTTGATTTATCTGATAAATGTTCACATCTCAAGCTACCAATTTCCTCCTCCTTACGTACCTGGCTACATTCCTAAACTAAGTTGATTGGACTATAAACAATTTTAATAAGCCGGTTACAATATTCTTAACGTAAAGCAATAGCATCATTTACTCCACTCCATAGGAAACATTTTCATCCAGTGACAACAGTCGACTGTTAACAACAACTCATTGCGTCTGTATTGGAGAAATAACTTTAATTTATAGTATGCTTTTTGTGCCTCCAAGAATGATAAAATAAATTATTTATCCTACATTTCGTCGCCTACAGTCCAAAGTTAAAGGATTTGTTTACAACTCTCGAGGACGACCGTTATGAAATCCCCAATCGAAAACATATCCATGTAACATGGTATCTGCTTGTAAAGCAGATAGTGGAACTCGTTTACGAGTTTCGGTACGGTTTAAATACTCTGTAGGTCTTTTTAACATGTTTAATGTTTTAGGGCTGGGGGTCATTCTGTGAATTCCGACACGACACGCAAATGTGCAACATTTTTTTCTGATGATTTCCGCTTACAACCGAGTCGTTGCTAGGGAAATGGTACTTCGTCGTTTTTCATCCCACAAAATTCGTTGACCATTCGTTCGAAAGCTCTCGATTTATCCAACCATATTATGTTAACTACTGCGAAGTGCGTGGCCAACAAGCTGAGTTATGAGCATGGTTATTTGAATAATTGTTTACACACAGGTGATCATTCTCAATTATTGATATTGTGAACATGATTGCAACCGCTTGTTTCTTGAACTATATCTAATTTCTCCCTTGCGAGGGAAAAACATTAAACATGATTTAATGTTTTTCCCTCTCAAGGGAGAAATTATGAAATCGTAGTTTTTTGTCTAATCATATTTTATCAGAACACATTTTCGTGGATTATAATAAATAAGTACGAACTTAAACAAAATAGGTTTTAAACAGTACAACGCACGATTTTTTTTCAGTTGAGCCCTGAAGTGTTTCACAGCACCGCAGCAAATCTCTCTTGTGTAGTCGTATTTATGATCAATGAATCTACATCAACGTTTGGGATCCCAGAAGCTCTGGCCACTGACATCCACGCTTACTGGGAGGGGAAAAGGAAAAACACTTTCGTAAGTACCAGAACTTTCAATTGTTCTAGTCATATTTTTCTTTTCTTAACTTCTTGTCTTACAAAAAGTTATTGATAGTAACTATTGGAGGTCTACCTTCACGAATTAGTTGTTATGAGTTGACAAATTTCGCTCATATTAGAATTTCCGGTTATCTTATCCAATGTTCCCATAATTGGCCGAAAGAAAACTTTTCAAACGTACAATATCACCTTCCACATTACTGCTGATTGTATGTCGCTGGTAATAAATCATCCTCTTGGAAAGAAAATGGAACGCTAGAAAACCACAATAATAAATAAGGGAAAATGGGAGTCAACAAAACCATTCCATTTAGGAAAAAAGGGGGCGATGAACCATTCTCAAAACGTTTTGCAATTTTCCTTCATTCGGATTGAATGGGGAAAGAAGATATTTTCGCCTTTTGGACGAGGGTATTTTTCGGTTTTTTTGTTTTTATTTCCGTGAAAAAAAAAAGAAAAAATGAGAAACTACTCGAGAAACATCGTAAACAACCACATTAATTCAGAAGCGGCCTGTAATGTGGTTTTGGCCATCCACTTAGAAGGGGATACGTTTCCCCACCTCCGAGCTCTTATACCGTCACTCTATATATATATATATATATATATATATATATATATATATATATAAGTATATACAATTATTAATAGATATAATGAAATATCATTATGCCCATGATGTATTTCCTGGTTAATCACTGGAAATTCTACCAACCATAATCAGACCATATGTCAAAAACAGAGCCGAAATATACATAACCTACAGTCGGGATAAGGCTATATATGCTGATACCTTCACTTGGTGAACTTGATGTGTCAACACAACTTTTTGTTGATACTTATCAGCATGACCTATCAACTTGAAACGGATTGAGTATCGATTTTAGAACAGCTTTTCGAATTAGTTTCAACCCGATATAACATTTCAAAAAGACTTCCCTCAATGTCAGAATCGATACAGCAACGACTGGGAAAATGGGAAGAAAAAGGCCTATGATTCGAATAGCAGTGGGGCGATAACCCCAGCTGAAGGGCTGTTGGAAAGGATGCAAACTAGGGAAAGACCTCCGCAGCGCCCTTCTATACCTCAGGACCCCGATATCAGAAAGCCAATTACGGGGGTAGGGGTTGTAGTTAACATTTAAGACAGGAATATCCCTCTCCGACCTCACTCCCTGAACCTAGTCTCCCTCTCTCTCCTGCAGCCTCACTCCCCCATCTTGCTCTCATTCCCTCGCTCCGTCTCCCTCGTTTCAGTCGATCTTCCGAATTCCAGGACCCTCAAGAGCCTCACGCTTCGAGTGAGATTCTGATGAAGGGAGGAGAAAATCGCTTTGGAAGCTCTAACGAGGAATGCCCCCTTCCTTCATTGGAATCCTTTTAATTCGCGTCTTCTGCTGTAACTCATAAAATATTCCAATTCTTTTTTGGACGTTGTTGTTACGCAGATCCCCTGATTCATCGACTTTATTTGATCGCAATTAAGATCTCTTCCTTGAAAGATACGGTTCGGAAACTTCTTCTTTAGAATACCAACAATAAGAATCAAGAAGTTGTACATTTACAACAAAGTGATGAATCGTTGTTGTTTATTTTGTCAATCAATAAAAAATTAATAAAATAATACGGGAAACAACCAAGCTTGATCAAGTAGGCAGTGAAAAGTTGGGGAATTTAGTGGATACTGAACAATGGATATTTTTCTAGCGAAAAATCGCATATGGGCTAGCCCAGAAGATAGTAGAGAACGACTTGATTTCAGTTTGTAGTATTCACATTTCCCTTTCATTGACTAGGTGATTTTACTCCTTTCCGAGGGGTTGAAAAATATCCTCGCAATTTTGCCCTTATACAAACGAACCTTATACGAACCATAATAAGAATAATTTTTTTCTAAGAGCGTCTAAAGTTGATAGGCAACCGGACCGTATAATAATACCGTATACCTAATTGTATTTTACTGAAGTTAGAAGCGTAAAATTATTAATTTTGATTGTATCCATACCACGTACTTCTGCGTCCTCTGTAATCCATGGAGGGGCTCTGCCCACCCTGCCCCTCCTCAAACTACTAGCCTCTATTAGTATGCAACTATGCGTTAAATAAGACCTAGCGCAGGTCAGTACTTTGTTTGTGTAGGTATTGGAAAACAACGCACATCAAACTCTTTTGCAAAGATAAATTGGAAACGAATCACGAAATCATGTTTTCTTCTCCAACGAAAAAACACATTGCCTTACTGAGGCTAAAAAAAAGGCAAACGAATTTAATCTGATTCTTTTTGTAGGCATCTCACTTATGTATCCATGATTTCAGATCTGAGTTACTCCGAGTTGCTAGGACTTTATAGCAATGAACGTCAAAACATTTACTTATTTTCATGCTAAAAGTCAATCTACATATCAATATACTATATTAATTGCTATGCAATTCTTAGGCCGACGCCCAATAATTTTTTTTGTAACGTCCCAAACGAAATTAAAGATGATTTTCACGTACAACCGAGTAGTTGAGTAGTTGCTATAGATTGTGTCACAATTTCAGTGTTTTTCACGTACAACCCAGCCGTTGTTAGAGGAATGAAACTTCCGCAGTTTTCATCGCACAAAAATCGTTCTCCACTCGTTGGAAAGCTCTTGATTTATGTGATAAATGTTCACATTTCAAGCTACCAATTTCCCTCTCCTTACGTACCTGGCTACATTCCAAAACTAAGTTGATTCAGGCTAAGAATTGCATAGCAAATTATCCTCGTTTTCTACGCAGTAGAAAAGAGAAAAGATCCGGCGAGGCGCGAAGCGCCGAGTATAGATTAGGGGAGTCCAAAGGGGCGAAGCCCCCCGGCGAGGCGCGAAGCGCCGAGTATATATATATATATATATATAATATATATATATATATATATATATATAATATATATAATATATATATATTATTTGGCTCACCTCTTTTTATGAAGATTATTGTGGAAGATCACTCATGTCCTAAGTTAGACTGAATAGCAAGCGTGCTTGTTGATCTGTTGAAGCTAACTGGTATTAATTTGTTATTAATCGTCGTTCTCAGCATGGCCATAACTGGTCTTGGAAAAAATGAACTAAGGAATGGACAGGTAAGAAAATACCGACGCAAAAAAATTTGATCATACGCTGCAGGATCCAACTAGGCTGCTTGTCCAAACTTCGGAAATTAAATTCCAATAGTTCCGATCGTCCGAATTTAAATTTTTTGTTTTAAATTGTTCGAGAAATGATGTAGTTTGATTAAAAAATAAAAACCAAAAATCGTATTTTTTTTTCATTTTTACCGGCAAACTCCCCTTATGTATTGGGCCGCAACTCTTACCAACCTCTTCAGAAAAGGGGCCGCAACTCTTATGTCTCGAAGGGGATTGGGCCGCAACTAACCATGTTCGCCGCCCAGGGAGAAGGGGTTCTTTGACGTCATCAGTGCGCGAAACTTTGAAAAATCATAGAAAGAAAACTAATTATCGTGGGAGAGAGCGGCTGATGCCAAACTTCTTAGGATGGAATCTTCTTCTAGCGCTCATTAGGGCTACGGGTAGAATGTCCGTCAGTTAGGCTATTACGTAGGAGGTTACGGTCAAGTACCAGCCACGTAGGGCTCTTGTCCATTTCAGGCTTTATCAGTTCAAATGTTCAATCAACGACTTGGAAATATTAAAATAATTCTGGCATGCAGCCAGCACTTGTGATATGGGTAGTCTCACCCGAATCGAATAGATAAAAAGGTTTGTAGGTACTAAAAACGAGAATGGTAATATAATAATGCCACTCACACTCTCATTTTTCAATTTTTGAGCAATGAAATAATAACATTGAATAGGTAAGGTACGTTTATCATATAACTGTTAAAAAATGATTGGGTTCAAATGAAACATCTTTCCGGCAGTTTTTAATTTTATTATTATTATTATTTTTTAGTTATTATTATTTTTCTAACAAAACGTATCGTACAACACTACCATAAGTAGAAAGTCGGTTCGTTCGACAGTGAACTGGTTGTGTACGGATCCATGTCCGCTCATCCTTGATCCGCTCATTGTCCGAAGCCAACTTATAAGTAGAATAGATAATGTTCAAAACTTATTATTTGAGCTTTGGAATTGCGCACCAAACAAAAGTACCTAACTATTACGAATAATATGTTCACGTACATAGCTTTCCGTTTGGTTTCTTATGATACTAATTTGATTCCGTATGCTAGGCTAAGAAATTGTGCTGCTGTTAAAAAATTGTGATGGTAAAATGGTGTAAGGATTCTGTAGTATCTACCAGAAATAGTATTCAAGGACGAAAGAATGAACGTTATGGAAAGTTATTAACCATCACGAGCAGCAGAGCTACCTTATGGAAACAGTGGTCGATCACTCTATCTTTGAAAAGTCAAATCTCTGCTTTCGACAGCTAAAACGTATTGATGTTATATATATCAAATCATTTGGAAAACCCAGAAAAATTTCTTTAAAATATTTAAAAAGTCGTTTTTTTTAATGTTGACTCATGATGAGTCACTATTTCCTACTCTGAAGGTGAGAAGACAGGTTATGTCAGTACCTTCAGGAATACGCTCGTGTTCCGAAACTGAACTCTGTTCCGAAAAACATTTCTTACGTCTGAATTCTTCTATTGTCCTAGAACTGAGACTAAAGACAAAAACTAAATGACGATAACCATATTCGTTTTACTCTTTTCTATCTTTCCCTAAAAATTGATTGAATTTCAAAGGTTAAAGTTGACACATGATATTTTCTGAAAATTGTAAATTTGATGCTGAAGTCAATATTATGTCGGTACTTACTTCAGACTAAAGGATGATTCCATAATTGATTCGTCAAAGATCATTTCGAATATGTTTCAAATTATAACGGTGTTCTCTGACTCATAAGAATGTTCTTCATTGTTAGCCTCATATTCCGCACAATTCATACGCAACGGACGATTCACCCAAAATTCTCTTTGTTTTATGATATCATAGCCCTAAGACGCCACAGTACGTTTTCATATTCCTGCTCCCACGAAATTAAGTAAACATGACCACCCTCAGCCAACGCGCCCTGCCCTCTAGAAGGCACATTTTCTCTCGTTATTCTAATTTAAAATGCTGAGAAAGACGCAAAGCACTTCCTCCTCCTTTTTTAAAAGTCTGTTTCATTTTATCGGGGAGACCCTTGTGGGATAGTCTCAAAAGCGCCCTCATAATTCTGTATTCCGTCCCAAGCCAGGGCGACCAAACGAGATCTGTTTATCAAAATCTTCTCCCCGCTAGGTTCTCGTTATTAAAACGACAAAGTAGAAAGGAACCGCGATAGTTAAGTTTCCTGAATAAAGAGCCGGAGGGAAAAAAATGACTTTTTTTCCTGTTTAAAGCGAAGCTCTTTTAAATGAGGACCTGAGAAGGTAGATTTCCGTCCGGGTCTTTCAGCGTGGGAATGAATTAGATCGTCACGTAGTCAGAAGTTGGGGATGCGGAGGCGCAAGTAGGACCTGGAAATCGTGAGCGTACAAGAAAACTGAGGAGGATGAGGATGAGAATGAGTGAGAATTTGAGTTCCTTGTCGTTGCCTGTAGTTAGCAGGCTTTTGCATTTACACGGTCGGAGTTTGGGCGAGTCGGGTAATGAGGCAGCTACTTGGTCTTGTATGTAACAAGTTCATTTTTTACGAGAGGACCCTCACCAAGTCAGTAATAAGGTGTTCCACTTTTTCTCCCTTTTCTGTTGAAACGAGATATGATAGTGAGAGCTTTCCGAATAGTTGAAGTATTATCACCATAAGTGGTTCTACCCGTGTTTTTTACGGTTAGACATTAACACCACCAAAACAACAACTGCCACTGGAAAGGCGAAGTCAACACGAAAATGGTGAAACAGGAAGAGCAAGAAAATACAATCCAGAACTTGGAAGCCCACTTACCACGGAGGTGCTGCTCAATGGTTCAAAAACTCAATCTAGCTAGACAAAATTGAATTTCCGAGTTGAACGTATGACCCCAAGCATGACCTCAGCAGGTCTTGACATGTATGATTATTGTTGATGTGATGACATGTTGATTATTCTTGCCTCTTAGATCGATGCGGCCTCACCACTTTGGAGATAAGACGGACGATCGCAGATCAAACGACTCTTCATAAGCTTTTAAACGGTGCCCTCGATTGCCCCTTCTTATTGTCCAAAATTAATTTAAAAATGACGCAGTATGATTCCCGCCAAGTACTACTTTTCCATATCAGATTTGCCACCACAAATTATTTATCAAACCGTCCCATCACACGAAGTGCCCGAGAAGCCAATCTCTGTGTTTCACTCGATCCTGAAATAATTTTTTTTCTTCTTCATCCCTCAACTCCTATTTGTTATCTGTTAAACTTGCCTAGGCCACTCTAATATCTAATTTTCCAATTAAATTGTTTGCATATTTATTTGTTCGCCTATTTACTCCTGTAACCAGTAACCTATTCACCTTAATTATAACCTCAATTTATTCACCTCAATATTTTTCCTCAATAGCATGTCAATATTTCTATGTAGATACAGCTCAGATTTATAGCACCTATATTTTCAGTTATTTCAATCGATTGCCTCATTCTTTTAGCCCTGAAGAAGTTCTACAAATAGAATGAAACGTTGGCATGAAATTTTGAGTATTTTTTTTCCAAGACCGACTCTCAAGAGCCCTACACCGAATTATATATATATATATATAATATATATATATATATATATATATATATATATATATATATATATATATATATATATATAATAGTTTTTTTTTTTAAACTGAAATTCGCTAAAAACAATCTGATAAGGCAGATACCTATACCAGGCTCAAACGTTTTTCTACCCAAAGCTTCTCGATGGACACAATTTTCGTTTGTAATGAATAGGAAGTATCCATACTGTTTTGTAGAATGGACGATTAATCTATACATTATTTTTGGACAGACGTTTCTACAGTGAAAAACGCTGCAAATTATTACACAAAGGTTTATTATTTATGTATTAGACAGCCCTTCTACGTAGATCTCTGGTCCATAATTATTAAACGCCGCTTATAGTATACTTAGTATCGGAACTCGGAGCTTCGGACCTCACAAATGGGTTCAATCCATTACAGCGGCGGAACCTCACAATTTTACGCTTTTTAATATAGTTGATAAACAAAACAATTTATTACCAAGTCATCTTTCCAACACATAAAAGTGTTACCTATACTGTATATTGATATCATTTAATTGGTCAAATTTCAAAAAATGTGCTGACAAAATCACTGAAAATGGCTAAGAATCTTTAAATTGATATTTTTTAGCATAACATTGGTCAAATAAAGTTTATCAACTATGAAATAGAACATTCAAAAATTTATGTACAAAATTATGCTAAAAACTTGAACTTCATTAAATTTTGTTTTAAAAAATCTATAAAATTGCAAAAAATAGCCTAAAATCCAAAATCTCTTTTTGAATAGAAGAGTATCATTTAGAATACTTTTTTTTCCATAAAATTAATAGCTAACACTTTCTTTTCACTCATAAATCTCCAATTTCTATACAACTTGAAATATACGAAATAAAGACACTTTTTCACCTACTTTTGGCTCATAGCACCCATGAGAGTGGAGCGATCGAGCTGGCGAGAAGTTATGACCAACTAGACCCCAAGTGGAGTCTATGTGCGAAAGAACAGATTTTTTAAGTCAATTCTAAGGCCTTTTATGGCCCGGACGGCGGACGGCGGACGGGGGACGGCGGATGGCGAACGGCGGACGGCGGACGGACATTTCAAATTTGGATTCTACGCACCTTGAAACGTAAAGTGACAAAGTTTGAGGGGGGGGGGGGGGGGGGTTATAAAAATGTTTTGCTATACAATCACATAGGCTTATTATTGGAAATAATAAACCAAAATGGAAGAGTTCAGGTCCTCTTCTTACCCCCAAGTATTCTTGTACCTAAGTACTCCCACAGCTTACGCCAGCCGCCACCGCCAGCGCTTGAATCGATGTGCACGAGGCCTATACCCTAACACAAACCCGTTGAAACGCTAACCTCATGATCCCAGAAGGGGGCAAGCGATCTCCCATTCCAGCTAAGCCCGATCGTTTCCATGTCGATAACCCCGTACGACCCCCTAACCCGTACGTCGCATCCTCCTGTACGTCCGACCTGTACGACCGAGAAAAAAGCGTTTCCCCGGACTTCACCGCTCAGCCTCCCCGTTAAATGCCGTTTTAATTTCCTCTACACCCCCGGAAAACCCCTCCTCCCTCATCATCTCCCGGCCACTGGTCGAGTTCAGCTCGGCAGAGGCGATGGCCGAACGTGTGCAGAACCTCCAGATGGGTTTTTCATTTTCCCCGAGCATCCGGCGGGAAAAACGGGCTGTGATGGCCACACTGAAAATAACCGGGTCTTCCGGGTGGAAAGTATTTTCTCCTAAATGATTGTCGTTTTTCCTTCTTCTTTTTTATTATTATTTTTCATCTCTCTCTACCGGTTATCCGCCCCGAAACCGGTACCGAGAGGCAGTAGGAAACGGCCGCGAGCTTGTAGGAAATCGAAAGCGCGGTGAGAACTGATGGATGGTGATTAATTCCGGTACATGAAATACAGATCAACGTGAGATTCACACATCATAGAGTCGGCTCAATGGGTAAACTTCTGAAATATCAATTTTGGTTTATCATTTTCAACAATAAATCCTTGTAATCGGCTAAGAACCCGTTCCCTCACCATCACCCAAACGTTTTAGGTTTCAAAATACGTTTTTTCTGAAATCGTATTAACATACATGTTGGTTAGTAATTATTACATTACAAGGACATCCTATGTGTGGGTTGTAAACAGGGTTGCCAGGTGGTATGGAGGAAAAAACTGGACATGGGGGAAAGTGTAGACTAAAAATGCTTGTTCATTAAAAGATCGTACAGTCATAAATTCCATGCATTCACAATATCATTGTTATTCATTTTCTTGATGAAACCATGTTCTTGCCAAATGAGACCTGATATTAACATGTATCATGTTTTAGCCCTGGGTTCCTAGCAATTTTTGCGCGTCAATTTTTTTCCGCGCAATACATAGAGGAGAGACGTACGAAATTTCGAGCGTCGATTCCGAGCGTCGATTCATCCGCGCACGAAACATATAGTGGGGAGATATTTCTCCCTGGGGTCCTAGCAATTTTTGGGCGTCAATTTTGCGCGTCAATTTTTTTCCGTGCAATACATAGTGGGGAGACGTACGAAATTTCGAGCGTCGATTCCGAGCGTCGATTCATCCGCGCACGAAACATATAGTGGGGAGATATTTCTCCCTGGGGTCCTAGCAATTTTTGCGCGTCAATTTCGAGCGTCAATTTTTTTCCGCGCAATACATAGTGGAGAGACGTACGAAATTTCGAGCGTCGATTCATAGAATTTCGAATCAATATCGAGGAGAAAACATGATACATGGTTGAAATTTTTGGTTCTAGAACAGAAATAATCTTGTTTTTATTTTACCTATATTATCTATAATATGTTCCAATAAATACCGTTCGCCGACTATAATGGGTGGATTCAGATAAGCTTTGAACAAATTTTGAGTTGAAATAAGTCCCTCAATTTTCATTCATATTCGAGATAGGTACTTATGTATGATTTGTAAAAGAGTTCCTCGAAGAAACCACGTTAATTTCATTAAAATCATGTTTGTCCACTTTATTTCAACCAAGTTTGGGTTTCGAGCATATTTTAGGAACCAGTGTTAAATTTCCTAAAATAGTTTTGTCTTTTGATTCTAATTCCTGATTCGATTCCTGATTTTAATAGGACAGTGTTATGTTTTCACAAATGGTCGTCGTCGAAGATAAAAAATCCATACATTGAAAGGTAGATTTTCAGGATAAAAATGGAAAAGATAACGAACAAATAATATATTGTATCACACAAATACAGGTATTATATCACACATGAATTATTGTGTTTGAAAATGTTGGACAAACTTGGAACGTTCCATCCAAGTGAAAAGCTTTGACAAGCGTTTTCAAGTTTGTGACACAAGAAAATTCTAATTAGGGTCGTCAGACCAGTGTTCGACAAGGACCCAGTGATTGACATCTCACCAAAAAGTTTAAATAATAAGGCATAAAATTGTTTTACGGGCTTGATCCTTTTGAATTTTGAGGCAAAATACCTTCGCAGTGAAGTATAAAGGCGGGAAAAGATTTCAGGTGGTTTGTGCGAAATCTGGAGAAGGTTACCCAACAGAACCTCGTGTTGTCATTTCTTTGGTACTGTTTCTTGTGATTTCGCTAAGGATGTAATTGTTTTATTTTGCTTCACCATGCCTTCCACATTTTCAAACTCGATTGCTCTCACGGATTTTCTCAATCAGTTTTTTTTTTTGTAGGTTCCATTTTTCGCTACCACTTTTTGGAAATAAAGATAACATGTGAAAATGCAAATGTCAATTACTAGTCGCCAAACTGATGCTACCCTCAGTACTAGACTGTGCTGTCAATATGGATCTCTATTCGTTCTTGTCATTCGTTCTTTATTTTTTATATTTATGAAAATACATACTCGTAGCAACTCACAAGCTGCTAGCTTACCATTTGAAACGTATTGAGAAAACATTGTACCTATTTTGTGATTGAAACATCTGGTGATATTTCAACTTTGTCTTTATGAATAATCATATTAATTTAGATTAATAAAGCTAAGTTCAAATGCTTCAAAATTTAGTTATAAAATGTCGAAATAAATATTTGCTGATACACGGAATCATTTATTGTAGAAGAACTGCTGTTTCAATCCTAGGGTGTCAATCACAAGTGCTACAAAAAATTTAGCTGTTTGATACTGGGTCGAAAAATTGATTTCGAAAAAACGAATTTATGATGTGTTCTGGCTTGAATTAGTGATTTTTTCTATACTGAGCAATTTGAGGACATCCTGATGAAGCAGTAGATGTAAACTTCAAGTTTGAAGGAACGAAAAAACATAACGTAATTGCTTGTCAATGTCAAAACTTCTTTTAAGGTGTCAAATACTGGCCCCTCCACCCTAGTCCATTTCTAACATCGATTGCTATCACATATTCCGCTTCGCTGGGAGTCTTCCGGCGTTGGGGAATTTTTCCACGTGACGCCACTGGTTGTTTTGGCCTGGTATTTTCGTCGGCCTTGCTTCCCCAGCTCGTGGGCGATGTACAGAGCCAAAATCCGGGAAACTCGATGCTCATCCCACTTTATCAAGATTTGGTTCGGGAAAAGGGGTTTAGGCGCCCCCGTCCCCTCCATCGGCTAATATTCCGGACCGTTTCCTTTGTTTAACTGAAGTGGAAATGTGCTGGAAGTAAATTAATATCCTGAATCCACGTCCATGAGCCCTCCCTGTCCCACCTTCCCCGTGCAGGCAGTCGTTCGCGCTGCCGTTAATAGGTTTCGAGAGGTCCGCGCCGCGTAGCACAATTTATGGGGATTCGGATGAGCCAGATATTGATTGAGAGAGGTAGGGGAATAGCGCTGATGGTGAGTTCTAAAGTTGACTTCCAAAACGGTCGCAACAACGGACCATTATTTTCGTGACGTTACATGGAATAGGGCATTTGACAGAGCCCAATTCGCCTTTAAAGAGTAAATAGTTAGTTAATGAAAAATTGTTTAACAATAAATGCAAGGAAAACAAAATATCTTAATAGATGTTGAGGCTACCAGTAATCGTTCTCATTTTATACAAACGTGCTCAGATAAGGAAGAAATTCGTAACTGTGATGAATTGGAGCTCGTTTCAAGCCATAAATACTTGGGTGATGTGCTCGGTAGTCAAAATCCCATATTGACTTGGCTCACTCCAAACTTAAAAAGTTCATTTTAACATTTTACCGTCTAAGAATTTATTTTGTTAATGTAGTCAACCTATGTAATCAACTCACTAAACTCTAACTTAGATAAAACATTGAAAAAACCATCCTCCTTTTCTCGATATGATTATAAAAAGATGATACATTCATAGTTGATCAAAATAGGGCCATTAAATTGTGAAAATATATCAAGAAGTGTTTATACATATTAAATTCCATTATTTAATATCTAATATGTTTATTTTACCTTTTAATGTTAATTCTACATAGACAGTACTAGCGTTCGGAAGTATCGATGTATTTTGTAATTTTTTTAAATTTAATCCTAAATTTAAGGTTTATTAGGGAAATAAATAGGATATAGATTGAGATACGCGATGTCACAAATCTTGTTTGACCTTGTGGGCTAGCCTATTTCAGACAATAGCTCTAGCATTTCAATTTAGTTATTCCTATTCATTTCAAGGATGCACTTTAACTTTGAAGAAATTTAGTTCATTTGTATCCTTTAAACGTATTTTTATGTGGTTGGGATCAACTTTCTCTCTCTCTCTCTCTCTCTCTCTCTCTCTCTCTCTCTCTCTCGCTCTCTCTCTCTCTCTCTCTCTCTATTTCTCTCGCTCTCATTACCACCATGCACCAGTACTGTAGGTAAAGGTCATGCAGTCCACAAACATACTTACATACCTACTTATTTTCTAAAAAATGTACATTGTTCTTTAAACGGAAATGCCTGGATGAACACTGTAAAAATTAAGCGTGTTATAAGGCCATGTGGATACATCAACAGACACACCATAGCAAGCATTAACGCAATGTTCACATTCGAAATTTTGTGAAATATCTACATATTTTTCTGTTTTTACATGATTTTATTCTTAATACTATCAATTGCCGATTTTGTATCAAAATTTTGTTTCTGAGCTGTACTCATGTTTCTTAAAATGAATAAATAGCCATCACAATATCTTTTTACAACCTGCCATTAAGTGTCATTTGTGATTTGACTCTTTACAAAGACAACAATCACGAACTCATAGCCCACACCTTCCAGCGACTATCCTGTTTTTCGCATATTCCGAAAGCAAAGTTTATGATTTTTCTTTTCCAAGTTCTGATAAAAATAACTTTACTCGTATGATTTATGATTATCGAGAACAGCGCAAAGTATGCTGACTCTATCTTAGTCAGTGATGAAACGAGACAGCTGCGGTAAAATATTGTTCATATCATATCAACAGTAACCCCTGCCATCTGTTCACATGTATGGCAGGTCAGTATAATGAGAAGAGACAGCGCTGCACGCCTACCGTTTGAGGAAATTAGAGAGTTCCTAGTAGATCCGCCGGTCTCAATACGGCGTGCGGTAATGAGAAACATTTACCGCACCTTAAAGTCATGTCAAGTCCTTAACGGATCTAGTTGCAACGCAAAATCCATGGAAGGAGGAAATTATCCCTAGGAGGTTATCTTTGTCTTTATTTGTTTGTCTTTGTCCATGGAAGCAGGTTATTTTAGACGATTACGTTTTTTCTGGATTGCGATCCGCTTACGTATCTGAACGGATGGATGTGTCACCGTAACTCATTGCGTCAGAGTTACAGCGCCGGATTGTCGATACCGCACGACGTATTGTGTTTTACGGATCTACTAGGCATTCTACGGATCTATCTAATGCCTACTGCATTCACAAACGTATTGACGCTAGCGTTACATATTTTTTGACTCCCATAAACAGAAACGCATAAATATTGCGCCCACAACATGAATCAACAGATTTTAAGATCCAACCATGCTTTCAGCGGAGTACCTTATGCAAAATCTTTGAGACAACCGATATAACCGAAATCAATATAATCTTTGATATAACCCAAATCTTAATTCACCTCCTTATATTTATTTATAGTATTCTGAGATATAACATTCAGAAAAAGTTTGTTCCGTGTTCCATCATTAAAAAAAAAAAGAGCTTATTGAATAACTCCCAACACTTAGACAGAAAAAATAGAAAATATTCGTTGCCGGTTGAATTATCGTTTGTTTTCAATCTTTTGCTCTTCAAACAGGACGTTTTCTGTGTTTTCAATTCAGCTTTATGTAAACTTTGTTGGACCACTACTACAATCGGTACTTTTCCGTTATACCCCCCCCCTCCCCCCCACTCTGATTCAAGACTTTCGCGACTGTTTCACGCCCGCCCGATGTTTCTATGCACCGGTAATGATACGGGTATTAGGGACGGATATAGTGATTGCTAAGGCAGGTCGTTACTTGATACCTACCTATTTTTGCGAATTCATGTGGAGGCAATCAAACCATAACCACGCCAATTTGTTTCAACAAATCCTCACCGACATCGGCAACTTCTGAAAACACGGTAATTCTTTTTTTCCTTCTTTTTTTAATAATATAATTTCTTCCCACAGCTAGAAATTGTCACCAATTCTACGTAAAAATGTAATCCAAGTAAGAAGGAATGCCTAGAAACATCGGGCGGGCGTGAAACAGTCGCGAAAGTCGTGAAACAGACTGGGGGGGGGGATAACGGAAAAGTACCCTACAATCATGACGCACCAAAGTCAAGAGGATATTTAAGTATCCATGGCATGGGCGTGCCACGTTTTGTTTATCATGCCTCCCTTACTCAAAATCTTCATCCATATCTCACTTGGGGAAGTGATTTGCAATCAGTTGACAAACATGGTTTATCTTTGTTTTTATATGACGAAAAATGCAAAATGTAGCTGACTGGTCCCTTTTAACACTTTCTAATCTAAAACTTGAAACCTTGAACGAATAAATCTGTATAATTTTGAGGTTGTAATGAGTTTCAGCAATCCGCCATAATTATATTTCCACCACGTTAAATGTGGCGGAGTTCTGCATAGCCTAAAGCAGTTCAAGCATTTACTAACAGATGCCTCTTACTCCTGAAGGTTATTTACTCCCTAGTAAGCTCGGGAAAATGTCAGTAAGCTTAAGGGATTCTTGGTAAATAGAAGAGTGAAGCCGAAGACCAGGACAGACGGAAGCGATGACTCATAATGGTAGGCTGAGAATTTCCGACCTTCCCGTAAGAAATACATTGAAGTAGCACGATCTCCCTCGCTAAATTTCAATTTCCCCCAAACCAGATTGAGATATCGGTACCTAGGCAAAAAATATGAGATGATCTCAACATAATATCCACCAACTAAAATAAGACGGTATAATGATTAAAAGAACTATTTATGTAGTTGTTTAAGTTCTACAACAAATTTTTGGATGCTTCTGGCCTGTGAATACAGCTACAACTATCATAGGGTTATCAATAAATTACGCCACCCATTTGAGAAGATATAAGATTGGGATGTGGTTTTGACACACGTAAGTGCAGCAAACGATCAACCCAATGACTGGAAAGCAAGTCAATGAATTTGATTTTTGATTTATTATTTTCAATAATGACCCTTTGTAATTGACCAAGAAACATCCCCCCCCCCCCCCCTCTACATCACTATCAAAATTTGTTGGTTTACGTTTCAAGGTGCGTAGAAACGTGTTGATGTTCCTTTTTCCGGCAAAGTTCTAGCCCTTGGGGAGAGCGAACTGGTTAACGCACATCTATCTAGGTGGTTTCATTCGATTCTTTGGTCCAGTAGTGTTTTTGGGCATGACATGGAATCGAGACATTACATGAATATTTTTATGGATTGTTCAATTTTTTGTTTAGGTAGACGGGAGTAGGTGAAATTTAAGGCCGGGGCCTGTGTTGGTAAGAGAGTGGTTAAGGAGTTTTTAGGGTGCTTACCAAGCGCAAACTGGAGTTCCGTGACCGGCGCTGTGCCTTCTTGTACCCTGGTGGATCTCGCTCCCTTTTGAAATTCGGTGGTGAGGGATGAGGACTTTTAGGAAGGGATGTCGTCAGCTCAGGGTAGAGCCCTGATGGCTGGAGCTTAAGTCTCCAAACTATTTCCTGCTCCGAGTCATTCTGCAGAAACATGGCCGTGAGCTTACAAAGCCGTCTGTATGCCTGCGGCAGTTATATTCTTGTCCTTCATCCATATCTCAGATGCTTCGCAATAGCACTTGTCTCCAGAACCTCCCAACTTCCCAAAGTGGCATCGGCCAAGTTGTTCTGTAGAAATTAGTAATATTCATAGAAATAAGGTGTCCTCTAAACCTTTTTCTTAGAGATTGACTACTGAATACAAAAATGTTGACATTCCATACGCTACCCACATACTTCAACGTAGAAAAGGACCTTTTTTCGGATTTTTCTTTTCATCCTGTTCCTCCTTCCAATTCTCACCCTTCTCTTCGCATCCACATCCTGAAAGCTCATTAACCCCAAAGGCTCGAGGGATAGACCGTACCCATTTCCTTATGCACACACAACCCCTTGCAAAAGCAAATATTTCCTACTTATAACTTCCCGGCCTTTTTCGCGCGAGGTTTTTTCTCATACCCCCTTCCCACATAAAACCATTCGGGGGGGCTGTGGAAAACCCTGGAAAGCGTGTGTGATGGGTAGGGGTAGAAGGGGGTATCCCGGAGGCGGATGGGATAAATCCACAAATATTTACCGAAAGAGATGACACCTCCGGTTCTGAAGGAGGCGGCTGATTGGTTCCCCCACCAACCAACCCCCTACCTGCCTATCTGAGGGCAAACTTCCACACCCGTTCGCGGTCTTTTGCGTCTCCCCCACCTCCCCCATTTCCATCAGCAGAGTGAGAGGTGGGCTGGAGGGGAGGGGGCATCCGATATACATATCCCGAAGGTCCCTTGTGAATTAAAAGCAATTCTGGATCCCATCTTCCCGCCTTTTCCCAGGGTTTCGGCCCTTTCCACGATCAACCCGGGTGTTGACTGGGCGGGGCGGAGTCAATATCAGCACCTTTTTTCGCCTTATTTTCTTCACTTTGCCACCCCTCGCCATCTTATGTAGATCTCTAATCCTTCAAAACCTCAGTCCTGGCTTTTCCAGCGTTGCTCAAACACTCGACCGTTTTTTGGGGTTTATCCAAGAGTAATTGTCCCTAGAGATTTCACTTCTCTCATCTTGTCTCCTTTAGCAAAGTTGAACCCGGGCAGAGTATTCTATCCATATGTGAGCGCGTATATTTATAATATAAAATAAATTGAAAATATTTATTTATACAGAATGTATTTATTTGAGAGTAAATATAAATAAATTTATGTCCAGAACCCAATTCACAGATAATTATTGACCTTCTTCCAGTGATATCAGTTGTGGAAACCGAGCTTATCTTCAAAAGAGCGATCCCTACTTTCTCATTTCTAGAAATTCCTTCAAAAGCTTGGCTTCCTCAATAAAGAACGACATATTTTAATTGATCCAGGGATGTGGGACAATCCAGGCATACAAAATTACTTAATTTAAAAAAAATAATAAAAAATAATTAATTTATTTGAAAAAATAAGTAAAAATAAATAACAGTATACAAATCCGTTTCAGACTATTCTAACACTGAACCGTGAAAAAAACTTTACATTGGTAAATGTCTGTATGTGTGTGTGTGAGACAAATTTTGTCGATGCTGCCCCAGGCCACGATTCCCAACCAATTTTCGAGATTTTCTTTCTTTGTTCGGTCCTAAATTTAGTCTAGTTGCAAAAAACTCCGGAAATTTTGAATTCCATGACGGTAGATAGGGAAAGCGTGGAGGGGGGGGGGGGGGATAAAGTCGGAAAAACGTATTTTTTATCGAAAAACATTGTCGACGCCACCCAGGCCACAATTCTCAACCGATTGTCGTGATTTTTATTTTTCGATTTCAATTTTAATCTAGTTGTGCAAAAAACCTTGGGAATTTCGGATTTGCTATAGTGGTGGTTGTGGAAGGGGTTATCACCGATTCATTCTAGCTCTGCAAAAGATAAAAATGCTGACCGATGTTCGTGATTCTTAATTTGTTCCATTAAGAGTTCGATCTTGTTTTGGAACGTATGTCATGAGTATCAAATTTCATTATGGAAGGGTTTGAATTTAGGGGGTTATTCTGATAAACCGAGTTGTTTCAACTATTCTCTTCAGATTTTCGTGATTCTTTTGTTATTCAATCGTAAATTTGGTATAGTTTTGAAGCACATGTCATGAGTTTCAAATTTCATGATGGAGGGGGTAGCAGCGATAAATCGTGATATCTTTACTATACTCATCTGAGACCATTTTTTATTATTAGTTTAGTCCAGATTTTAGTCCAGTTATGCAAATTCAAATTCTAAATTTTCGGAAATTTCAAATCTACGGTCGGTGGGGAAGGTAAATGAGATAGAGGAGGGGGGAGCTATTCCGAAAAGCCATGATATTTTCTGTTTCTTCAATTCTCACCAAAATTATATACAACTAAAACTATGGAAATCAAAATGAGAACCTGTACGATTTTTGCCCTCTTCTTTACGAATTTCTGTTCTAGAACCAAAAATTTCAACCATGTATCATGTTTTCTCCTCGATATTGATTCGAAATTCTATGAAAACATCAGAAATTAACAAGCGGTTGCAATCATGTTCACAATATCAATTATTGAGAATGATCACCTGTGTGTAAACAATTATTTATATAACCATGCTCATAACTCAGTTTGTTGGACACGCACTTCGCCGTAGTTAACATAATATTGTTGGATAAATCGAGAGCTTTCGAACGAATGGTCAACGAATTTTGTGGGATGAAAAACGACGAAGTACCATTTCCCTAGCAACGACTCGGTTGTAGGCGGAAATCACTGTAATTAATTTCGTGCGCGGAAAAAAATTGACTCGCAAAATTCGCTAGGACCCCAGGGCTAAAACATGATACATGTTAATACATAGGAACGTCCCTGTAATGCGTGCATTACTTACCGATATGTTTTGATTTCGAGCCTGTCTACAAGAAGCGGATGCACATGTTTCGATTTCAAGAGATGAGAGGAAAAAATCAGAAAATACAAATTTTCACTCTCATTTTACATTTTAGTCCACCTTGAACAACTTTGATTCCGTGTCTGTTTGTCGGCAAACCCTTGGAACAATAATAAGATTGACAGTTTTTATTAGATTGTAAAGACAATGTCAAGGAATAGGTATGCGGGTTAGGCTAAAGATGGTTTTATACAAGTTCCATCGCGCACAAATCAAACATATTCACTTGCGCAAACATAAAATCAATCAAGAATCATTCTCTGACCGACTCAGCTGTCTGAATTCAAATTTGGATTAAAAGCCGGGAAATTACGATTTCATTAGTACTCCATATGAGTTTCGACATGATCGTTTCATTAGTAGCTGCTGCCCATGCTCGAATGTGAAATCCTTGTAGCAAGCACTAGTTTTACTGTTAACATTCGATTTTATTGACATTTTAAAGGAATATGCAAGTTAGGCTGCAGATGGTATCCTACTAATTATATAACTCACAAATCCCATAATCCATTCTGCGCATGCTCAAACGTAAAATACATGAAGCGACATTTTCTCAAGATATATTCGTCCGAACTCGCTCAAATTAGTTGAAGAAACGATTTAATTACCATATATGAGTTTAGTAACTGCTGTGCATGCGCAAACCTAAGTCCTTATTACAATCACGAACTCAACAGTTTTCACCAGATTACGATAAAATTATCAGTGAAAACATTTCAATGATCAATAGGTACATTTCAAGTCGCCCGTGCTCTCATTTGATTTATTGAAATGAGTTCAGTCCGAGTAAGATGAACATCCTATCTGTATACTCGGAAAAAGGTTGAGTTGATGGTTTAACAAAAATTACAATCCTCAAATTCTATCACTTGAAGTTAATTGATATTGATGCCAAGATTTCAGGTACCCTTAGGTTAAAAAAAAACAAAAAAAAAAAAAACTTTGAACCGTTCAATTTTTAATGTTTTTATTCTACGCATCTTGAAACGTACGCCAACAACTTTTGAGGAAATTTACGATTTCTAATTCTTGGTCACATTATTTATCTATTTACAGCTTTTCGGCTTTTGCTAGTTACCCTAGTTGATGTGCTACATTACAAAGAAATAATACGAATGTGTCAGCAGTAATGAATTTTAGAAGGTTGAACAGAAAGAGAAACTTCAAAGTCAACAATGGTATAGAGTGAATCATTTCAAAAGGAAATTTAATAATCTTCAAATTAGTACGTACTCATATTTTCGGAAAAGTAGATAGTTTTTGAGATAAACCCAAAAACAAGGAAAAGTCCAAATTTTTAAAGAAAATCTTCCTGCCTCTACCCCCTTCCGCCCGCTAGATTCTTATAGACTTTTACAATGTTACTTAGGAAGGTCTAAAGAACATTCGTGCCAATTTTCAGCAAGTTATGAATTTGTTCCACTGATCAGTTGTTTTTGGGACTGCTTTTCCTAGACTAGGTATGAGTACAAATGTGGAATTAAGAAGTTCAATTAAGAGAGAATCCTAAGCGCAGTAAGTATCTACATCCAAAGGAGGTGCAGCTTTTGCTGTGGTTCAATGGAGCCTTGGTAACACAAGCTAGCACTCCCCCTAAGACCAAACGGCTGGCAGTTATGGTGGTCAGTAGGTCAACTGCAAAGGTACTACCAAACCTCCAGCATGGCCCTATGACAATGCACTCCTTATGGTGCACTTTCCTCCACCTTATGGTGGAGACCCGATGATACCAAGGGCCCTACACCTAAGGGGACCTACACTTATCTGGGTTGACTACCAAACCATACGGCTTGCTTGTCAATTGATTGAGGCAATGACTTGAGGACAATCAGTTTCTGCTAGTAGGATGACATCATCGGCAAAAGGCAATGCACCTACTTGCACCCCAGGAGTGAGATCAAATACTATTTCAGCCGGCAGCTTACAAAAGGCCATATCTGGAACCAGATTCAAGAGCAGTGATGACATAGGATCCCCCTGGCGCACCCTGTGCCCAATGACAAAAGGAAATTAAATCCAAAAGTTAAAGAAATTCATGAACTGGGTTTGTATCTTCCTGACATGCCATGGGTTCTACCCATAGTTTTCAGATTAGCAAAACTCATTTTAACTACATTCCAAGCACCACTGCGTCTGTCAAACGTTCATTTTCCTTCCTGAAAAGCATAAAACGCATTTAGGATCCACACAAGGGCAACGACGGTTGTCTGATCTCTCTTTAATATCTATTGAGAAATGCCGTGTAGCGAAACTAAAATCTGCTCTGTCATCAAGTATCAATGATCTCGTAACTGATAAGTTTCTCGAAAAAAGTCGATGGATTGATCTCATTTACAAATAATAAATTTCTAGTTCTCTTGCAATCAATTTTGACTTGTACATTACATACATCTTGCAAATAATTATCATCTGTGGCGTAATTTGAGGAGGGGCAGGGGCTGCAAGGACAATACACGTTACTAGCATCTTACCAATTTATTACCATCAATCGGAAGATGCAATCCACAAAAAGCACGTGTAATGCGATCCCGGTTGCCTAGCAACTTTGAATGCTCTTCCAAAATAGAACTCTGCTTGGCTGATATGAGGGAGGACCAATTGCTGTGGATGATATAATTGCCCTTGCATCGAAAGGAGTGAAAAACCACAGTCAACTCAGCAGTGTGAATACTACAAATGGTAAAATAAAATAATGGAATATTTCGCAGACTAAGTAAAATCGGTATTGGTGATTGAAATCAGATGTTGTAGAATAGAAACGATTGGAACAATCGATTGAAACAATTCGAATGTGAAGCAGCATTGATTATAACCGTGTAGCCGGGTTTTGTTTACTTTATTAGCTTTTGCGACGCCTAGACGATGGATTCATATCCTGTATTTTATTTCGTGTTTACCTGTCATACAATGTACAAAATGAAAGAAATCGTGATTAGTGGAAATGTGTGTGCCGAAGTAACGATGAGCGAGAGATTTTTAATAAGCAAAATCGGTTGGATGAAAATACCGGTTGTCATTTTCTTGACCAAGGTTTGTTCGGGCTAAGCTTTTCAAAATTAAATAATTTAGTGCCCCTATATTATAGACGTATGTACTCCTATAATACCTCCTTTGTGACAACTAGTGTGTACTGTACATTTGAAACAATGATTACATGAATATATAGTGGGTATTAGTAGTATATATATATATATATATATATATATATATATATATATATATATATATATATAATGACTACTAGTACCCACTGTATATTTATGTAATTATTGTAATCTTTGACCGCAGTTAGAAATGACTTTGCTAGGAGACTGTTCATTATTCCAATTACCGTATTCGTGTGTTTTACTGACTCCATTTCGGTTTTTGAGCAGATACCAACCTCGTTCACCTGTAACTACCTATTTTTAAAAAAATTCTAAAATAGGTATATATAGCTAGTTTGCCATGACCAAACAGCTAAGAATTGCTTTATATTTCTATCTTGTTTAATGGAACACTTTGGATATTGGGCAGAGGGGGAGAGGATTCATGTGCGGTATCCTCCACTCCAAGGGATGGAAAGAAACTGCTCCCTTCGAAATAGTTTTACATGTTGTTGTTTCAGTATTCACATTAGGTACTTTTCACACCTCTTCTCTGTAGTAAAATTTTCGGTGTGAAGTTTTGCATTCTGAAAAATGACTTTGCCAGTAATCAACTAGGCTAAGTGGGTAGGCTGCGTCCTTCATTATTGTAACTTGAACCTAGGTATCTACAATTAATTGACGACAAAATGAGACGAAATTGTAGAATAAAATCTATACAACACAGAAATCTTCTCATTTCCTGCAATGTAGTTCTTTCTTTAGAACAACAGCGAAGAAACTCTTAGGGCGCCTGGTCTAACCGGCTCGTCTCCTGAGAACTTTTTCGGTGAGACAGAATTTTTAATTGGCGCGTTTTCTCAGGTCGCGCATGTTGTCCAAATTGTTTCTTAAGCCTCGTGCACGTCAGATGCGTCCTCAAAGCCCAATTTCTTGTGATTGATCTATGGACATTTGCTTCACGCATTAAGGTAAGTTAGTATTTGGGAGTGACGTACGTGTATTGAGGATAGCAATTCCAGATCTGATTACGGTGAGATGATTGTCGGACCTAATAACAGTTAGATTATGGGGAAAGCGTCGGATGAGTTGTCACCACTCAGCAGGTGAATTATGGATTAACTAGTCCATCAGTTGTGAGATTGGTGTCTGCAGTCCTTGTGAACCAATCAATGTGTTCACGCCAGTAAATTAAGCTCTAATCTGCGATCAACTCTCATGTTCAATATGTCCAAACAAAGCAAATAGCATTTAACCTATTGGACTCAATATTCAAACGAATGAGTTGAACTTACTAAACTTAATGAGTCCTTAGCGATATTTAAGAGCACGCAGGGTCCCCCAGAGAATACCATAATGAGTGGAGTAAGAGGTATTGCAAAGCGCATGTACATGTGGAAAGGGTAACTGACGTAATTTCAATCCCGACTCATCATAATAGTTCTATCATTTTTAAAGAGGAACGTAAAAACAAAACCTTAAAAAAAAGAAAAAAAAAAAAAAAAAGGACATTTCACGTCCTTTTACGTCCATTTGTACGTTTACGTGCACGTCTTTACGTTTTCGTTTTAGTGTAAAGTTATTACATATATATGAACTGATATAGCAATAGTACATGAGAATCCCAGTATACCGACATTATCGTATGCACGTTTTTATGTATGTATTTATGTATGTATATATGTATGTGTCATTCCAGACGATAACTGTCCGTAGAATTGTGCTAGGAACTTCAAACTATTTTTAAAATGTTAAGGACACAAAACGAAAGTTCAAGTTCGTTGGCCAGCATGATCGGATTACATCTTCGGGTTGAAATTGTCAAAAATGTAGTCAAAAATTTCAAACTAGCCTGTTTTTTGCGATTTGTTGTGCGAAATAATTTTTTCAGCATACTAACATGTGGTATATTCGGAATCAGCGTAACATTTCCTATAAGAATCTGTATCAAGTTTTCAAAAATTTCAAAGTTGAAAAATCAGTCAAAAATCGAAATAATGCCGTTCGCTAGTTGTAAAAATCGCGGTAATATTTGCATGAAACATTGTCCGAATTCAGATTGAACAACTCTTATGGAAGTATCCCTGTTTAACCAATACTAGAACCATGCTGTTTAAAACGTAGGTAGTAGGTGCTTGTTAAAAAAAAAGAAAAAAAAAAAAAAAAAAAGTAATCACAACTGATGAGTTTACTCTGCGAAATATTCCGTCCTCCGATTCTCTCGGTCGCTCTCTTTAATGTTTTACGCAGTTAAAATTCAAGAATTCACCTATTCGAATCGTTGATAAATCAACAATAATTGGGATTTAATGCTAGTATTAAATATTTTCAATTTCTTTCTTGTTGCTACGGAAAAGCCAAGTGACACTTCCCCATAATTTAGGCTGTCAATAGATGCACGGAGACTACAGTTTGTTTGTCAATTTCTTACTGTAGGATACTAGATTCGAATGCAACTGACTTTATATCACTCGTAATATAAAGCCTCATCATCGATTGGCTGTGGAAATACGTTTCTTTCATATGACGTCGGTATGTTATTTTATTTTATGTCAAGATTTGATGATGTTATGATAGGATACTGTTAAGATTTCAACTGCCTTCAATACTGACCACATCGGACATCGAAATCTATGAATATTTACCTACATTTGTCTTTAAATCTACAAGATTAGTTTAATAATAATAAAGTATGAGTATCTCCTAATTATGTTTAATAGTTTGATTCCATGTTTGTCTATCAAAATCATAAACTAAAATTTCTCTACAAGATCAATAACGACTGAAATGTCGAAGATTTCTTCAAAAATTCGCTCATGGGGTCATACTGCATGACTGGACTTTTTAGTTTATAAGGCGAATTTCCTATGTTCCGCCAGTTCCGATTCACCCCCATGTTGATGTTCTATATGCCGGTCAAAGTTCTAGCTGTTACGGTGAGCCAATGAATGAACGTACAGCGATCTGGGTGGTTTCATTCGATTCTTCAGGATAATATCTATAAATAATGTCCAAAAATAACTCTTATTTCGAAATTAATGAGATTTTTTAACATTTCGACCCTTTAATACTGCTCTTTTGGGTGAATCGAAATTGAAGCCGAGGTTCTAGATCCCATTTTTGATTTTTGACCCGATTCATACTTTGGTTCAAGTATACATAGAAAAGCTCTGGAAAGCTGGCGGTGAATGGCGGACGGATCTTGAAACGTAAAACTAACAAGTTTTGAGGAGGGTGAAAAATCCTTTTTCTTGGTAAATTGCGAAGATTCATTATTAAACACATTACCATTGTCCGATTTCATTCTACGTATCCTTGTTATACGCTTCAAATTTGAGTATGTTAGGGCGATTAGGAACTAAATTAATCTCCCAGCTCACTTATCTTACTAAAGTGGTTTCTCGCATTGTAATTATATTGTGACACCCAGACATAATGCATATTATGTAAAATAAGTAGAAAAAAGTTTTCACAAATACCTCAGCTCGTAGGTAACATTTGACTCGTAAATGTAGAATATTTTGGCAGAACGTCACGGTCTGTCATAGAAAAATCAATCCCTGCTCCTATACACCAACTACGGGGTTTTAAGAGTTGAAAAAAAGGAAAAAAATAGTGCTAATTAATAAAACCAGTTAGCAACATTTATTCGAAAATAGGCAATGACTTTTTAGAAGGAGACATATGCATGCACGTGTATACCTACATGATACATATCCATAAAGCTCTTGACAGTTAAGTTGGTAATATTTGATTCGTAAATGTTGAAAATTTCGGCAGGACGTCACGGTCTTTCATAGAAAAATCAATCCCTGCACCTCTACACCAACTAGAGGGTTTCAAGAAAGAAAATATTGTGCTAATAAATACAACCTGTAAGCAATATATATGAAAAGAGACAATGATCCTTTAGAAGGAGACTGTGATACATAATACATATCCATAATGTTCTTGACAGTTAGGTAGGTAGTATCTATTGCTGCAATATAATTGGTAGAGTACATCGCAGCAATCTCACTCGGATCTTTCACTGCTGCCATACTGCCACGATAAGGTTAGACGCCTCAACTTCAAAACTAAAAACTTTACGAGAGAGCACTTTAAAGTTCTTTGAGCAAAAACTTCTCCAGCGACGCTTAAGTTAGTTCTAAAACTTTATTTTTACTTTCTTTCAGAAGACGTCAATCAAAGCTTGTTTTATTGTTCAACGTTAAAAAAAGGAAATAACGTTCATTATTATAACGTTACAGCTCTGAAGGTGTTCTTCACGGAGTTAAATACTGGTTTTCCAGGAATTGAAACGAAGGCAAACGACACTTGAGGCGTACCTCCAACGCATATTTCGACAAGGTGTCCAACTCTGTCTCCAAGTAAAGCATGTACCGAGGTGTGAGCTGACGAAGATGAAACAAATTGCTAACCATGAGTAGCTGCACTGTCTTTTAAAGGGTTGCCTGACTGTTTCCCAGTTATTGCTTTATGAAACAAACTAGGTCCACCTACCTAAAAAACCCACAAAAAAGTAAAATTGAGATGGGGAACCATGAAAATAATATATTACATAATGAATGTTGAAAGGATAAAGAAGGAAAGGAGAAAAATAGTTTTTATTTTAAGTAAATTGCAAGAGAAATGTAGGAACTATCAAAGATCACAGAAAAAAAAACGATCTTTTTTATGTATTCATGTTCAAAATAAATTAAAACATACATATATATCGGAGAGCCGCACCAGTAGGTACTCTAGTATTTTCCTTACCTAGCAACTCGCATTATTAATTCCTTGTTAATAAAATGGCGTGCCACATGCTAAAGGGATTTTTCTTTGGAGTCTCCTTCTTAAGTTGGTTCTGTTAGAACAAGTCGGGGTGCGGTCCAGGGAAAATAAATGAAATTATTTAATTTATTCTTTTATTAAATGACGTTTCGTCCCCTTACTGTGGACATCTTCAGAAACAACAACAGTGGTTCACCAAGTCAACTTCAATGTCAAGAACTCATGTCCTTGAAAATATCAAGAAGCAAGCAAAAAGAATGAATGGTTATTATAAATGTCAACAGAAAACTGAAGATTAGAAAGGAAGAAATGAAAGGGAACATTAAAAATTAAAGCATGAAATTAATTCACGTCAATTAGTCAATGGAATGTGAATGGTGAGTGAATGGGATGTGAATGAATTTCAAGCTTTAATTTTCTTTTTATTTCTTTCTTTCTATTCTTCAGTTTTGTGGTGACCTTTATAATAATCATCCATTCTTTTTACTTGACATTGTAGTTGAATCGGTAAACCACTGTTGTATAATTTGACAAATACGTAGCATTCGGATGTTTGTATTTTTGTCATGGACACTCCATTCTGAAGATGTCCACAGTTAGGGGACGAAACGTCATTTAATAAAAGAATAAATGAAATAATTTCATTTATTTTCCTTTGGCTGTATCCCGACCAATTCTAACAAAACATTGCTTATGGCCGACCAAACTACCAACATCTTCTTAAGTTGGCTGTATTCGGGGAGAATGCAGAGAAAGGGTAAATAAATCCCTTCTCCTCCTCCCTATCTGCTTGCCCTTAGAGGCATTTCGAGGACTTTCTTCAAACTCAGTTTCCCAACCATTAGGCCCCTTTGCTACAATCTCCTAATAAAAATTTTTGTTTCCTCTTTCTCTGAATAATTGTTATTAATATATCAAACCTATCTTTCTGATATCGCTAGGCAGTTACATTTTGTGATATCCCTAGTAGGTATATGGAGAATAATATCTATAATACACAGGCTTATGTGAAGGAGGATCTGTTGAAATCTCATAGTAGGGAGGGGAAGAAAGAAAACGATGAATTATAATGATTACGAAAACTCGAGAGGTAGAGGAGGTTTGGATATAAAGAGGTTGTAGATACGTTAATTTACCAAAGAAAGGCTCGGGACAAAGAGTGTGATTGGGGGTACTGGGAGGAATATGATTTTCCAAGTGCCCCACAGTGTGTTGAAATGTAATTCTAAGTAGCGGGTTAATCCAAATGCCAGCTAAGAGAGAGTCTACTGTACCCAAAAACAGTCCCGCATTGCATAAAATCAGTAATGGAGTTGAAAATCACCATCATGGCCGACAACGGGATGTTTAAATTTGACAATGATTTTCCCTAGGTGAAGTTCACTGCTGTATTAACCAAGCAAGCTTTGCGAGCTGACGTTTGGAGAGTAACCTTAGCGTGAATGTAACACCAATCCAATCCACATTTTTTGAGACGGGTACGAGCCCCTAGTCACGGAGACCACTATTGGTCTATTGTTGCAAATCTAATCCACATACTTACTATAGAAGTAAATCTTATTTGTGGTAATATGGGTTTCTAACTCACATCCAATGTAAAAAAAGAAGAAAAAAAGGTAGGTAACGATGAATAAATTAATGAAAACTCAGTGCGTCGCCCCTCGCATGAGTTCTACTTAGAGCCTTCGGCCAGAATTACAAAACATGAGTACGCATTAGCCTAGAACATCAAGTATCGATCAGCCATCGATCCACGAACGTTAATTATCGATCGGTGATGTTGAACCATCGATGAGGAAGCGTTATGCAATACTGTTCAGGCACCCATTTTTGAATCAATAAAACGGACGAAACAAAAAGTAATGCTATATTTAGCGCTCAACGCTACTGAACAAAATTTAAAAAAATTGCTGAAATCGGCGCAGGCATTCAAAATTTATGCGGGAACATACCTACAGACAGACAGGTTATGCAAATACTGTTCAGGCACCGATTTTTGAACCAATAAAGAACGACACAAATGGTAAACTGGACATCCACCCAGGCCTGGGATAGAAGATCATCGAAAAGCCGCGATCATCAAACGACTGAAGGACTATTACAAATGGAAGTGTGCCCTCGAGCTCTTGAAATGACTCCAACTAGAAGAAATCGTTGTATAAGAAGGTCTTAATGACTTTAGACGAACCACTTTTAAAGGAAGTAGGCATTGTCCTGTCTTGTTATGAGTGGGTTTAGTAACCAGGTCGCTAGCGGACGATCACATGGTATTTTCGCAACTTTCTTTCCGAATCTTAACACAGAAAGTGTTTTAGCCATGGACTAACTAGCCAAAAAAGCTAACGAAATTTCGTAACAAAATCTGGGACGACGACATGGATACCGGTGATACGGAACTAAGGATCGTGTAACCTGGTGTAACCTATGCGATATTTTGTTATGACGCGGTGATTATATAAGATTCTGATTTAGTGGGAGGAAAGTAACGAAATTCTGATTTAGTCGGAGGAAGTTAACCAATGACATCGTTGATCATGTTATGTTTTGATGATACGGAACTAAGGATCGTATAACCTGGTGTAACATATGCAATATTTTGTTACATATCACTTTTGATTAGTAAATCATCACCGGTATTAGTGAATCATTACTCGACCTTGAACGCCTGGTGTTTACATCCATTTATAGTAGTCGCGACAGACCCGTTTGTGAGATATTTTGTCATGACGCGGTGATTATATAAGCGTTGAATTTAACCTCAGAATAGGCAGAAAAGTAAATCAAATTAACTAAGAAAATATTAAGAAGATATTTCGGAAGACTTTTCATGAACAACTGTTTTATTCAAAACAATACGTATCTACGTAAATAACCAAACACACGAAGGGGTTGAAAATAGTTACTGGTCTCAATACCTCCCCCCATTAAACATTTTCAATACTCAATGTCACCAATCCCATCTTGGAACAAAGTTGTTTGGTTCTTGGTTGATGAAGTGGCTTTGTTAACAAGTCAGCAACTTGTGATATAGTGTCCACCTTGACAATGGTTAGTTCCCCTTCTGAAACTCTTTCCCGAATGAAGAAATGTCGAACTTTAATGTGTTTGGTACGACGATGATACTCGGGGTTGTTTGCGAGTTTTATCGCGGCCTCGTTATCTACGTACAGAATTGGCTTTGATATTTCTCCCACCATATCTTCGAGCAACTGTCTCAGCCAGACCAATTCACGAGCTGCCTCACTGGCGGCCACTACCTCGGCTTCTGTCGTGGATATTGCCACCGATACTTGTAGTTGGCTTAGCCAGCAAACCGCTCCTCCTGAGTAAATACACACAATACCTGTTGTGGATCTTCCTGTATTCTCATCTCCTGCGTGGTCTGAATCACTGTATGCAGTTAATCTGGGGTCCATTCCTCTGTAGTAGGTCAGTCCATAGTCGATTGTACCTTTCAGATACCGGAAAATCCTCTTAACGCGACACCAGTCTTGCCACGAAGGATTTTCAAGGGTCCGGGAAACCACACCAACTGCATAGGCTATGTCTGGCCTGGTCCCTACCATAAGGTACATTAGAGCTCCAACTGCTTGTCTGTATGGGAAATCAGTACACTTCTGTTCTTCTTCTTCTTCCTTTCCTGGAAGATTCCCTTTTATAATTGGAGTTGGTGCTGAACGACATCCACTCATTCCGAATTTCTCAAGGATTTTTCGAGTATATGATGATTGATTCACGCTTATTACTCCATTTCCTTTAATAATTTCGATTCCCAAGAAATAGGAAGCTGTCTTGGTTGTTATTTTAAATTCTTCTTTGAGCTCTTTCAAAAATTGGTCCCGAAGTTCCTCTGAGCTTGACGCCACCAGTCCATCATCTACATACAGAACTAAAAGAATTTTTTCCTTCCCTTTCTGTCTAATGAAAAGACATGGGTCAGCGCTGCTATTCTTGAATCCAATTTTCTTCAAATACTCTTCAATTCGCTTATTCCAGCAGCGTGGTGCTTGTTTTAAGCCATATAAACTTCGTTTAAGATGGCACACACGATTTGAGCCATCCTCGAACCCAATAGGTTGACGCATATATATATCTTCATCTAAATATCCGTATAAGAAAGCTGTTGACACGTCGAATTGCGATAAGACCAAATTTTCCCTTGCAGCTACACTAAGTAGAGCCCTTATGGTTCCTGTCTTAGCCACAGGACTAAATGTTTGGTCGTAATCGACGCCTTCCTTTTGTGAAAAACCTTTGATCACAAGTCTGGCTTTGAAACGATCAACTGATCCATCCGGGTTTGTCTTAATCCGAAACACCCATTTACAAGGAATAGCCTTTTTGCCTGTGGGTAGAGTTGACAGCTCCCAAGTTTGATTCTCAGCCAATGAATCAATTTCGTTCTTCATTGCTTTGTACCATTCTTCTCTGTTATTACTTTTCATGGCTTCTGCATATGAAGTTGGCTCTTCTAACTTTGTTATTTCTAACGCTGCCATTACATAGTCCTCAAAACGTCTAGGCTTTCTCAAAATGCTCCTGTCCCGTAAATTTCTAGTTTCATCTTCATCTCCGTTGCCATCTTCAGATTCTTGATGTTCTTCATTGATGAACTGACGTAGATCTCTTGACTCTTCTTGAACCTCTTCAGACGGTTCTGATGGCCTTTCTTCACTGTTCTGATCCCTCATTAGTATCGGTTCATTTTGTGATTCTAGTGGTTTCTCGTCGAATATCACATCCCTTGACCTTATGATTTTATTGGTCTCCCGGCGCCAGATGCGGTAACCCTCATCGTTATCATACCCTACTAGTATGCCCTTCACAGCCTTCTTATGGAATTTCTTCCTCTGCTGTTTCGGAACATGTGCGGAGCAGGTGCTTCCAATAACCCTGAGGTGTTTTATACCAGGTTTCTTGCCGGTCCACAGTTCATAAGGGCTTTTTCCTTCAACTGAGGTAGGTCCAGTTCGATTTAAAATGTATGTTGCAGCACTCACCAATTCATCCCATAGTGACTGAGGAATGTTGAGGTCTCTTGCATGCATCATAGTCCTCGCTGCTTCGACAATTGTACGATTCTCTCTTTCGCTTACTCCATTCTGTTCCGGTGTGTATGGCATAGTTAGCCTGTGATTTATGCCATTCTTCTCCAGAATTATCTTTGTAGCATTATTGTCGAACTCGCCTCCATTGTCGCTTAACAATTCCTTCACTGTATGACCTGCTGTCTTTGCTAAAGCTAACAGACAAGCCAACTTTTGAGGTACTTCTGACTTCTCTTTTAAAAAGAAAACGAATCTACATTTGCTGAAATCGTCTCTAAAAACAACGTAGTACTTGTTTCCAGTAAGTGAATTAGAAAATGGTCCTACAACGTCAGCGTGAATTAGCTCTCCAGGTTTACTTGCTCTCTGCCTTGTCCCGAATTTTAACTTATGTGCCTTCCCATAGATGCAGGCTTCACACAACTCGCTGTCTAACCTCACATTTAGCCCAAGCTCTCTAGCTAAAAATGACTTGACATGCCTCTTATTCTGATGTCCGAGCCTTTCATGATACAGCTGAAGAACTTTATGGTCACTTCTTGGGGACTCTATTCCACTAATCTCTGCAGTACTTATTTTTACGTTCAGCTTGTAAAGCCCTCCTCCTTTCTTTCTCGATCCGTCAACTAGTCGTTTGCCCTTCAATTCTAGCTTGCAATTCTCAGATGTCGAGCTAAACACACTCTCTGGTTGTTTATCTTGAGCAGACAGGGGTGAAAATAAGTTTTTCCGAATCTCAGGAACGTACCACACGTCGGACAACGTAATTCGTTTACACCCTTCATCCAACAGTGCCATTAACTCCACATTCCCTTTTCCTAGAGCTCCAGCGGAATGTCCATTGGCAGTGGTTACTGATCTTGATGTCTTGAACTCCTCAAACGTTGTGAATAACTCTCTCCTAGGAGTTATATGGTTGGTAGCTCCATTATC
The DNA here is from genome assembly GCA_030762985.1 of Adelphocoris suturalis. Classification (NCBI taxonomy): domain Eukaryota; kingdom Metazoa; phylum Arthropoda; class Insecta; order Hemiptera; family Miridae; genus Adelphocoris; species Adelphocoris suturalis. The sequence continues at coordinate 126,034,177 of CM061040.1, forward strand.
CACATACCACCCATCCAAATCGCAAACAGCAGTCATCACTTCGCTGCTTTCTGCTGAAAGTGTGCATGTGTCTGACGTGGAAACTTCACTAGCCTTGTTCTTAGGTGGCCTTCCATCAGCCTTCCATTTTGGACATTTGCGAACCCAATGACCTTCTTCTTTACAGTAGTTGCAGGTGTTTCTTCTGAATTTATTTGTTGTGTTGCCATCCATCTTCTTCTTAGAATATGTCCTACTTTTGTTTACAGCAAGAACTTCTTGATTGCCTAATTTATTAGAAAGTTCTCTCTCAAAAGCACACACTTGATTCGTCAGATTTTCAATGGTTCTCTCCTTTTTAGCAACCAACATCCAACTACTTTTGAATGGAAAAAACTCCTCTGGTAAAGTTCCAAGAATTTTACAGATGAGAAACAATTCTGGCAGTTCATATTTGTCAGTCTTATCTTTGACAACTTCTTGCTTTAGACTAGACCACATGTTCTTCAATTTGCTCATGTGTGTCGCAATGTCGTCATTTGAATCCATCTTGTAACAAAAAAAATTCATGCATAGTTCATAGGCTTTATCTTCAGACACACCATCGAACAAACGATGCAACTCATCCCAAACTTCCCGAGCTGCAGTGAACCGCATTACCTTTTGAAGCGTTTCCTCGGTCATATTGGTAGTGAGAGCCAAAAGAGTGTCGCAGTCAGCCTTCTCGAACTTTTCTAAATTTAATTTGTACTCTTTTTCGGTGTTCTCATCAACTGTTCCTGGGTTTTCAGGTTTCTTCAGTTTTCCACTCAACAATTCCATCGCATTTGGAATTCCTCTTAGCAAAACTGTAACCTTATACTTCCAGGTAGCCCAATTTGACTTTCCCTCTAAGAGTCCAATTCTCACTGACTTGTAAGGATCCATACCTACCTTCTTCGTTATTCAAGAATAATTGAAACTTTTTACCTATCTACGAGAGCTACACAGTAGTAGAGTCACTGGGCCCATAACCCGTTGAATTTAACCTCAGAATAGGCAGAAAAGTAAATCAAATTAACTAAGAAAATATTAAGAAGATATTTCGGAAGACTTTTCATGAACAACTGTTTTATTCAAAACAATACGTATCTACGTAAATAACCAAACACACGGAAATTTGGATTTTGGAGACAAAAAATTTTTGTTCTCCTGAAAGTGAAAACAATGCTTCCACTACCTATAGGTAGACTCGGAAGCAAAACCTTTATTTTGTACTATAAATGGCTCATCTTTTTCACTGTGCGTCGTATTGGCGCCTTTCCTAAGTATGTGTATAGGAGAGAGTTCCATTTTCCCGCTTCTGAATCCGCGCGGCAGCTTGAATACTGACTGACCTGTCATAAGATCGATTTTCTCCTTCTAGTTCGATTCTTGATCACGACTCCTCGTAACTTTCAGCTTTCTCAAATTCCTACTGACAGACGGATCTCCAAGAAAGCTCCCAGGGACGCCCATGGGAGCAGTTAGAAAATACCGAATTAGCGAGTAACAATCCCTGCTTTTTGATTTAAACCCTTGTGAAAGGGCAGGACGGCGCGTAGGGTCGAAAACAACAAAGGAGCAAGTGACCCCAGGATCCTGTCCAGGCCTCTTGAAGATATCCAGGAGACTTCATATCCTGGAGATCGCGACCCTCCGCCTTCTTCTCACCCTTTCCTCCGAACGAGACTTACAGCCACAAATAAAGCATGCATATTCAAAAGATACCGCGGGGATATATTGTCACGATTTTAAACAATGCAACACATTTCATAATGGCATTTCGATCTCTGATATACCGCGAGGACCTTCCACCCCCTATCTCCTCATCTATATTTGCATAAGTTACCTTAAGCCTCCGGTCCCGTTCATGAGTTTTTTCTGGAGTCTGTAGGGGGAGACCCAAAAAATAAACTAAAGCGACTTGAAAAAGGAAGGTTGTGGTGGCGTAGGTGGCTGAGAGGTCGTGATTAAATAGCTTGATTTCATCGAAGGGACAAATTCCAATGGTAATGGAGAGGACGTGACATCGAATCCAACTGACTCCGGGCGCAAAGCTATCCCATATATTAGTAATCATTGAATTATTTGAGTTTGGAATTTCCAATTTTTATTTAAACATCAGGCAACCTGAGCATCTGCTCTACTACGAAGGAGCATTAACCAGGTGCTGCCCACCAGTTTCGTTGCATTTCTCCATCCATTGTGCAGGAGGACTGGTATAGATAAGTTATTCTCCTGTGAATATAAACGAATATTCATAAAGAAAACTATAGGCATGTTAGCAAATTTTCGTTGAAAATTAAACTCTTGCAATGGCTCCTATAATATTTTTAAATCAAACATTTAGAAAATGTTCTTTATTTAAATTCGTTTTGAGACATTCTGAGACGAATCGTAGAGTATAACGCTTTTTTACATGTATACAGGGTGTCTGCACTGATTTTAGGCGAAAATCAAGGGATCAGTGCGAGAGCTCATTTCTGATCGAAAGTTCCTCCTAGAGATTTTTTTTTTAACGCTTTGTTTTCGACCTATTAAATTTTTAAGATTATTTTCGTTTTTATGTACCTTACAGCCATATCACCCCTGATAATCACTATAAACTCCAAACTAAGCAAACCATTGGAAAGAGCGGTGAATTTCCAATAATCCTGATCTAAAATAAAGTTTTTAAGTTAGTTTTAATGTGCCGAAAAAGAAGCAAAGTACAAATTTAGAAAAAAAATATTTGAAATCGAAGTTTTTTCTTCCGTTTTTCTGCTCTCAGTATAGGGATTTTCGGCGGTCAGCTTTTGAAAGGTTTAGTCAATTTTACTTAGCACTTGTTACACATGGAAGGACTTGTAAAACGTATTTGGTTTATTTAATTACGTCAATTTCATCTCAGTAGGTCTACGTCTATGTAGGTATTTCACAGCACATGTAAACAACTCTTGTTTTGAAGCAATTGGTGTTTCTGTGTTCTGTTAGTAGAAAGTACCATGGACTTCACCAAACTTCAAACAACTTGCCTGGATGCTGATAGTAACAGGGATTTATATATAGTATACCTATTTAAATTTATAGTAATAAAGATACCTTGCTTTTGATGGCTATTTATGAAGAATAACTTATTAGACAAATAATACAGAGTGTTGAAGATTTGTAAAAAAAATAGTCTTGAGTTTTGAAGTACTCGAAGAAAAAAGATTCGTCTTGAGTGGAGTGACAACTATGTACGAACAATTGAAGGTGCAGGTACTGGGTAACTTGACCAGTGAAGACACTGCGATGGCCCGTATGTTCCAACAGAATTCAAGGTTACATATTGATTACCTTATGTGCGCATTATACAGGGTGATTCCCTCGCAGATGTAAAAAAAATTGGGTGAAACTACATCAAAAACAGAGTAAAATGCCGCCAACCGCATATTTTTATCTCAATTCGTACTCGAGATATGGTTTTTTAAAGTTTTTTTTCAGGAATACCGTGTTTTTTCATTTTAAACTCGGATTTCTCCACTTTTCCTCATTTAATTTTAACTTTCAACCTCATTTTCGGTATCAGCATTAATTTTCCTACAAGAATAGTGTACTTGGGTTCTTAAAAAGTACCATCCGAAGACCCTCACATCAGCTCAAACATTGACGATTTTGAAAAAAAGAATATTTCTGAAAATCTTTAAAACTTTACTACTCTTCCAAAACGAATCCTGGAAACTGGCAAATCTCATGAAAACTGCTTCATTTGATATGCTTTCCAACGGTATTATCAATTTTACTTTTATTTTGTTATTTAGGGGAGAAAATAATGTTTTAATGTAAAAAAAATGTGGGTTTTTCAATGAAATTGTTGGTTTTCTCGAAAGATGACCCTCCATGAACCAACGAGTATGGGGTCGGTTTCTATGTATTTTTTCTCGCTGGATCGAATGGAAACTCTTGCAGATCTCTCAACTACGTTATAATGGAATTTTACACTTTAATTAACTAGTTTTACCCCATAACACACATACATTCAATCGTAACAAACAAACTAAACATTTGCGAGTTTAAGTGTAAAACTCGGTTATAACGGAGTTGGGGAGATCTACTGAATGTTACCAGAATGTTACCATTCAATACAGCGTGGAAAAACACATAGAAACCGACCCCATATTCCAAGTTTATGGAGGTTCATCTTTCGAGAAAACTAACAATTTAATTGAAAAACCCACATTTTTTAACATTAAAACATCATATTCTCCCTTAAATAACAAAATAAAAGTAAACTTGATTATACCGTTGGAAAGAGTATTAGACGAAGCAGTTTTCGTGAGATTTGCCAGTTTCCAGGATTCGTTTTGGAAGAGAAGTAAAGTTTTAAAGATTTTCAGAACTATTCTTTTTTCAAAATCGTCAATGTTTGAGCTGATGTGAGGGCCTTTGGATGGTACTTTTTAAGAACCCAAGTACACTATTCTTATAGTGGTCAAAAGTTAAATTTGAATGAAGTAAAGTGGAGAAATTTGAGTTTAAAAGGAAAAAAACACGGTTTTCCTGAAAAAACCTTTAAAAAATCATATCTCGAGTACGGATTGAGATAAAAATATGCGGTTGGCGGCATTTTACTCCATTTTTGATGTAGTTGAACCCAAATATTTTTTTGCATCTGCGAGGCAATCACCCTGTATATATATATATATATAAATCGGAAATCAGAAACTCGTAAACGAGTTCCACTATCTGCTTTACAAGCAGATACCATGTTACATGGATATGTTTTTTTTTTAAATTAATTTATTGATTTTATACAATTTTTTCCTGGACACACCAAGATCTGAAGATGTCCTCAGTAAGAGGACGAAACGTTATAAAATAAAACAATAAATCAAATAATTTCATTTATTTTCCCTGGGCCGCATCCCGACTAATTCCAACAAAACAACGGTTTACTTATAGAAATATTGAAAATAACTGTGGAGAGAAGCCACTACAATGAGTTGTTGTTAACAGTCGACTGTTGTCAAGAGGATGAAAATGTTTCCTATGGAGTGGAGTAAATGATGCTATTGCTTTACGTTAAGAATATTGTAACCGGCTTATTAAAATTGTTTATAGTCCAATCAACTTAGTTTAGGAATGTAGCCAGGTACGTAAGGAGGGGGAAATTGGTAGCTTGAGATGTGAACATTTATCACATAAATCAAGCGCTTTCCAACGAGTGGCGAACGATTTTTGTGCAATGAAAACTGCGGAAGTTCCATTCCCCTAGCAACGGCTAGGTTGTACGTGAAAAACACTGAAATTGTGACACAATTTTTGCGTCACGGAAATTTTTGGTTGACCCCCCAGAGCAAAGACATATCCATGTCAAAATTATTAATAGATATAATAAATATCATTATGCCCATGATGTATTTCCTGGTTAATCACTGGAAATGCTACCAACCATAATCAAACCATATATCAAAAACAGAGCTGAAACATACATAACTTACAGTCGGGATAAGGCTATATATGCTGATACCTTGACTTGGTGAACTTGATGTGTCAACACAACTTTTTGTTGATACATATCAGCATGACCTATCAACTTGAAACGGATTGAGTGTCGATTTTAGAACATCTTTTCGAATTAGTTTCAACCCGATATAATATTTCAAAAAGACTTCCCTCAATGTCAGAATCGATACAGCAACGACTGGGAAAATGGGAAGAAAAAGGCCTATGATTCGAATAGCAGTGGGGCGATAACCCCAGCTGAAGGGCTGTTGGAAAGGATGCAAACTAGGGAAAGACCTCCGCAGCGCCCTTCTATACCTCAGGACCCCGATATCAGAAAGCCAATTACGTGGGTAGGGGTTGTAGTTAACATTTAAGACAGGAATATCCCTCTCCGATCTCACTCCCTGAATCTAGTCTCCCTCTCTCTCCTGCAGCCTCACTCCCCCATCTTGCTCTCATTCCCTCGCTCCGTCTCCCTCGTTTCAGTCGATCTTCCGAATTCCAGGACCCTCAAGAGCCTCACGCTTCGAGTGAGATTCTGATGAAGGGAGGAGAAAATCGCTTTGGAAGCTCTAACGAGGAATGCCCCCTTCCTTCATTGGAATCCTTTTAATTCGCGTCTTCTGCTGTAACTCATAAAATATTCCAATTCTTTGTTGGACGTTGTTGTTACGCAGATCCCCTGATTCATCGACTTTATTTGATCGCAATTAGGATCTCTTCCTTGAAAGATACGGTTCGGAAACTTCTTCTTTAGAATACCAACAATAAGAATCAAGAAGTTGTACATTTACAACAAAGTGATGAATCGTTGTTGTTTATTTTGTCCAAATTCCGACAATAATGTTAGAAAATTTCAGACAAGATTTAGAATTTGATTCTGAAACTCGTTTTCCAGGATCAGCTGAAATTTTTGAGTTGTACACGTTTGAATTGTGAAAAAATTGCTCAATTCCCATCTTTTTGATTTAAACAAGTAAAAAAGTTGATCATGTAGGACATTTAACGCTGAACATACCTATGCCGCATAATGGGTCTTTAAAAAAAAAAAAAAAAAAATTATGATAATAACCGTGTTTTTGCTAATTTTTAAACTGTACGACGGTTTTTTAAATTCTGACAACTAAGAGAGGCGGTTTCTTTAAAATTCTAAAATAACTAAGTAAGGCGGAAATTAGAAGAAACAGTGTTAGTATACTAAATGTACTTGTACCGTTTCTCATGGAGGGGCAACAGTCAAGGATTTCATTTTATTTTATAGTTTTAGTATTCATTTCTAGTACTTGATGAATATACGAAAACTGTATAATAAACTGCCATACGTAGATATAAGTAGATATTCAATGTTTTTTCGTAATGATTTGAAATCACGTACGCTTTCATACTCACAAACCCACCTGTGGTTTATTAAAGCATACCTAATACTATTTAGAAAAAATATCATCCAATTAACTAATAATCAAATCGTTGAAAACTACGATGAATACGAACACCTACGAATAATCTGAGGAGCACTAGGCTTATATACTATAATTATACTTGACTTACTGCCTGCAAAATCATTTATTTACACCCTTCCAGGTTTATCAACAATTGTTACTTATTGATCTGGACAATATCACACAATTTTGTTATACAAGTACGCGGAATAATAAACGGGGTATGAAACCGAGAACAACAAACAACAAAATGTAAACAATACAAATTCAAATCAGCAATATGCTAGGTTAGAATAGAAATATCTACTGCCACAATACATTTTTTTAATCTTTTCTATTAAACTATTTCAATCACCAAAAAAAACTTCTATTTTTTCTTTTTTTTTTTCTTAACGAGCATTTTAACTGTGATTTAATTCGTAAATGGTATAATACAAACGATATACCATCAATAAAAAATTAATAAAATAATACGGGAAACAACCAAGCTTGATCAAGTAGGCAGTGAAAAGTTCTTAGGGGAATTTGGTGGATACTGAACAATGGATATTTTTCTAGGGAAAAATCGCATATGGGCTAGCCCAGAAGATAGTGGAGAACGACTTGATTTCAGTTTGTAGTATTCACATTTCCCTTTCATTGAGTCGGTGATTTTACTCCTTTCCGAGGGGTTGTAAAATATCCTCTCAATTTTGCCCTTATACAAACGAACCTTATACGAACCATAATAAGAATAATTTTTTTCTAAGAGCGGTAATAATACCGTATACCTAATTGTATTTTACTGAAGTTAGAAGCGTAAAATTATTAATTTTGATTGTATCCATACCACGAACTTCTGCGTCCTCTGTAATTCATGGAGGGGCTCTGCCCACCCTGCCCCTCCTCAAACTACGCCTCTATTAGTATGCGAAAATATGCGTTAAATAAGACCTAGCTCAGGTCAGTACTGTGTTTGTGTAGGTATTGGAAAACAACGCACATCAAACTCTTTTGCGAAGATAGGTTGGAAACAAATTACGAAATCATGTTTTCTTCTCCAACGAAAAAACTCATTGCCTTACTGAAGGCAAAAAAAGGCAAACGAATTTAATCTGATTCTTTTTGTATGCATCTCACTTATGTATCAATGATTTCAGATCTGAGTTACTCTGTGTTGCTAGGACTTTATAGCAATGAACGTCAAAACATTTACTTATTTTCATGCTAAAAGTCAATCTACATATCAATATACTATATATATTTTTTTGTTTGGCTCACCTCTTTTTATGAAGATTATTGTGGAAGATCACTCGTGTCCTAAGTTAGACTGAATAGCAAGCGTGCTCGTTGATCTGTTGAAGCTAACTAGTATTAATTTGTTATTAATCGTCGTTTTTCTGCATTCCTCAGCATGGCCATAACTGGCCTTGGAAAAAATGGAAGAAGGAATGGACAGGTAAGAAAATACCGACGAAGAAGAAGTTGATCATGCGCTGTAGGCTCCTACTAGGCGGCTTGTACAAACTTTGGAAATTAAATTCCGATAGTTCCGATCGTCCGAATTTAAATTTTTTGTTTTAATTTGTTCGGGAAACGGTGTAGATTAATTGAAAATTAAAAATCAAAAATCGTATTTTTTTTCATTTTTACCGGCAAACTCCCCTTATGTATTGGGCCGCAACTCCTACCAACCTCTTCAGAAAAGGGGCCGCAACTCTTATGTCTCAAAGGGGATTGAGCCGCAACTGACCATGTTCGCCGCCCAGGGGGAAGGGGTTCTTTGACCATCATAGAAAGAAAAATCATAGAAAGAAAACTAATTATCGTTTGAGAGAGCGGCTGATGCCAATCTTCTTAGGATGGAATATTCTTCCATTTAAAAATAGTTAAAATACATTTCTCGCACCCGTGTTTAACGCTCATTGTCCGAAGCCAACTTATAAGTAGAATAGATTATGTTCAAAACTTATTATTTGAGCTTTGGAATTGCGCATCAAACAAAAGTAACTATTACGAATAATATGTTCACGTACATAGCTTTCCGTTTGGTTTCTAATGATACTAATTTGATTCCGTATGCTTGGCTAAGAAATTGTGCTGCTGTTAAAAACTTGTGATGGTAAAATGGTGTAAGGATTCTGTAGTATCTACCAGAAATAGTATTGAAGGACGAAAGAATGAACGTTATGGAAAGTTATTAACCATCACGAGCAGCAGAGCTGCCTTATGGAAACAGTGGTCGATCACTCTATATTTGAAAAGTCAAATCTCTGCTTTCGACAGCTAAAACGTATTGATGTTGTATATATCAAATCATTTGGAAAACCCAGCAATATTTCTTTAAAATATTTAAAAAGTCGTTTTTTTTAAATGTTGACTCATGATGAGTCACTATTTCTTACTTTGAAGGTGAGAAGACAGGTTATGTCAGTACCTTCAGGAATACGCTCGTGTTCCGTAACTGAACTCTGTTTCGAAAAACATTTCTTACGTCTGAATTCTTCTATTGTCCTAGAACTGAGACTAAAGACAAAAACTAAATTACGATAACCATATTCGTTTCACTCTTTTCTATCTTTCCCTAAAAATTGATTGAATTTCAAAGGTTAAAGTTGACACATGATATTCCTAAAGGATGATTCCATAATTGATTCGTCAAAGATCATTTCGAATATGTTTCAAATTATAACGGTGTTCTCTGACTCATAAGAATGTTCTTCATTGTTAGCCTCATATTCCGCACAATTCATACGCAACGGACGATTCACCCAAAATTCTCTTTGTTTTATGATATCATAGCCCTAAGACGCCACAGTACGTTTTCATATTCCTGCTCCCACGAAATTAAGTAAACATGACCACCCTCAGCCAACGCGCCCTGCCCTCTAGAAGGCACATTTTCTCTCGTTATTCTAATTTAAAATGCTGAGAAAGACGCAAAGCACTTCCTCCTCCTTTTTTAAAAGTCTGTTTCATTTTATCGGGGAGACCCTTGTGGGATAGTCTCAAAAGCGCCCTCATAATTCTGTATTCCGTCCCAAGCCAGGGCGACCAAACGAGATCTGTTTATCAAAATCTTCTCCCCGCTAGGTTCTCGTTATTAAAACGACAAAGTAGAAAGGAACCGCGATAGTTAAGTTTCCTGAATAAAGAGCCGGAGGGAAAAAAATGACTTTTTTTCCTGTTTAAAGCGAAGCTCTTTTAAATGAGGACCTGAGAAGGTAGATTTCCGTCCGGGTCTTTCAGCGTGGGAATGAATTAGATCGTCACGTAGTCAGAAGTTGGGGATGCGGAGGCGCAAGTAGGATCTGGAAATCGTGAGCGTACAAGAAAACTGAGGAGGATGAGGATGAGAATGAGTGAGAATTTGAGTTCCATGTAGTTGCCTGTAGTTAGCAGGCTTTTGCATTTACACAGTCGGAGTTTAGGCGAGTTGGGTAATGAGGCAGCTACTTGGTCTTGTATGTAACAAGTTCATTTTTTACGAGAGGACCCTCACCAAGTCAGTATAAGGTGTTCCACTTTTTCTCCCTTTTCTGTTGAAACGAGATATGATAGTGAGAGCTTTCCGAATAGTTGTCGTATTATCACTTCAAGTCGTTATAACCGTGTTTTTTACGGTTAGACATAAACACCACCATAACAACAACTGCCACTGGCAAGGCGAAGTCAACACGCAAATGGTGAAACAGGAAGAGCGAGAAATTACAATCCAGAACTTGGAAGCCCACTTACCACGGAGGTGCTGCTCAATGGTTCAAAAACTCAATCTAGCTAGACAAAATTGAGTTTCCGAGTTGAAAGTATGACCCCAAGCATGACCTCAGCAGGTCTTGACATGTATGATTATTGTTGATGTGATGACATGTTGATTATTCTTGCCCTTTGGATCGATGCGGCCTCACCACTTTGGAGATAAGACGGACGATCGCAGATCAAACGACTCTTCATAAGCTTTTAATCGGTGCCCTCGATTGCCCCTTCTTGTTGTCCAAAATTAATTTAAAAATGACGAAGTATGATTACTGCCAAGTACTACTTTTCCATACCAGATTTGCCACCACAAATTATTTATCAAACACGAATTGCCCGAGAAGCCAATCTCTGTGTTTCACTCGATCCTGAAATAATTTTTTTTCTTTTTCATCCCTCAACTCCTATTTGTTATCTGTTAAACTTTGCCTAGGCCACTCTAATATCTAATTTTACAATTAAATTGTTTGCATATTTATTTGTTCACCTATTTACGCCAGTAAACAGTAACCTATTCACCTTAATTATAAGGTTTATAGTACCTCAATATTTTTCCTCAATAGCATGTCAATATTTCCATGTAGATACAGCTAAGATTTATAGCACCTATGTTTTCAGTTATTTCAATCGATTGCCTCATTCTTTTAGCCCTGAAGAAGTTCTAAAAATAGAATGAAACGTTGGCATGAAATTTTGAGTATTTTTTTTCCAAGACCGACTCTCAAGAGCCCTACACCGAATTTCATATATATATATATATATATATATATATATATATATATATATATATATATATATATATATATATATAACATTAAAAGTGATAAACTCTAGGATTCGTCTCACAATGCCTCAAAACGGGCTTCAATGAAGAAATTTTGATTTAAAATTTTTCGACCCATTGCAATAGTTTTTTTTTTTTTTTTTTTTTTAAACTAAAAGTTGCTAAAAACAATCTGATAAGGCAGATACCTATACCAGGTTCAAACGTTTTTCTACCCAAAACTTCTCGATGGACACAATTTTCGTTTGTAATGATTATTAAGTATCCATACTGTTTTGTAGAATGGACGATTAATCTATACATTATTTCTACAGTGAAAAATGGAAGAGTTCAGGTCCTCTTCTTACCCCCAAGCACTCTTGTACCTAAGTGCTCCCACAGCTTACGCCAGCCGCCACCGCCAGCGCTTGAATCGATGTGCACGAGGCCTATACCCTAACACAAACCCGTTGAAACGCTAACCTCATGATCCCAGTAGGGGGCAAGCGATCTCCCATTCCAGCTAAGCCCGATCGTTTCCATGTCGATAACCCCGTACGACCCCCTCACCCGTACGTCGCATCCTCTTGTACGTCCGACCCGTACGACCGAGAAAAAAGCGTTTCCCCGGACTTCACCGCTCAGCCTCCCCGTTAAATGCCGTTTTAATTTCCTCTACATCCCCGGAAACCCCTCCCTCCCTCATCATCTCCCGGCCACTGGTCGAGTTCAGCTCGGCAGAGGCGATGGCCGAACGTGTGCAGAACCTCCAGATGGGTTTTTCATTTTCCCCGAGCATCCGGCGGGAAAAACGGGCTGTGATGGCCACACTGAAAATAACCGGGTCTTCCGGGTGGAAAGTATTTTCTCCTAAATGATTGTCGTTTTTCCTTCTTCTTTTTTATTATTATTTTTTATCTCTCTCTACCGGTTATCCGCCCCGAAACCGGTACCGAGCGGCAGTAGGAAACGGCCGCGAGCTTGTAGGAAATCGAAAGCGCGGTGAGAACTGATGGATGGTGATTAATTCCGGTACATGAAATACAGATCAACGTGAGATTCACACATCATAGAGTCGGCTCAATGGGTAAACTTCTGAAATATCAATTTTGGTTTATCATTTTCAACAATAAATCCTTGTAATCGGCTAAGAACCCGTTCCCTCACCATCACTCAAACGTTTTAGGTTTCAAAATACGTTTTTTTCTGAAATCGCATTAACATACATGTTGGTAAGTAATTATTACATTTCAAGGACATCCCTATGTGTGGGTTGTAAACAGGGTTGCCAGGTGGTATGGAGGAAAAAACCGGACATGGGGGAAAGTGTAGACTAAAAATGCTTGCTCATTAAAAGATCGTACAGTCATAAATTCCATGCATTCACAATATCATTGTTATTCATTTTCTTGATGAAACCATGTTCTTGCCAAATGAGACCTGATATTTACCTATATTATCTATAATATGTTCCAATAAATACCGTTCGCCGATTATAATGGGTGGATTCAGATAAGCTTTGAACAAACTTTGAGTTGAAATAAGTCCCTCAATTCTCATTCATATTCGAGATAGGTACTAATGTATGATTTGTAAAAGAGTCCCTCAAAGAAACCACGTTAATTTCATTAAAATCATGTTTGTCCACTTTAACTCAACCAAGTTTGGGTTTCGAGCATATTTTAGGAACCAGTGTTAAATTTCCTAAAATAATTTTGTCTTTTGATTCTAATTCCTGATTTGATTCCTGATTTTAACAGGAAAGTGTTATGTTTTCACAAATGGTCGTTGTCGAAGATGAAAAATCCATACATTGAAAGGTAGATTTTCAGGATAAAAATGGAAAAGACTAACGAACAAATAATATATTGTATCACACAAATACAGTTATTATATCACACATGAATTATTGTGTATGAAATTGTAGGACAAATTTGGAACGTCCCATCCAAATGAAATGCTTTGACAAGCGTTTTCAAGTTTGTGACACAAGAAAATTCTAATTAGGGTCGTGAGACCAGTGTTCGACAAGGACCCAGTGATTGACATCTCACCAAAAAGTTTAAATAATAAGGCATGAAAGTGTTTTACGGGCTTGATCCTTTTGAATTTTGAGACAGATTGGCGAATTTTGAGATTTCAGGCGGGTTTTTGTGAAATCTGGAGAAGGTTACCCAACAGAACCTCGTGTTGTCATTTCTTTGGTGCTGTTTCTTGTGATTTCGCTAAGGAGGTAATTGTTTTATTTTGCTTCACCATGCCTTCCACATTTTCAAACTCGATTGCTCCTAAGGATTTTCTCAATCAGTTTTTTGTGTAGATTGCATTTTTAGCTACTATTTTTAGGAAATAAAGATAACACGTGAAAATGCAAATGTCAATTACTAGTCGCCAAACTGATGGTACCCTCAGCACTTGACATTGCTGTCAACATGGATCTCTATTCTTTCTTGTCATTCGTTCTTTATTTTTCATATTTATGTAAATACATACTCGTAGCAACTCACAAGCTGTTAGTTTACCGTTTGGAACGTATTGTACCTATGGTATTGAGAAAACATTGTACCTATTTTGTGATTGAAACATCTGGTGATATTTTCAGCTTTGTCTTTATGAATACTCATATTAATTTCGATCAATAAAACTAAGTTCAAATGCTCAATTTAGTTATAAAATGTCGAAATAAATATTTGTTGATACACGGAATCATTTATTGTAGAAGAACTGCTGTGTCAATCCTAGGGTGTCAATCACAAGTGCTACAAAAAATTCAGCTGTTTGATACTGGGTCGAAAAATTGATTTCGAAAAAACGAATTTTTGATGTTTTCTGGCTTGAATTAGTGATTTTTTCTATACTGAGCAAATTGAGGACATCCTGATGCAGCAATAGGTGTAAACTTCAAGCTTGAAGGAACGAAAAAACATAACTTAATTGCTTGTCAATGTCAAAACTTCTCTTAAGGTGTCAAATACTAGCCTCTCCACCCTAGTCCATTTCCAACATCGATTGCTAACACATATTCCGCTTCGCTGGGAGTCTTCAGGCGTTGGGGAATTTTTCCAAGTGACGCCACTGGTTGTTTTGGCCTGGTATTTTCGTCGGCCTTGCTTCCCCAGCTCGTGGGCGATGTACAGAGCCAAAATCCGGGAAACTCGATGCTCATCCCACTTTATCAAGATTTGGTTCGGGAAAAGGGGTTTAGGCGCCCCCGTCCCCTCCATCGGCTAATATTCCGGACCGTTTCCTTTGTTTAACTGAAGTGGAAATGTGCTGGAAGTAAATTAATATCCTGAATCCACGTCCATGAGCCCTCCCTGTCCCACCTTCCCCGTGCAGGCAGTCGTTCGCGCTGCCGTTAATAGGTTTCGAGAGGTCCGCGCCGCGTAGCACAATTTATGGGGATTCGGATGTGCCAGATATTGATTGAGAGAGGTAGGGGAATAGCGCTGATGGTGAGTTCTAAAGTTGACTTCCAAAACGGTCGCAACAACGGACCATTATTTTCGTGACGTTACATGGAATAGGGCATTTGACAGAGCCCAATTCGCCTTTAAAGAGTAAATAGTTAGTTAATGAAAAATTGTTTAACAATAAATGCAAGGAAAACAAAATATCTTAATAGATGTTGAGGCTACCAGTAATCGTTCTCATTTTATACAAACGTGCTCAGATAAGGACGACATTTGTAACTGTGATGAATTGGAGCTCGTTTCAAGCCATAAATACTTGGGTGATGTGCTCGGTAGTCAAAATCCCATATTGACTTGGCTCACTCCAAACTTAAAAAGTTCATTTTAACATTTTACCGTCTAAGAATTTATTTTGTTAATGTAGTCAACCTATGTAATCAACTCACTAAACTCTAACTTAGATAAAACATTGAAAAAACCATCCTCCTTTTCTCGATATGATTATAAAAAGATGATACATTCATAGTTGATCAAAATAGGGCCATTAAATTGTGAAAATATATCAAGAAGTGTTTATACATATTAAATTCCATTATTTAATATCTAATATGTTTATTTTACCTTTTAATGTTAGTTCTACGTAGACAGTACTATTGTTCGGAAGTACCTATCGATGTATTTTGTAATTTTTTTAAATTTTATCCTAAATCCCTTAAGGTTATAGATTGAGATACGCGATGTCACAAATCTTGTTTGACCTTGTGGGCTAGCCTATTTCAGACAATAGCTCTAGCATTTCAATTTAGTTATTCCTATTCATTTCAAGGATGCACTTTAACTTTGAAGAAATTTAGTTCATTTGTATCCTTTAAACGTATTTTTATGTGGTTGGGATCAACTTTCTCTCTCTCTCTCTCTCTCTCTCTCTCTCTCTCTCTCTCTCTCTCTCTCTCTCTCTCTCTCTCTCTCTCTCTCTCTCTCTCTCTTTCTCTCTCTATTTCTCTCGCTCTCATTACCACCATGCACCAGTACTGTAGGTAAAGGTCATGCAGTCCACAAACATACTTACATACCTACTTATTTTCTAAAAAATGTACATTGTTCTTTAAACGGAAATGCCTGGATGAACACTGTAAAAATTAAGCGTGTTATAAGGCCATGTGGATACATCAACAGACACAGCATAGCAAGCATTAACGCAATGTTCACATTCGAAATTTTATGAAATATCTACATATTTTTCTGTTTTTACATAATTTTATTCTTAATACTATCAATTGCCGATTTTGTATCAAAGTTTTGTTTCTGAGCTGTACTCATGTTTCTTAAAATGAATAAATAGCCATCACAATATCTTTTTACAACCTGCCATTAAGTGCCATTTGTGATTTGACTCTTTACAAAGACAACAATCACGAACTCATAGCCCACACCTTCCAGCGACTATCCTGTTTTTCGCATATTCCGAAAGCAAAGTTTATGATTTTTCTTTTCCAAGTTCTGATAAAAATAACTTTACTCGTATGATTTATGATTATCGAGAACAGCGCAAAGTATGCTGACTCTATCTTAGTCAGTGCTGAAACGAGACAGCTGCGGTAAAATATTGTTCATATCATATCAACAGTAACCCCTGCCATCTGTTCACATGTATGACAGGTCAGTATAATGAGAAGCGACAGCGCTGCACGCCTACCGTTTGAGGAAATTAGAGAGTTCCTAGTAGATCCGTCGGTCTCAATACGGCGTGCGGTAATGAGAAACATTTACCGCACCCTAAAGTCATGTCAAGTCCTTAACGGATCTAGTTGTAACGCGAAATCCATGGAAGGAGGAAATTATCCCTAGGAGGTTATCATTGTCTTTCTTTGTTTGTTGTTGTCCATGGAAGCAGGTTATTTTAGACGATTACGTTTTTTCTGGATTGCGATCCGCTTACGTATCTGAACGGATGGATGTGTCACCGTAACTCATTGCGTCAGAGTTACAGCACCGGATTGTCGATACCGCACGACGTATTGTGTTTTACGGATCTACTAGGCATTCTACGGATCTATCTAATGCCTAGCGTTACATATTTTTTCACTCCCATAAACAGAAACATGCATAAATATTGCGTACACAACATGAAACAACAGAGTTTAAGACCCAACCATGCTTTCAGCGGAGTACCTAATGCAAAATCTTTGAGACAACCGATATAACCGAAATCAATTTAATCTTTGATATAACCCAAATCTTAATTCACCTCCTTATATTTATTTATAGTATTCTGAGATATAACATTCAGAAAAAGTTTGTTCCGTGTTCCATCATTAAAAAAAAAGAGCTTATTGAATAACTCCCAACACTTAGACAGAAAAAATAGAAAAAATTCGTTGCCGGTTGAATTATCTTTTGTTTATTTTAAATCTTTTGCTCTTCAAACAGGACGTTTTCTGTGTTTTCAATTCAGCTTTATGTAAACTTTGTTGGACCACTACTACAATCGGTACTTTTTTGTCCCCAGTCTGTTTCACGACTTTCGCGACTGTTTCACGCCCGCCCGATGTTTCTATGCACCGGTAATGATACGGGTATTAGGGACGGATATAGTGATTGCTAAGGCAGGTCGTTACTTGATACCTATTTTTGCGAATTTATGCAGAGGCAATCATACCATAACCACGCCAATTTGTTTCAACAAATCCTCACCGACATCGGCAACTTCTGAAAATACGGTAATTCTTTTTTTCCTTCTTTTTTTAATAATATAATTTCTTCCCACAGCTTGAAATTGTCACCGATTCTACGTAAATATGTAATCTTAGTAAGAAGGAATGCCTAGATACATCGGGTGGGCGTGAAACAGTCACGAAAGTCGTGAAACAGACTGGGGAGGAAGGGGGGTATAACGTAAAAGTACCCTACAATCATGATGCACCAAAGTCAAGAGGATATTTAAGCATCCATGGCATGGGCGTGCCACATTTTGTTTATCATGCCTCCCTTACTCAAAATCTTCATCCATATCTCACTTGATGAAGTGATTTGCAATCAGCTGACAAACATGGTTATCTTTGTTTTTATATGACGAAAAATGCAAAATGTAGCTGGCTGGTTCCTTTTAACACTTTCTAATCTAAAACTTGAAACCTTGAACGAATAAATCTGTAGAAGTTTGAGGTTGTAATGAGTTCCAGCAATCCACGTTGAATGTGGCGGAGTTCTGCATAGCCTAAAGCAGTTCGAGCATTTACTAACAGATGCCTCTTACTCCTGGCTCGGGAAAATGTCGGTAAGCATAAGGGATTCTTGGTAAATAGAAGAGTGAAGCCGAAGACCAGGACAGACGGAAGCGATGACTCATAATGGATGGGTAAGAATTTCCGACCTTCCTGTAAGAAATACATTGAAGTAGCACGATCTCCCTCGCTAAATTTCAATTTTCCCCAAACCAGATTGAGATATCGGTACCTAGGCAAAAAATATGTGATGATCTCAAGATAATATCCACCAACAAAAATAAGACGGTATAATGATTAAAAGAACTAGGTACTATTTATGTAGTGTGTTAAGTTCTACGACAAATTTTTGGATGCTTCTGGCCTGTGGATACAGCTACAACTATCATAGGGTTATCAATAAATTACGCCACCCATTTGAGAAGATATAAGATTGGGATGTGGTTTTGACACACGCAAGTGCAGCAAACGATCAACCAATGACTGGAAAGCAAGTCAATGAATTTGATTTTTGATTTATTATTTTCAATAATGACCCTTTGTAATTGACCAAGAAACAATCCCCCCCCTACATCACTATCAAAATTTGTTGGTTTACGTTTCAAGGTGCGTAGAAACGTGTTGATGTTCCTTTTTCCGGCAAAGTTCTAGCCCTTGGGGAGAGCGAACTGGTCAGCGCACATCTATCCAGGTGGTTTCATTTGATTCTTTGGTCCAGTAGTGTTTTTGGGCATGACATGGAATCGAGAAGTTACAGGAATATTTTTATGAATTATACAATTTTATCTTTAGGTAGACGGGAGTAAGTGAAATTTAAGGCCGGAGCCTGTGTTGGTTAGAGAGAGGTTAAAAAGTTTTTAGGGTGCTTACCAAGCGCGAACTGGAGTTCCGTGACCGCTGCTGTGCCTTCTTGTACCCTGGCGGATCTCCCTCCCTTTTGCAATTCGGTGGTGAGGGATGAGGACTTTTAGGAAGGGATGTCGTCAGCTCAGGAGTGAGCCCTGATGGCTGGAGCTTAAGTCTCCAAACTATTTCCTGCTTCGAGTCATCCTGCAGAAACATGGCCGTGAGCTTACAAAGCCGTCTGTATGCCTGCGGGCAGTTATATTCTTGTTCTTCATCCATATACTCAGATGCTTCGCAGTAGCACTTGTCTCCAGAACCGCCCGAAGTGGCATCGGCTAAGTTGTTCTGTACAAATTAGTAATATTCAAAGAAATAAGGTGCCCTCTAAACCTTTTTCTTAGAGATTGACTACTGAATACAAAAATGTTGACATTCCATACGCTACCCACATACTTCAACGTAGAAAAGGACCTTTTTTCGGATTTTTCTTTTCATCCTGTTCCTCCTTCCAATTCTCACCCTTCTCTTCGCATCCACATCCTGAAAGCTCATTAACCCCAAAGGCTCGAGGGATAGACCGTACCCATTTCCTTATGCACACACAACCCCTTGCAAAAGCAAATATTTCCTACTTATAACTTCCCGGCCTTTTTCGCGCGAGGTTTTTTCTCATACCCCCTTCCCACATAAAACCATTCGGGGGGGCTGTGGAAAACCCTGGAAAGCGTGTGTGATGGGTAGGGGTAGAAGGGGGTATCCCGGAGGCGGATGGGATAAATCCACAAATATTTACCGAAAGAGATGACACCTCCGGTTCTGAAGGAGGCGGCTGATTGGTTCCCCCACCAACCAACCCCCCTACCTGCCTATCTGAGGGCAAACTTCCACACCCGTTCGCGGTCTTTTGCGTCTCCCCCACCTCCCCCATTTCCATCAGCAGAGTGAGAGGTGGGCTGGAGGGTAGGGGGCATCCGATATACATATCCCGAAGGTCCCTTGTGAATTAAAAGCAATTCTGGATCCCATCTTCCCGCCTTTTCCCAGGGTTTCGGCCCTTTCCACGATCAACCCGGGTGTTGACTGGGCGGGGCGGAGTCAATATCAGCACCTTTTTTCGCCTTATTTTCTTCACTTTGCCACCCCTCGCCATCTTATGTAGATCTCTAATCCTTCAAAACCTCAGTCCTGGCTTTTCCAGCGTTGCTCAAACACTCAACCGTTTTTTGGGGTTTATCCAAGAGTAATTGTCCCTAGAGATTTCACTTCTCTCATCCTGTCTCCTTTAGCAAAGTTGAACCCGAGCACAAGGTTCTATCCACATGTGAGCGCATATATTTATAATTTATAATAAATTGAAAATACATATTTATAAGGGATATATTTATTTGAGAGTAAATACAAATAAATTTATGTGCAAAACCCAATTCACAGATAATTATTGAGCTTCTTCCAGTGATATCAGTTTTGGAAACCGAGCTTGCCTTCAAAAGAGCGATCCCTACTTTCTCATTTCTAGGATGCCCTTCTGAAGCTAGGCATCGTCAATAAAGAACGAAATATTGGAATTGATCCAGGGGGTGTAGGACAACCCAGGCATGAAAAAAACGAATTAAAAAAATAAATTAATTTAAAAATAGTAACAATTAAATAACAGCATACAAATCCGTTTCAGACCATTCTACGACTGAACCGTGAAAAAGCATACAAACACATGTCTGTATGTGTGTGTGTGACAAATTTTGTCGATGCTGCCCCAGGCCACAATTCCCAACCAATTTTCGAAATTTTCTTTCTTTGTTCGGTCCTACTTTTAGTCTAGTTGCAAAAACTCCGGAAATTTTGAATTCCATGACGGTAGAGAGGGAAAGCGTGGAAGGGGGGGGGGGGGATAAAGTCGGAAAAACGTATTTTTTATCGAAAAACATTGTCGACGCCACCCAGGCCACAATTCTCAACCGATTGTCGTGATTTTTATTTTTCGATTTCAATTTTAGTCTAGTTCTGCAAAAAACCTTGGGAATTTCGGATTCGCTATAGTGGTGGTTGTGGAAGGGGTTATCATTATCACCGATTCATTCTAGCTCTGCTAAAGATAAAAATGCTGACCGATGTTCGTGGTTCTTAATTTGTTCCATTAAGAGTTCGATCTTGTTTTGGAACGTATGTCATGAGTATCAAATTTCATTATGTAAGGGTTTGAATGGAGGGGGTTATTCTGATAAACCGAGTTGTTTCAACTATTCTTTTCAGATTTTCGTGATTCTTTTGTTATTCAATAGTAAATTTGGTGTAGTTTTGGAGCACATGTCATGAGTTTCAAATTTCATGATGGAGGGGGTAGCAGCGATAAATCGTGATATCTTCACTATACTCATGTGAGACCATTTTTTATTATTAGTTTAATCCAGATTTTAGTCCAGTAATGCAAATTCAAATTCGAAATTTTCGGAAATTTCAAATCTACGGTTGGTGGGGAAGGTAAATGAGATGGGGGGGGGGGGTCTATTCCAAAAAGCCATGATATTTTCTCTTTCTTTAATTCTCACCAAAGTTATATAAAAAAAATACAAAGGGACGTCCCTGTAATGCATGCATTACCTACCGATATGTTTTGCTTTCGAGCCTGCCTACAAGAAGCGGATGCACCTGTTTCGATTTCATGAGATGAGTGGGAAAAATCAGAATCTCACCTTGGCCAAAATTTATGAGATAATTCCAATTTAATCATTGTATCAATAAGATATGATATTCTAGTTTTTAAGTAGTTTGACAGTTTTAAACTATGTCAATATTTAAACAGCTAAAATATCAACTTCCTTTACGAAAACGTAGTTGTGCTCTTTCCATTCTAGTGAAACGTGAATTCTGGCAATTGTGCCCCTGTGAAATGCAGTTTTGAAATGCAGAATCGTAATTATAATCACAGGTTTTGTGAGCAAACCAACAAAAAAAAAAAGTAATATCCCCCCCCCCCCCACAGCATCCTGTTATTTCAAATCTAATTTTATTTCCATATCCTGGGAGGGGAATAACCCCTGAGTTGCCTAGTACTAAATATATATAACTGCAGATCGTTTCTTTACAAGATTAAACAAAATGCATGTTTTCGACTTCCTTTTTTTTCTCGTCTCACCACGATTTTTGCTCACTTACTTCTACCAGCTCTCCTCAGCCTATTTTGATGAAATTTGAAACATAGGCTAAAATTGACCTGGCAAAGTTCGTTTTGAAGGTTTGGAGACGCAACGACCAATCCCGTTCACCCTAGGAAGTTGAAATTTGATAGCGAGACTCTCTAGGTCCTAGAGATCCTAGGAGATCAAGATACGAATAAACTCGGTGGCTCTCTCCGATCAGCTGAGTGAGCTAAATTCTCTCCTGTTTACACTGGGAAGTTGACATTTGATAGGGAGCCTCTCTGGAACATTATGAGACAAAAGAACCGATGGGCTTTATTCTGATCAGCTGAGTTAGCAAAATTATCTTCTACTCTTCCGAGGAATGTGATATTTGGTAAGGAGCTACTCTAGCTTCTTTGGCTCGCTATGGGAGCTAAATTAACTCTGTTCACCCTAGGAAATTTAAATTTGACAAGAAGTTTTCAAGGACAAAAAAGTCGAGTGAAATAAGCCTGAGCAGCCCGTATATTCCAACCTTTTCTTTCTAGACCACCAAAAATGTGTGATATCTCCCCCACACCACGCTCTACGTACAATAAATAAATGCGCCAAGCCACAAATTGCATGATATCATCCGATTCGGGCCAAGCCAATAGTCGAATTGTCTTACACATTTTGACTGCCTTTGGAGTGAGGCTCTTCTTCAACGGCTTGGCCGATTTTTGCCAATTACACAATAAAAACCAATGCTGTTCTCCAAATGTGGAGTTAAAATATCTTCTTCAAACGGACTTCCCCAATTTTTATTTCATTTGTACATACTTGAGGACCAAAACCCACAGCCTCTGCATTGTCTTCTGTTGCTGAGCACTACAACTTTTAACACGAGACCAATATAGGTACGAAGTATGTAACACTGTTTCTTACCTTTCCGATCCCATCTCGCGAAACTACTTCCATTCCATTGTGAATGTTGTTTTATTGAAATTATATCATACAGTGACATTTGCGCTACATATACCTACTCCTTACAAATGGAGAGTTGAAGAATCCACAGTAACGTTAAATGGTTTACATCCCCATATAATTTACAAATGAGTCTAATTGAGATGTGTGAATCCACTACCTCACTTACCAGTAAGTAGGTCCAGTCATGCGAAAGATAAAATTCAACCAAGCCGTCTCACTCCCAAACGCTGTACAAAAATTGAGGGAATCCGATTATTGGCTTGGCTCGAATCGGATATTATGCATTTTGTGGCTTGGCATATTAGGTACGCGGAGCGCCTTGTTGTTGGGTTAATGAGATGAAAAGTATGTTTAGTTTTCTTGTCCTGACTCACTAATCCTGAAAATCCATCTGTTTGGTGAGGCTTGCCACAAACCACCCTTGCTTCTCACTATTCTCAAGGTTCTAGAAGTGGTTCAAGACCTTCTGTGCTGTGGCTTCATTGAATTTCTTGGTACACCAGCGTCTAAATTTCTCCCCACATGGTTTCTTCCTAGTTCCTGGTTATTTTTCTGTATCCAGTACGCTTTTCCGTGATTCGTCAAAATTATCAATCGTCACCATTTCCTCACTCCCCATGGTTATTGTCAGCTTTTTTCTTTTCTACCCTTGAATCCCTGAGAAGAATCTCTGCTAGCTGTTTGCAACCTCGTGCAATGGAAAAAATACGTGAGATTCCTACGTCCATTTTTTGAACAATCACCACAGATTTATCCTGAAAAAATTCTCCGAGTGATGATAAATAACATTTTTTGAAATAAATGGAAGTCGTACATCTTACAGTTTCCAAACAAAGTGGGAAGGGAGGCCAGACGTTTCTCTCTTCATAATGACCCTAAATCATTGAATTTTTAACTGGCGTTATTACAAAAATATATTAGCTTCTTTCGGGCATGATTAGTATTTGGGCAACTTCTAATATGTAAAAAGTAAAACATTCTGGCTTTATTGAATCTCTATTATTTATTGCTTTGTATTTTTTAGTTCTTTCAACAAAGTGATGATGGTAAACTCCTTAAATCTCTAAACTTTGTTAAGAAACTTGATCATTCCCTAAACCATTTATTAATTAATATTATCATCCAAGTTAAATTATTTTCTCTATGGTATGGAGATGGGAACTACAACGAAAACCTAGAAATTATGTAATTTGATAGGGGCACAAGTTGGTAATACGATGAAAAAATCACTTCCGTTCCAGAATGATAGGGGGACAACTCAGTTCCGTTCCTGAGTTGGAAAGAGGCATAAAAAAATTCGATTTTTCAAGTTGAGCCTCTTTCAATCTACACGTATAATGTACAATAAAGAGACAATTACGATGAGATAAATATGTAAAGAGGGCACGTAACTAAAAAGTATTCTTAAAGATAAAGGAAGCACTGCACTCACGGGATCATATGTGGAAAGGCCATCCACTGTCACTTGTAATCGCAATTGTAATTTTGTACGAAAAAACTACTCACATAAATTACTCACATAACGATCACATCATTTACGAAAAATGTTTTTTTCATTTTTCTAAGACAAAACTGCTGGTGCGACTAATGTTTGTAATATTTGACTGACGGTAACTGTATTCGTTATAAATAGGAAAAATAGGAGTGAATCATTTCAAAAGGAAATTTAATAAGCTTCAAATTAGTATACATTCATATTTTAGAAAAAGTTGATAGTTTTTGAGATAAACTCAAAAATAAGGAAAAGTCCACATTTTTAATGGAATTCTCCCTCCCTCTACCCCCTTCCGCCAGCTAGATTCTTGTAGACTTTTACAATGTTACGTATGAAGGTCTAAAGAACATTTGTGCCAAATTTCAGCAAGTTATGAATTTGTTCCAGTGATCAGCTGTTTTTAGGAATAGTTTTCCTAGACTATGAGTACAACTGTTGAATTGAGAAGTTCAATTTAGTGAGAAAAGTAAGCGCAGTGTGTACATGCGAAGGAGGTGCAGCTTTTGCTGTGGTTCACACCTCTCCTGTGGTTGAGCCTTGGTAACACAAGCTAGCACTCCACCAAAGACCAAACGGCTGACAGTGATGGTGGTCAGTACGGTCAACTGCAAAGGTACTACCAAACCTCCAGCATGGTCCTATGACAATGCACTCCTTATGGTGCACTTTCCTCCACCTTATGGTGGAGACCCGATGATACCAAGGGTACTGACCTACACTTATCTGGGTTGACTAGCAAACCATACGGCTAGCTTGTCAATTGATTTAGGCAATGTCACTAAGGACAATCATTTTCTGCTAGTAGGATGACATCATCGGCAAAAGGCAATGCACCTACTTGCACCCCAGGAGTGAGATCAAATACTATTTCAGCCGGCAGCTTACCCAAGGCCATATCTGGAACCAGGTTCAAAAGCAGTGATGACATAGGATCCCCCTGGTGCACCCAGAGCCCAGTGACAAAAGGAAATGAAATCCCAAAGTTAAAGAAATTTATGAACTGGTTTTGTATCTTGCTGACATGTCATGGGTTCTATCTGAAGTTTTCAGATTAGCAAAACACATTGTGACTATATTCCAAGCACCACTGCGTCTGTCGAACGTTCATTTTCCTTCCTAAAAAGCATAAAAACGCATTTGGGATCCACACAAGGGCAACAACGGTTGTCTGATCGCTCTTTAATATCTATTGAGAAATGTCATGTAGCGAAACTCAAATAATCTGTTCTGTAATCAAATTTCAATGATCTCGTAAGTTTCTCGAAAAAAATCGACGGATTGATCTCATTTACAAATAATAAATTTCTAGTCATCTCTTGAAATTAATTTTGACTTGTACATTACATAAGTACCTACATCTTGCAAAGAATAATTATTCTAATTACCTATTTTCTGTTTTTTACTGACTTCATTTTGATTTTTGAGCAGATACCTATCTAGATCACCTGTAACTACTTACTTTTTTTTAATAGGTATATATCCAGTCTGCCATACGAACTAAATCACTCGCGACGAAGTTGTGGAAACCCATTTCAAAACGGAAGTTAGTGGAAAAACTTTGTCTATTTCCACGAAAAATAAAGAGTTACAATGTTAAATCGATTTCGACGGTTAGGCCATCATCAGTAACAAACAATAACAGTTATTGTTTGTTACTGATGATGGACTAACCGTCGAAATCGATTTAACATTGTAAATCTTTATTTTTCGTGGAAATAGACAACGTTTTTTCACTAACTTCCGTTTTGCCAGTTTGCCATGACCAAACAGCTTGCTAAGAACTGCTTTACATTTTTATATATCGTTTAATGGGACACTTTTGATCTTGGGTGGAATGGGGGGGGGGGGGGGGGTTCAAGTGCGGTACCCTCCACTCCAACGGTTAGCAAAAAACTGCTCCCTTCGAAATAGTTTTACATGTTGTTGTTTCAGTATTCACATTAGGTACTTTTCACACCTCTTCTCTGTAGTAAAATTTTCGGTGTGACATTTTGAATTCTGAAAAATGATTCGCCTGTAATTAACTAGGCTCGGTGGGTAGGCTGCTTTCTTCATTATTGTAACTTATACCTATATAAAAATTAATTGACGACAGAATGAGACGAAATTATAGAATACTAGCCGCTCCGGCTCGCTCCGCTCGCCTCCACGTCCAGCCGGGGGCAAGCCCCCCGGACCCCCCATTAAATTGCTCGCTTCGATCGCAAAGTGTGGCATATAGGAGATGTTGCTCGCTTCGCTCGCAAAGTGTGGTATGTAGGGAATGTTGCTCGCTTCGCTCGCAAAGTGTGGCTGTATACATGGAATGTATTACAATTGAAACATGTAGGGGATGATGCTCGCTTCGCTCGCAAACGGTAGATCTCTAAGGGTAGGTTTAACTTCTGTAGGGGATGCTCAAGTACACCTGTAGACATCTGGCGGGGATAACTAATTAAATGACGATTGATCAGTTTTCGACCGGAGAGGAAAAATGATTAAATTACTAAAATGGCTATTAAAAAATAAGGGTTGATCGTAGAAGGGTGAAAATTGAGGATTGTATGTATTTTTGTATGTTGTATCATAAAAAATAGAAATTAAAAATTTTGTCTAAAAAATAAAAAAAAAATTTCGGGGTGGACTACCCCTAACATTTAGGGGGATGAAAAATAGATGTTGGCCAATTCTGATAGATACCGGATAAGCACAAAAAATTTCATCAAAATCGGTCAAAAATAAAATTAAAAAAATTTAGGGGTGGACTACCCCTAACATTTAGGGGGATGTAAAATAGATGTTGGCCGATTCTAATTGATACCGGATAAGCACAAAAAATTTCATCAAAATCAGTCAAAAATAAAATTAAAAAAATTTAGGGGTGGACTACCCCTAACATTTAGGGGGATGAAAAATAGATGTTGGCCGATTCTCATAGATACTGGATAAGCACAAAAAATTTCATCAAAATCGGTCAAGCCGTTTCGGAGGAGTTTGGCAACAAAAACTGTGACACGAGAATTTTAAATATTAGAATATAATCTATACAACACTGAAATCCGCATTTTCTATGTTGTATGGATTATATTATATACCTGCTCATTAGAACAGTACATAGAATGTTGCTCTATAGATAGGGCGCCCTATCTAACCAGCTCGTCTCCTGAAAACTTTTCCGCATTTTTCGGCGAGACAGAATTTTTGGTTAGCGCATGTTTTCTCATATCGTGCATATTCTCCAAATCGTTTCCTAAGCCCTGCGCACGTCAGATGCGTCCTCAAAGCCCAATTTCTTGTGATGGATCTATGGACATTTCCTTCACGCATTAAGGTAAGTTAGTATTTGGGAGTGACGTACGTGTATTGAGGATAGCAATTCCAGATCTGATTACGGTGAGATGATTGTCGGACCTAATAACAGTTAGATTATGGGGAAAGCGTCGGATGAGTTGTCACCACTCAGCAGGTGAATTATGGATTAACTAGTCCATCAGAGGCCAGTGAGATTGGTGTCTGCAGTCCTTGTGAACCAATCAATGTGTTCACGCCAGTAAATTAAGCTCCAATCTGTGATCAACTCTCATGTTCAGTATGTCCAAACAAAGCAAATAGGATTTACCCTATTGGCCTCAATATTCGATGGAATGAGTTGAACTTACTAAACTTACTTTATGAGTACTTAGCGATATTTAGCATGCAGGGTTTCTCAGAGTATACCATAATGAGTGGAGTAAGAGGTATTACATTGCGCTTGTACACATAGAAAGGGTAACTGACTAATTTCAATCCCGACTCATCATAATCGTTCTATCATTTGAAAAGAGAAAAATAAAAAAAAAAAAAAAAAAAAAAAAAAAAGTAAAAAAAACCCTTAAGAACATTTTACGTCCTTGCACCTCCGTTTGCACGTTTACGTGCACGTTTATGTTTTCGTTTTAGTGTAAAGTTATTACTTATATATATATATATATATATATATATATATATATATATATATATATATATATATATATATATATATATAATTGGAGGTTGGGTGGACCAAACTAGACTTGAGTGGTTTTTCTTTATGTTTTATTCATAAATATCCACATCGTTTCTACCCAGGGGCTGGGTCCTATTCATGTGGTGATACCTAAAACGAACAAGAAAATAGGTATAATCTAAAAAGAACAAGAAGTAGTTATAAAGTAAATGGTAGAAGAGTGTGATCAGAATGGGACAATCTTAGTAGTTTTACTTATCATCTAATGGCTTAGATACCACATATAAACTAGGTTTTTTTAAGTACTTACAGTTGGTTGAAAGTGGTGGAGGGTCATTCACCAGGTAGATAAAAATAGTTTTAAATGTAAAAACATCTAAACACTTTAGCAAACTTCGAATTACATATATAGGTATGGCTTGGGCTAGAACTAGAACCGTTATCACAGTGATGGCTGGAAGGGGGAAGTGGTTGGGGGAGTTGTGATTATATGGCTGTGGCTATGTAGTAAAAAGCGCATATGGCGGGACTTTTTGAAACCATGGCGGGACTTTGGAGTTACTTACTATGTGTAATGGAAGATAGAAAGTAAATTCTTGAAGGGGGGGGGGGGGGGGGTGATGGCTTGTTCGTTTTAGGACCAGCCCTGGGTAGAAACGTTGTGGACTAATTTGAATAAAACATAAATAAAACCACTCAAGCCTAGTTTGGTCAACTTGTCCAATTATACTCACTACCTAGACATAATCAGCACTCAGTATATATATATATATATATATATATATATATATATATATATATATATATATATATATATATATATATATATATATATATATATATATATATATATATATATAAATCTAAGTACAATAGTACATGAGAATCCCAGTATACCGACATTATCGTATGCACCGACCAACAAAAAATTAATGAGATAAAATAAATGTTCTTGACAGTTAGGTAGTGTCTATTGGTGCAATATAATTGATAGAGTACATCGCAGCAATCTCACTCGAAGCTTTTACTGCTGCCATACTGCCACTATAAGGTGAAATGCGTCAACTTCAAAACTAAAACTTTACAAGAGAGCACTTTAAAGTACTTTGAGCAAAAACTTCTCCAGCTACACTTAAGTTAGTTCTAAAACTTTATTTTTATTTTCTTTGAGAAGACGTCAATCAAAGCTTGTTTCATTGTTCAACGTTAAGAAAAAGGAAATAACGGTCATTATTATAATGTTACAACTCTGAAAGTGTTCTTCGCAGAGTTAAATACTGGTTTTCCACGAGTGAAACGAAGGCAAATAACACTTGAAGCGTACCTCCAACGCATACTTCGACAGGGTGTCCAACTCTGTCTCCAAGTAAAGGATGTACCGAGGTGTGAACTAAGGAAGATGAAGCAAATTGCTGAGCAGGAGTAGTTGCACTGACTTATAAAAGGTTGCTTGACTGTTTGCCAGTTGTTGCTTTATGAAACCAAGTAGGTCCACCTACCTATGAAACCCCCAAAAAGTAAAATTGAGATAGGGAAATAAATCAAAAAGGCAAAGCAGCAGATCTGCTACCAATTAGTTTTAGTAAACCATGAAAGTTATATATTACATAATGAATGTTGAAGGAATAAAGAAGGAAAGGAGAAAAATAGTTTGTATTTAAAAGAAATTGCTATTCCTAATTTTGTTGTAGGATCTCTTCATTGTCAGAGCAAAAAGATAAGAAAACGATGCTTTGGATGTATTCATGTTCAAAATTGAATTAAAACATACATACTTATATATCGGAGAGCAGCACCAGTAAATACTTTAGTACTTTCATAACCTAATAACTCGCATTATTAATTACTTGTGAATCAAATGATGTGGCGCATGCTAAAGGGATTTTTCTTTGGAGTTTCCTTCTTAAGCTGGTTTTGTTAGAATCGGTCGGGATGCAGTTCAGGGAAAATAAATGAAATTATTTCATTTATTCTTTTATTAAATGACGTTTCGTCCCCTTACTGTGGACATCTTCAGAATGGTGTGTCCAGGAAAAAATACAAACATCCGAATGAAACGGATTTGTCAAATTAAACAACAACAGTGGTTCACCAAGTCAACTTCAATGTCAAGGACTCATGTCCTTGAAAATATCAAGAAGAAAGCAAAAAGAATGGATGGTTATTATAAATGTCACCAGAAAACTGAAGAATGGAAAGGAAGAAATGAAAAGGAAAATTAAAAATTGAAGCATGAAATTCATCAACGTCCATTAGTCAATGGTTAGTGAATGGGATGTGAATGAATTTCATGCTTTAATTTTTAATTTTCCTTTTCATTTCATCCCGACCAATTCAAACAAAACATTGCTCATGGCCGACCAAACTTACATCATCCTAAGGTGGCAGTAATGGGGGACGATGCAGAGAAATGGTAAATATTCCCTTCTCCTCCTCCCTACGTACTTGCCCTTAGAGGCGTTTCGAGGACTTTCTTCAAACTTAGTTTCCCAACCATTAGGCCCCTTTGCTATAATTTCCTAATGCACATTTTTGTTTCATCTTTCTATGAATAATTGTTATCAATATATCAAACCTATCTTCCTGATGTCGCTAGGCAGTTACATTTTGTGATATCCCTAGTAGGTATATATGGAAAATAATACCTGTAATACATAGGCTTATGTAAAGGAGGATCTGTTGAGATCTCATAATGGAGAGGGGTAGAAAGAAAACGATAAATTATAAATACGAAACCTCGAGAGGTAGTGGAGGTTTGGATATTAAGAGCCTAGAACGTCAAGTATTGATTGTAGATACGTTAATTTACCAAAGAAAGGCTGGGGACAAAGAGTGTGATTGGGGGTACTGGGAGGTATATGATTTTCCAAGTGCCCCACAATGTGTTGAAATGCAATTCTAAGTGGCCGGTTAATCCGAATGCCAGTTAAGAGAGAGTCTACTGTACCCAAAAACAGTCCCGCATTGCATAATATCAGTAATAGAGTTGAAAATCACCATCTTGGCAGACAACGGGATGTTTAAATTTGAAAATGAAACCTTAGCGTGAATGTAACACCAATCCAATCCACATTTTTTGAGACGGGTACGAGCCCCTAGTCACGGAGACCACTATCAGTCTATTGTGACAAATCCAATCCACATACTATAGATGTAAATCTTATTTGTGGTAATATGGGTTTCTAACTCACATCCAATGTAAAAATAGAAGAAAAAAAATATTAGGTAACGCTGAATAAATTAATGAAAACTCAGTGCGTCGCCCCTCGCATGAGTTCTACTTAGAGCCTTCGGCCAGAATTACAAAACATGAATATGCTTTAGCCTAGAACGTCAAGTAGCGATCAGCCATCGATCCAAGACCGATAATTATTATCGATCGGTGACGTTGAACCATCGATGAGGAAGCGTCATGCAAATACTGTTCAGGCACCCATTTTTGAATCAATAAAACGGACGAAACAAAATGTAAAATGGTTATATTTAGCGCTCAACGCTACTGAACAAAATTTATAAAATTGCGGAAATCGGCTTAGGCGTTCAAAACTTGTTTTTAAATCAATAAAGAATGACACAAATGGTAAAATGGACATCCACCCAGGCCCGGGATAGGGGAACATCGAAAAGCCACGATCAGCAAACGACTGAAGGACTAGTACAAATGGAAGTGTGCCCTCGAGCTCTTAAAATGACTCAATGCAAAGTGTCTCCAACTAGAAGAAATCGTGTATAAGAAGATCTAAATGACTTTAGACGAACCAATTTTAAAGGAAGCAGGCATTGTCCTGTCTTGTTATGAGTGGATTTAGTAACCAGGTCGGCGCTAGCGGACGATCACATGGTATTTTCGCAACTTTCATTCCGAATTTTGACATGGATGTGTCTTTGCTCTGGGGGGGTCAACCAAAAATTTCCGTGACGCAAAATTTGTGTCACAATTTCAGTGTTTTTCACGTACAACCCAGCCGTTGCTAGAGGAATGGAACTTCCACAGTTTTCATCGCACAAAAATCGTTCGCCACTCGTTGGAAAGCGCTTGATTTATGTGATAAATGTTCACATCTCAAGCTACCAATTTCCCCCTCCTTACGTACCTGGCTACATTCCTAAGCTAAGTTGATTGGACTATAAGCAATTTTAATAAGCCGGTAACAATATTCTTAACGTAAAACAATAGCATCGTTTACTCCACTCCATAGGAAACATTTTCATCCTCTTGACTACAGTCGAGGACAACTGCTATGAAATCCCCAATCATAGACATATCCATGTAACATGGTATCTGCTTGTAAAGCGGATAGTGGAATTTTTTACTTGGCTATTGCCGCGCAACCCAACTTATAGGATTTCTTCCCGTGGCATAATTTTTCCTGGTACCTACCTATCCACCCTGGCCCCCAACCGCTTGTATTTTCCATAAGATAGTAAATGGATCTGGTACCTACCCACTCGGTTCAAGTATATTATAAACCATGTGATTGATTGGTCATGGTTGACATGTGAGTTTCGCATAATGAGTTTTGTGACTCCGTTACAGTCGCTAAAAAGTTGAAATACTTTGTGAAATAGGGAAAGCTAGGTAAATATTGTATACGGAGTGAAGAGTTTGCACGTCGGTAAAATAACACGGTAAGAGGCCATAATATACTACAACCAGATTATCAAAAATTAGATCTTTCAATATTTCATAAGCATTTCATTAAATACACGAGTTGTTTCTTTCTAACAATACAGATTGTGAGATGGCTGACGGAAAACAATAACTTTCTTCGTTAACTTCCCATTCGCTCTCACTCGTCCAGCATTATTTATTAAAGGTCATAATATTTGGATTATTGAATTTTCTTGTCTTATAATTATGAGTGTGTATTGTACCCGGTAGCTAGCGGACATCGCTCCCTAGTAATGGATGTTTATCGGTATCGCGCTCCTTTCGTTCCAATCTCATAAAACGAATTTCGGCAGTTAGGTCCCGGCTATAGCATTTTCATGATTTAAAAAGAAAGTTATTGATAGTAACTATTGGAGGTCTACCTTCACGAATTAGTTGTTATGAGTTGACAAATTTTGCTCATATTAGAATTTCCGGTTATCTTATCCAATGTTCCCATAATTGGCCGAAAGAAAACTTTTCAAACGTACAATCACCTTCCACATTACTGCTGATTGTATGTCGCTGGTAATAAATCTTCCTCTTGGAAAGAAAATGGAACGCTAGACCCAAAAACCACAATAATAAATAAGGGAAAATGGGAGTCAACAAAACCATTCCATTTAGGAAAAAAGGGGGCGATGAACCATTCTCAAAACGTTTTGCAATTTTCCTTCATTCGGATTGAATGGGGAAAGAAGATATTTTCGCCTTTCGGACGAGGGTATTTTTCGGTTTTTTTGTTTTTATTTCCGTGAAAAAAAGAAAGAAAAAAATGAGAAACTACTCGAGAAACATCGTAAACAACCACATTAATTCAGAAGCGGCCTGTAATGTGGTTTTGGCCATCCACTTAGAAGGGGATACGTTTCCCCACCTCCAAGCTCTTATACCGTCACTCCATAATCACTTCCCTAACTCCAGAGTGGTGGAATCCACCACTCCATAGGAGTCGGTCCGAATTCTCCCGCCTACCCCCGTCGTTAGAATTCCGCCTTCCCCCCTCCCC